>BROG01000727.1:30000-358912 GCA_030159075.1 Atrina japonica | reverse complement strand
ATACATTGCTATGGAATTTCTACCAAACCTCAAGTTTCTGTGAATCAAGTTTATTAAAATTGGAGAATTCTTTGCAAGTTATTTAAAAGAATGTGAATTTACTAAGAATAAACATGTGAAAATAAATTATGCAAACTCATTTATGTTCTACTGTTGTATATCATTTTTTAAATTTACTAAAATTTTGGTGAGCATATACCTTAATTAGAAATTTTGATATATGTACACTGTTCAGTCCGTTAGTTATTACCTCATCAACCTCTGAAAAACAATAAACTCTTTTGTAAATCATTGACCTAGACCAGTCCATATGTGTCTTAAGGGGGTAATGGGCTAAGTGATACTGCTATAGCCATAAGTACAGAACTTTTGCTGTTTCTATGTGATTTCTATGTAAGAATGACTTATTTTGGTTCTCTGTAGTGAAATAATTGCATCATAAATCATCGGTAATATTTTCTTACTTGTAGCCCGAAAGGAGCATACGGCGTTCCCATACAATATGAAAGGAGTTTTAGATGGAAATTAGGGCAGTTCCGTTATCTATGTTCGTCAAATGCTTTACCGGGTCATGTGAAAATTACTGTATCAAGGGATAGTCTGTTTGAGGACTCATTTCAACAAGTAAGTATCTGTTTAACTCATCAACCCCTGAAAACAATGGATTCTTCTGTAAATCAATGGCTTGGACCAGTCCAAATGTGTCTTTAGGGGTAAATGAGTTCATTAAAAAAGGAAAATTGATGTTAAGGTCAATTGATTTCAGTAAAAGGAAAAATACCTAAAAATAGTATATGGACAATTTTAGTTGCCTTTGTCAGATTTACGGGTATTTTTAACTATCAGAATATAAGGCCTAAATTTAAAAAAAAGAATGTTTGACCAATCCAAACCTAGATTTATTTTACCTGGGTAGGTATATAGGAAAATAGGTTTATATATAAAATGGACTGCGATGAGAAGTCAGATGAAGGAAAATTGTTTTTGTTTTTTTTTTTTTTTTTAAAAAGCAGAAGAATTTTTGTTTCAGTCAGGTTGATTATTCCGAGTTAGTCAGAATTGGTCAATCAATGCAAAAAAAATTTTTTTTCTCAAAATAAAAATTGTAATCGAGGCCTAAGGACATACAAGAAAATGAGTCTGACCAAATATGATTTTAGTTGATGACATATTTTTATTGTTTGAATAGATTATGCGACTTCAGCCATTTGACCTGAGGAGAAGATTGTATATCATATTCAAAGGAGAAGAAGGCTTAGACTACGGAGGTGTTGCAAGGTAAAAGATAATCACCATATATTTTTTCATAATTAAAATTTATTATGAAATAACATATATATATATATATATATGATATCAACATTAGTAAAATGGTAAAAACTGAGGTCCTGTGTCACAGTAGGTGTCAGCACGTTAAAGAACCCTCACTGCTCAGTGGCTGTTAGTGCCGAGCATAGTCCAAAATTTGAAGCCCTTCATCGGCATATGGTGACGTCTCCATATGAATCTTAGATTCTTGAGTGTTACGTTAAACAACAATACAACAACTGGTTAAATGTTTTTTCTTATCTTGACAGACTGTGTTACATTTTCCAGTACCATGGCATTTCATTGCATTCCATTGTATCAAAGTATTTGCATTTTCGAAAATCTTTGTTTATGATGTCATCTGTAAACACTAATTATTTATAACAAATCATTGCAGTCACGACGCTTTCCAAAAGACTTTTTCTGTGAAAAATATTATGATTACTCTCATGAGTTTAATCACATTACTATTAATTTCAGATTATTTTTCATCACTATGGTGATCATTTAGAAAATTACCGGTACATCTTCCCTAAAATATCTCTCATACTCTGGAATATATAGTATTTTAGTGATCTGAAACTTATTCAAAAGTTTGTCCTATGCTTCCCATGTGTTCCAAGTTTTCTTTGCCTACCTGTCTAAGTAACCCTCAGACAACTTTTATAACTTGGCAGACTTTACAACAGATTCAGAATTATGTAATATGGAACTTTTCTGTTATTATTTGTGATTAAGTTAGATCCTGTTTCAATATTTGCAGTCATGCCTTATGGTAAAAAAAAACAGAATCAAATTATAAATATATATTTGTATTTATTTTCTTGAAGATATAAATTTTATTTATTTTACAACGATTAAACAAACAAGTTTTTCCAACTTATACATTGTAATTAACTGACATGAGGTCAATATTTAGAACTTGATAACTTGATACAGTTTTTGTTGAATGATAAACTCAAAGTTTACGATAATCTCTCTTATTTTTCAGGGAGTGGTTTTTCCATCTGTCACATGATGTATTGAACCCGATGTATTGTTTATTTGAATATGCAAACCACAACAATTATTGTTTACAGATTAACCCAGCGTCTAGCGTAAATCCAGATCATCTTGTTTATTTCCGATTTATCGGCAGATTTATTGCCATGGTAAGTTTAGATGATATATTGTGTGTTGTGACCATTCAGAGCTCTTGTAGCACACTGTGAGGCTCCTGACTGTGTGTGCACCTTGTGTTTAATTAGGGACTCTGATGCTTGTTGCTACCCGGTAGTAACTTGTTACGAAGCTTTTCATGGTGTGCATAATTATTTAATTTTCATTTAATGCAAATATATTCGTACTTATCAACCTATTTATTTGATTTTTTTGTATCTGAGAATTTTTTTCGATTTTGAATTTTCAACCAATCAGATTTAAGTATTATCAATTTTGTAAAAATTCTGAATGGGTCAGACCAAAGACTGTAACACATGCACAGACGTGAAAATCAGCTGTAAAGGTGCTGTTTCTCTGAGATCCGTAAAATTGTATTTAGCACTAAGATGTTTTTGATTAAATTAAAAAAAAAAATACAAACTTGCGGAAAATGTTTAATTATAGCATGATTGGTTATCTATATTGCTTAGAAATGATAAAGTCATGTTCATTGAGTAAATGTACCGTAATTAAACCGTACATATTAGTTTATGTGAAAATAAAATGTTGACACAGTCCTCTCCCCCTTCAGATGACAGTCTATAAAATGACACCTTTAGTGCAATTCAAAAGTCCTTAGTTTGTAACTGATCAATATTTTAAGCTAAGTATGGGACAAATTTGTCACACATATCATTTGCCCCTCCCCCATCTCTCTCTCTCTTTCCTCTTTACAGTCACTTGTGTAATTTTAGTCATGTTCCTTTCTAGCTTGATCTTTTAATAAGGGTGGATCCACCCAAATGAAGAAAAATTGATGCTACAGTTCACAAACAAGTTTCTGTTCTGTTGTTGTAGTGTTTTGATGAAATGTGCATGTTGTAATAAATGTATATTCACAGTGATTTTCCACCTTATCATAGGGAGACGAAATAAGGCCTAATTTCCAATGCAAAAACAATACATTTTCCCCAATTTGCAGTCAAAATTTTCCAATTGAAATCAAATGACAATGAATTTGAAGAGATTTGAGTATTTTCAAGTAGATTTGTGTATTTCTGGATTGCCCAATTTTAATAGAATGTTGCTAAAAGTGTCCAAGCCCCATTTCCATAGGTGTATGGAATATCCCTGGTTTGTGTATGATATAACGGTCCTCATCTATAACTTTGAGAAATTTGACACATCTTTTCTGATCTTGCAGGCCCTGTATCATGGCAAGTTTATTGACAGTGGTTTTACATTGCCGTTTTACAAACGAATGCTGAATAAGAAGCTATGTTTGAGTGATATAGAAACTATAGATGAAGAATTCCACAATTCACTAGTTTGGATAAAGTAAGTAAACTGCATCATCTGAGGCCGTCATTAAAAAATTCATGTATGATGTGTTCTGACCATTAGTTTTAGAAGTGGGTCAGTCGGTACACAATATTTTTTTAACTTTTTATAAATGATACAAAATTTAAGATTTTTGACCTAAAAAAAATTTAAGATTTTTGACCTAAAAAAAATTAAAGTGGGCAAAACTGTTAAAATAAAATTTGGGGTTTGGACTTTAAGATTGGACGGCCAAGTCACATTAAACAAATCCTTTTTAAGGCAAGGACTTATTGATGAGACAGGCTCAAAACTCTGAATTGAATCTTGTTTCATTTTTATACTCTTGCATTATTATTTCATTTTAATTTGAAAACACATTGGAACTTAATTGAACAACGAAGACGGTAAAAATTGTTTGATCTATTAATTTTATAGTCATGTGACATAGGACAAACTCTGTCAAAAAGGGGTTTTCCCTCAGTTCAGCTTTGCCGATTTTGACATTGATATGCATTTTGATTCAATTTTTTTCTTAGAAACTGAAATTGGTCATCGTTTCCTTTTCATTTACAACATGAATTTTTTTCTTTAGTTTAACATATAACTGGTAAATAATTTGGAGTTGTCAAGCTTACTCGCCAAAGTGATCATTGACAATCTCATGATTAAACCTTTCATGTCTGTCGGATGCATTCCTGACGTCCTACAAATTCTGTTCGTTCGCAAGAAAATAAAAGAAACATTTACCGGTACTCTATCATGCTTCTGATCAGATAGCACAGACTTCTATACATCTAGCGACGGCATGATTCCTGCCAGTAATAGAGTTTTGAAGTCTAGCCAGGTTGTTTTAGTTGATGTATTTACATTGGTCATTGCTACTATGGTTGTTTTGACCTTAAATATGTTTGACATGATATTTAAATCTTTTATCCCAATTTGTATTTGAGAAATCGATTTACGTTTATTATTCCGTTTTTACATACCAAATAATGATGAAATTTTAAGGTTGTTGAATGAACGTACATGTATTGCCAGTAATAGAGCTTTGAAGTCTTTCCAGGTAGTTTTAGTTGATTGTTTACATTTGTTATTGCTACTACATGAGGGGGTTGACATTAATTTTGTATTTTAGCTAAAATGTTGTACATTTTCCTAATTTTTCCGACCCTGGACCCCAAATTTAGGAGGTAGATAATCCCTGTGAACTTACTGTAATAAATGTATTGTTATTTCAGGGATAATGATATAGAAGAATGTGGTTTAGAACTTTATTTCTCTGCTGATTTTGAAATTCTGGGAAAAGTTTCCCAACACGATCTGAAAGAAGGTGGAGCCGATATAAGAGTTACAGAGGAAAACAAACAGGAATACATTGAGTAAGTTGATGTCCCTGTAGTGGTTCAGAGGATGTGAGTAAGTTGATGTCCCTGTAGTGGTTCAGAGTATATGAGTAAGTTGATGTCCCTGTAGTGGTTCAGAGGATGTGAGTAAGTTGATGTCCCTGTAGTGGTTCAGAGGATGTGAGTAAGTTGATGTCCCTGTAGTGGTTCAGAGGATGTGAGTAAGTTGATGTCCCTGTAGTGGTTCAGAGGATGTGAGTAAGTTGATGTCCCTGTAGTGGTTCAGAGGATTTGAGTAAGTTGATGTCCCTGTAGTGGTTCAGAGGATGTGAGTAAGTTGATGTCCCTGTAGTGGTTCAGAGGATGTGAGTAAGTTGATGTCCCTGTAGTGGTTCAGAGGATGTGAGTAAGTTGATGTCCCTGTAGTGGTTCAGAGGATGTGAATAAGTTGATGTCCCTGTAGTGGTTCAGAGGATGTGAGTAAGTTGATGTCCCTGTAGTGGTTCAGAGGATGTCAGTAAGTTGATGTCCCTGTAGTGGTTCAGAGGATGTCAGTAAGTTGATGTCCCTGTAGTGGTTCAGAGGATGTCAGTAAGTTGATGTCCCTGTAGTGGTTCAGAGGATGTCAGTAAGTTGATGTCCCTGTAGTGGTTTGATGTCAGAGGATGTCAGTAAGTTGATGTCCCTGTAGTGGTTCAGAGGATGTCAGTAAGTTGATGTCCCTGTAGTGGTTCAGAGGATGTCAGTAAGTTGATGTCCCTGTAGTGGTTCAGAGGATGTCAGTAAGTTGATGTCCCTGTAGTGGTTCAGAGGATGTCAGTAAGTTGATGTCCCTGTAGTGGTTCAGAGGATGTGAGTAAGTTGATGTCCCTGTAGTGGTTCAGAGGATGTGGGCTCAGATAGCTCAGTTGGTAAGAGCATCCTGTAAGTGTTTGGAAGGTCCTTAGTTCAATTCCTGGTCTGGCCACATACTTTTTCCTGCCCGCTACATTCCTTTCATGCATACCTGCCAATTACTCCAAATTACAAGGAATGCATCATTTCCACCTTACCTTAAAATTTGCTGCTGTGTTGTATTCTTAATTCAGATGACTGTAATTGAGAAATTCCACCGTCAAAATTTCTCAGTTTTTCCATCAAGAGAATGAAGAGAAGAGACTATAATTAGAAATGGAGGCTGGGAGCCTAAACACTTTCATTGTGATTACTTTCCAGTAGTTCTTCTAAATTTAGAAAAAAAAACACAAGGTGTGTTTGAGAAACAACACACCCCTTAATGCTAAGCCATACATAAAATAATCTGAAGTCCTATAACTATGACAGATATAGCAGAATGTCAGTCATATAGTTACATGTAGCTTGTTGTACGTTTCATGGACATCAAGCGTGATACCAAATTTGAAAGAAATTTGGAGAGAGAAGCTCAAGTTTCCATATGTCGGGGTTATTTAAAGTTCTTATTTTTGTGGATTTTGGCAGTAAGATTAAAAACTTCTAAATGATTTTCGCTAATCTTTCATTCTAAGTTGGCGTATATTTAGCTTGATACTAGTATATGAGATTATTTACGATTTTTCCCTCATTGCAGATTATATAATCTGAATTTTGTTTAAAATGAGTAACTTCTGAGAAATATGCAATTTTTTTTTTTATATTGGGTACATATTATTTTCAAGCAAACAAACTTCCAATTCATTTAGATTTATTAATACGCAGCAACTCATTTTTTATCAGTCTGGTGACCACCAGTAGAATTGAAAAACTGTTGAATTAAATACAATTTCTGACATTGATTGATTATAACTTTGGAGAAATTACTAAAAGTTTAAATAACATATCTTAGGCTTTATATATCGCTGATCATAAAAATTAAATTGTTCAGCCGTAGGCAAAACAGATGGGCATTGATTATCTGGTGCCCATAAGTCATAAACCGGAAATGAATATAACCAAGTCTTTCCAGCCCTATAGCCATCAGTGGTGATCATATTGGCCGAGTATTCAATACAGTCTCAATATACCTGGTCAGGGGGTCTCGGTGGCTGAGTGGTTGGAGCATCGCGCTTTAAACCATGAAGTCTCTCAGTTTGGATCGGTGCAGGTTGGAGCCCTGCTGGAATCTAAGCTGATTTTAGTGAGAAGATTTACTAGTTTACTCGCCAACATCCCATGATCTCTTCCCCACCAATAAAAACTGGCTGCCAAATACATAACTGAAAAAAATGTTGAGTGTGGCATAAAGCACTATTCAAAATTCAAATACCCGGTCAACTTGAAATGGCTATGTGTTATCTCTCACCTAAAGTGGTCATATGTTATCTTTGTTTTGTTTTATTTACTAGTTTAATGACAGAATGGAGATTTACAAGAGGTGTTGAGGAACAAAGCAAAGCTTTCTTAGATGGCTTCAGTGAGGTAGTGCCGTTACAATGGTTGCAGTATTTTGATGAAAGAGAGCTAGAGGTGAGTTTTGTCTGCTGGTGTTAGAGTTCATTATTTTTAGAGTCGGAGAATATACAGCCACTTGAAATATATAGTAAAAAATGATAATGTCAATAAACTTTTGGCAAGTGGCTGTATATCTGAGAATTGAAACCTCCTCGCCTGTAAATATTGGTACAGTGATACCTGCCTCAAGAGATCACCCTTTCTGGCATAGAAATATGGTCCCTCTGGACAGGCGGTCTCTCAAAAGAAGTTTATTTACCGAGATGTATTTGTTAATGGTTTTCAAAATGTGGTCTCAAAAGACAGGTGGCACAATGGTCTTGAGAGACGAGTTCTACTGGACACCAAGTGAATTATATTTTTACACCAGTTTTTGTCATTTTCCATAATAGTGAAATGTACATCATTTTCATTACAATTACCGTATTCGGCCGTGTATAATCCGCATTTACATATTATCCGCACCCCCCATTTCAGCATCAGAACTCGGAGAAAAAAGGACTTCGTGCGTATAATCCGCGTTGACTATTTTCCATGGCCGTATGGCCGAAAATCGTCGGCGAGATTGATTATTATTGTGTATAAGTGCAGTATGACGATCGGAAAATATTTTCAAAAATTCGCAGATCGGTATTTGGAAGAAATAGATAAATATTTATTATAGATATATATATTCGAGATATTAGATAAGGGATATGATAAGCAAATTAATGATTTGAAATAAATAACAAAAGAAATATCAAAACATCAGTCGAAGTCTTTGTAAAATTACATTCCGTTAATTACAGCGCAATCATTTGCTTTTGCTGACGTGGTAGCCTATATATTTAATTAATAGTATGTATTAGAACAACATTTGAAATAGATATTATATTTGCGGAAATCGGCGACATAAAAGTTTGTAACAATTTTAATTAGCGGAGAGCACTTGTACACAAGCGATCTATATATCCAGAATACGCGTGTATAGCGTAATTATTGAAACAAAGGGATATATATACAGATCCAAGTATACTGTTGTCTGTTACACGCATCATTGATTATGAATGGAGACATATACTACAAACATTAATTACCTTGGTGTGGCATTGTGTTATTTTTACACCTTTTATCATATTTTCAATTTAAAATTAACTCATCGTACTTACCTGTATAATTAGCATGTTCCATAACTTAGTACTACACTGTAGATGTACGGTAGTAAGAGAGTTACTGGTATATACCTTTTGTACGAAATGTGTAAAATAACATTCCTCCACAGAACAAAACACCCAGAAAACATTGTTTTATTTATTAATGTATAGTCATCGTCTCAAAACAAACAACGCAAAACTACATAAAATACGAAACTACAAGATACTACATATTTGCTCTTCCATTTAGCCCCCTCATTTACAGTTACAACATGGCTGTTCGCTTCGTCGTTCACCAGCGTGAAATAATTATTAGAATTCTTGTTGAGATTGTTTTATTTTTCAATAATAACAAAACTTCATGATGAAGATAAGCAACAGGTACTGTACTATTCTGTTTCCTCGCCAAACATCGCAACTAGGCTAGCCTTGCACAGGCACTTGCGTTATGCAATCCACCGATCACAACACCCTCAATCAAGGGATTGCATTACACAAGTGCCTGTGTAGTCTAGCCTATTTGTAAACTGAAACACACAAAAATAAAAGACAACAAGATTCATTTATTGATTTATTCACCGTCACTGTAGACATAAATGATGATATACATTGACTCGTACATCGTTATTACGAAAAAACTTTGTCAGGCTTACCACCCACATCGAATCTCATGCAGTAGTTCCTGCGGAAAAAATGTCCTAAGATTCTGTAGTACTGTATTATCCGCACCCCCATGCCTGAGACAAATTTTAGAGTGAAAAGAGTGCGGATTATACACGGCCGAATACGGTACAATCCTTTTGTTTTATTGAAATTATGATGGAATATATTTCTAAATGTTTATTTTAGCTCATGCTTTGTGGTATGCAAGAGGTAGATATAGATGATTGGGAAAGGAATACTATATATAGACACTATCAAAGAAACAGTAAACAGGTCATGTGGTTTTGGAAGGTAAGAGTTATTGCCCTTTGCAGATATTCACTTGATTACAAGAAAATTTCAAACCTTAATTTTAGTAATTCATAAATTTTAATTTTGAAATTCTCAAAGATATGTCTAATAGGCAAGCAATCTGCAAATGTTTTTGAAATGAAACTAAATGATGAAAGAAATGGGTATCGGTATGTTATGAAATGAAAGAAAATTATCATCATGGAAAAGAAATACAGATTTTGTATCGTAAATCAGAGT
This sequence comes from Atrina japonica, assembly GCA_030159075.1. Classification (NCBI taxonomy): domain Eukaryota; kingdom Metazoa; phylum Mollusca; class Bivalvia; order Pterioida; family Pinnidae; genus Atrina; species Atrina japonica. The sequence continues at coordinate 349,023 of BROG01000727.1, read as the reverse complement.
GGTTCATTGAAGTGCCACACATAAATATTAACATAATATTTTCTGTGATTTTTCTGCCCTCTAGAAGCAGGAGCCTGTACTTTTCCCCATTGGAAATTTTGGTGTGTTTTCCCACAAATTTGCAAATATCTTACAGCGTTAGAATTATATCTAAAGATAATTTATCAGTTATTTTAGAGTTCAATTTACTCCAATTTTCAAAGCTGGCTTTGCATTTTATTTGCTCACCAATCTGAAATACATATGTTTTTATTTTCATGTTCATCTTTTCAACTAATTACAGAAGATACCTTTTCTCAAAGAGGTTAAAAATTGTGAATTTTCTGACCTGAAATTTGGGAAAATGCTACATTTTGCCATTGGGAATTGGGCCTTATACCAAACCAGCACAGGCACCCCCCTTCCAAAAAATAAATAAACCTTTTACCATGACCATATTATGTATCTTAGATCATTTTTACTTAATACATGTATATTGATATTTCATAGATACACATATACAACACGTATGTTTCAGTGTTTTCCACATGTTTTCATGTTTTAGTTTGTAAGAGAAATCGACAACGAGAAAAGAACTAGAATGCTACAGTTTGTAACGGGAACTTGTCGATTACCTGTTGGCGGTTTTGCTGAACTGATGGGTATGTTGTTGAAATTTGATTATATTGAAAACGAGATTATTTGTAATTTATTTCCACAATCAGGAACATTAAACAAATCTGTATGTTTTTGCTAGACAGTCAGTTGTATTAGGATGAATGAAAAATATTTTTAGCTCAACTCTACGAAGCTCAGTAGGGCTTACGTTGTTACCCTGGTGTCGGCATCAGGTTAAGAAGATTGGTTGAGGCCTGGGCCTGGCACCATAAAACTTGAGAATTACTGAAGTCTAAAAACTTTACTCAACCTGAAATGTAATTGGCTGAGCAGGCCAAGTTGAGAATATTCTCAGACTTGAGTAAATTCTCAAGTTTATGGTGCTGGGCAAAGATGTATCTGCTCATAAATCGACAAAACCAGCATGGCGCATACGTCTTATGATTCTTATGCACATGGTATACTTTAGATGCTAGAATAGTCCTGTTTTTGTTTCGGTCCTGTTTTGGACTTACTCTGTTTTTTAATACTGTGGTTGAAAACTAGTTGAGGTCAGGTTAATTGGGGTATTGTATAATATGCTGGCGTGAGATGTGATCTCTTGATCTCTAGCATATGAAATTTTTCAGTTTTTACATAATTTTGAGGAGGAGTAATTGCTTGTTTACTTTTAGTCTTTCAGGTAATGTGTGAATGATTTTTATGGGTTGTACATGAGTGTAACGACCTATAATAGTATTTAGGTTTACCTTCAGGGCTAAGAAGTGTCTGTTTTTCATTTGATGTATTCCCATTAGGAACAGTTGTCAGATTATTGTCCAGCTGACCTGGCTCAGTTGGTAGTGCGCTTGACTCTTGATCGTAAGGTCAGGAGTGTGAGTCCAGCCGGCGGCAGGTTGGTTTCCTGTTCTTCGGATGAGACAATAAAAACCAAGGTCCTGTGTCACTGTATGTGTCAGCGCGTTAAAGAACACTCACTGCTCAATGGCCGTAAGTGCTAGGCCAAAATTTGAAGCCCTTCACTGGAATTTGGTAACGTCTCCATATGAGTGAAAGATTCTTGGGTGGGACGTTAAACAACAATAAACAAAACAAACAAACAGACAGATTATTGTCTGATTGTAAGCATTCAGCTTTTACAGAAGAATTAGATACTTTGGTGAAAATGAAATTCAGTTTAGTTTGAATAATCTTTGAAGACAACTATTTATTTAAAGGTTGAAAGGAGATTTTTTTTTACTGTAATTATATCTATTTGCATTGTAGATATTGCCTGTGTTAAAGTAACATTTTATCTAGAATAGAAGTAATGTGAATCCGAGGGTTACATGTATTTTGTTCAAAATAACAACCCTCTGTCCGAACCTTATGTACTTTGATTATTTTTCTATAGCTTGATTATATAAATACCAAAGTTTTACTTATTTAAATCAAATCTGATTATTTTAACTTTTGAACAATCAAATATTTAATATGTACTCTGCCTACTTTGAACTTTTGTAAAACATGAATTTGATAAATAAATTGCAAAAGTAAAGGGAATTAAATCCATTTTATAGACGTTCATATTTACAAATCAAAATTATGTAGACTGTTTAAGTTATATGTTTTATATGACTAACTGCTTAACAAAGAAAAGTTTTTATACCTTGTTGATTGGGATGCAGAGTAATTAATTCCCTTGTTTTATTATTTTTACTAGAAATGTTTGACAAAACTATAGAATACAAAACACAACAAGTAAGGTCAAGTAAAAAAATACTTCTGGTTCTCAGACACCGCTACGCACAAAAAGAAATCACCAATGAAACCATTTTATTCACATTTCATAAAAAAATCTCTGCCACGCGGCAAGTAAAAATGTCGGTCATTTCAAAAGGCTTAAGTTTCGAAAATGATCAATTTCCTTCTATTTGTAGTTCAAAATGCATTTCTAAAACCCAATTAGAAACTAAAATAATTATTTTATTGACAATTCAACATGTAAATTTTTACCTCATGCCCGAAAATGTCACAGAACAAATCGTGTGTTTTCTGCTGTTGCTTGCAGTTTATGGGGGAAGTGGAAGTTGGGTTTTAAATGAAAGAACCGATACCGAATGGAACTGAATTTCAGGATGTGTTAACATGATGAAACATGTAACACTATATAGCGTATAAAAGTTTTAAAATCTGAATTAAATGTAGGTGAATGATAAAAGTAAAATTAGTTACTGTAAATGAAAGTTTTATTGAAATACATAAAAATGGATAGCTATTTTTTTCAAAAATGAAACTTTTGGAAGTTGCATTGATTTTTAGACACATAGTAGTTACATTTTGTACAGCTTTGTAAAATAGTAATGATAATGATTGATGATAATTATAATGATGCATTTACAATTAATTTTCTTCTAGTTTCAAAACATAAAAATGTTTTGATAAATATATAATCTTTTAGCTATTTTATGCTTTTGTTGATATTTCAGTTTTAAAACCAAGTGAACAAGACAATCACACAACTTTTTGTTACAATTTATTGAAGGTCTCAATAAAAGACATTTTTTGTTACATAAAGTCTTCTTATTTTCTTGCCTTCAAGGTATATAAACATTAATTTTGAAATAAAAAATAAAAATAAAATACCTACCTACCTTGCCCATTTTAGAAGGCTAATTGTCTGAGAACCAGAATATTTTTTTTACATGGCCTAAAATTCTTTGATATAAATACTTATTTGCAATATGTCATAGTACACACTTTACAGGCACAGCGTCGCCTATAATTTTTATTCAACAAAATTATTCGGCACCCTTAATAAAAGGGTAAACTGACACTAAGACAATATATGGAAGGGATCAGGGTTTTGACAGACATAAAACTGTGTTAGGTCAGTGTAATACACAATTCAAAAATCCATATTGCTCTGCATTTTTAGATTTTTGACCTAAAACCATTTGGAATTTTAGATTTTTGACCTTAAATATCAAATATCTAAAACTGTTTTGGATTTTTAGACTTATTTTTACCAAAAACCCAAAATATCAAATCTTGTCAATTACTTGTTGGCTCAGTCGGTAGGGCGATCGACTCTAGATTGTGAGGTCATGTCGAGTCCAGCCAGCACTTGATTTCCTGTCCTTCAGATGAGACAGTAAAAGCTGATGTCCTGTGCCACAGTAGGTGTTGGCACATTAAAGAACCCTCACTGCTCAATGGCCGTAAGGCCAAAATTTGAAGCCCTTCACCAGCATATGGTGACATCTCCATATGCGTGAAAGATTCATGAGTGGGACATTAAACAACAATAAAAAAAAAAGTTGACTGAATTGATGCTGTGTTATTGACATTTGATTAATTGGAAACAGGATTATTTGTAACTGATTTTTGCACTTGATGAATAAAAATTCAGGAAATATTTTGGGTCAAAATGAAGTTCAGTTTGGTCAGAATAATTTTTGAAGACAATTGTCTTATTATATATTTAAAGATTGAAAAAGGAAGTGTTTGTTATTGTTTATTACTGTTATTTAATCCGTTTTCATTATAGATATTATTAAAGTAATATTTTATTTATTCATTTGATTATTTAGATGTACACACACACACACACACACACACACATATATATATATATATATATATATATATATATATATATATATATATATATATATATATATATATTCTGGTTTCTTGTACAGTGAAATTTGTATATAAAAACCTCCTTAGGGACACAAGAAAACCAGTCTTTATAGGGAGGTGATCTTTATATAGAGGTTGACTTGTACACAAATGGTATTACTATTATTATGTGACCAGGTGGTCTTATACACAGGTGTTCGCTAAAGCAGGTTTAACTGTAATGTGAATCCTAGGGATATTTTTTTTCAAAGTAACAACCCTCCCAAAACATAAAGTACTTTGATTTTTATTTAAAAACCAAAATTTTACTTATTTAAAATAAATTGATTCTTTCCAGCTATTGAACAAGAACATGTAATGTATTAGATATGTAATTTGTTTACCTTGAATTCTTGTAAAACGGAAATAACTTGCAAAATTAAAGGGAGGTAAGTCCGTTTTACAGACGTTCGTATTTAGAAATCAAAATCATGTATACTGGTTAAGTAATATGTTTAACATGACTAACTGGTAAACAAGAAAAGTTTTTATATCTTGTTGATAGGAATGAAGTGTACTTAAATCCTCATTTCATCTTTTTTTACTTGAAATGTTTGACAAAACTATAGAATAAAAAAAGAGCACATCAAGTAATATTCTTTGATATAACTACTTATTTGCACTGTGCCCTGATTCAAAAGCAAATGCGATTGCGATAGATTTTATTCAAAAATAAGAAATTATTTGGCACCCTTAACATAGGGTTAATGACTCAATTATCACAGAAGGAATGGATCGGGGATATGACAGATTGAATGAAAGGTGTGTCATTAGCCAGTGAAAGTATATGTCATATCTGAGTATGAAGGTTTAAGATTCCACCAACATATCAAGGGTTCACATGTTTAGAGTAGACTACTTTTGAGTGATACATTGTCTTCATAAGACTATCTAGGACAGTTTTATGTGCTCCTACCAGGATTTAAACCCCCCCCCCCCCTTCTAAAAAAAAAAAAAGAAAGAAATAGGAAAACTTAGATGTAACTTTGTTTTGGATGAACTGAATTAAATGTTTAATTCTAAAATGCTGAATACGAAATCTTGTTAAAGATTATTAGAGATGAAAAAAAAATTCTGTTGAGTTTTTTTTTTATATGGGCCAGTAGATTTTTTTAAGCTACTGGACCTGTAGACCACCTGAGAAAAACAGTTAATTTTAAGCCCTGTGATACTACTGTTATATATGTGTAGCTAATGAGCATGTGATTCAAATATGAAAGCTGATGATATATTTTTTTTTTCTGTTGGGATTTTAGGGAGCAATGGACCACAGAGATTTTGTATTGAAAAAGTTGGAAAAGAGACATGGCTTCCAAGAAGTCATACATGCTTTAACAGACTGGATTTGCCCCCATACCGTAGTTATGAACAGTTAGTTGAAAAATTGACGATGGCAATTGAAGAAACAGAAGGATTTGGACAGGAATGAAACCAAAACCATACATATGAATATGTTTTTAGTCTTTCTAAAACCAGGATTTTTTTCCATGCAAAACAAAAAACTGGATGTGTTATTAGATATTTATTCAATGAAGTTTAAAGATAATTTGTGTTTCCATCTTTTATCAAATTCTACATAACCTGGTTAACAGGTGTTTGTAATGAAGTAGATTTTTTTATGCACACACACACACACACACACACACACATATACATTACTACAAATAATCATCGCACTTTGATATTTTATCCAACACACAATGACACAAATTACAATCACGCTAGACATAATGTATGATAACTAAAAAAAAAAAAAAACGACATTCATTTCACACAAGTGACCCGATTCAGCAGAGAAGTTACAATCAGGATTTATACGAAACTGTAGTATTATACGAAACTGTGGCTACTGTTACTCCCATGCTGTGATTCAGACTAATATAGAGTTCATTGCTGTGATTAAATGCTTGAGATGCCTGACCATGATTCCAGATTGATTCCTTTGTTCGAGTTAATGTAAGAGTCAATGTAATTGGATTCATTGCTTCAGGACTATGTATAGATATATGTGTATAACAATTACAAAGATGGTACAAATCTGCAGTCTGTTGATTTTGTGATTTATTTCCCTTTTTTTAATTTTTTTTTCATCATTTATGGATGGAAAAATCCTAATTTTGTAAATAAATGTTGTGGCATTATTATGAATATTGCACTTTCTCAGTTCCTTGTAATATTTCCATATATGTTTTATTGTAATAAGAGCCAAGAGAGGATAACTCTTGCAACTAAGTTGTCAGGGGGATAGAGTGCAGTGGTAGCTGTTTAGTAAACAAAGACCTTTGTGTCCAATAGTTTACACTGTGACACAATGAAAGTCCGTTATTGTAAGATTGCCAGGTACTTTAAGTTGATATGATGAATAATGTTGTCTGAAGAATGAAATTTATTATTGATTTTTTTTTCATTGAAAATATTCATTTTCTTTTTCTGGTATATACACATGCCTGTTTTTGCTTGCAGCAAATCTCTTCCTTTGTCTTATGTGTGTATGGGTATGTGTGTGATGGTGTGTCTTAGAGATAGAGAGAGAGCATGTTTAAAATTCCAAAACCTAAAAACTATGTCAAGTCTGTTTTATAATGTATTACTTAAAATGTTTAATGAATTGTTTAAAGCTGATAAAGATGCTAATGTTAATTTTGTACTGACATAGACAATGTCAATAAACAGAACAAGTAACAGTTACCGGTACTGGTATTTCTATGTAAAAAAAATTAGTAGTATTTTGCAATCTGATTTGGTAAATTGACGTCATGTTCAGAAGTGCAATTGCATAGTGATAAATAGATCCATTTCTTATATCTTGAATACAAGGTGGAATATCATGATCAACAAAATTGTGAAGGTCAAAGATTATTCCGATAATTTCATTTCATTAATGTACAGTTATCTAGAATTTGTCATATATATGTTTTCTCTGAAATTCACTCGAAAAATGTAATTTATTTACGTAAATGAATTGTTACATGCTGGGAAAATTTGAGTCGTTGTTTTGGAATGTTTTTATTTATTTTTGAAAATATTGTTTTACAAAAAATGTAGAGAATGTAATAATAAAGGGTTGGTACTAAAGAGACAAAATGTCAGCTTTAATACACCAGATATATTTTGACCCTGTTTAAAATACAAGAAATTCTGAATTTATATAGCTTGAAGACATATCAAATTTGACTTGCTGCTCTGTTGACATGTTGATTCTTGAGAAAAAGTTGTCAGAAATTAAATCATCAACCCCTGTGGTCACATTTTAGACTCACCCAAATCAATAAATAGTATGGTCTACTGTCATAATTTAGGGGTGAACAAGTTCATATTGCATGTAAGATTATTATAAAATTTCGATTGTAAATCACTCACCCCTGAATTCTGACAGTGGAATGAACTGTTCTTTGAAATGGGCAGGTCCAAATGTGACTTCGGGGGTTGATGAGCTAAATGTATTGTTTTGTAGGTTAAATATAATCCAGGGAAATACAGGTATAAATGGCTGAGTGGTTAGAGCCTTGCAATTTAAAGTAAATTGTCTTTCGCCTTTTTGAATAGTGAGCTCGAGTCTCATCAGATTATTTTTGGAAGTTTAACTGAAGGTTTGTCCCATGGTACATTTTAATCAGGTTTTCTTCTCCATGACGATTAAAAAGTGGTCACCGCTGTACATTCAGGAACAGAACCAGCATTGAGATACCACCTCATTTGCCACTGAATCTTGCAGTTTCTCAAGATGCGTGGTTTCTCAGGAGAGGTTTTATTGAAATAATGATGAGATAGAGTGGTACATAAAATGTGGTCTCATAGAGCAGACAGTCTTTCATGAGAGTGGTCTCTCTAGACAGGCACCACTTTATATACCTTTATCACTAGACAATGTATGAATCTTCTTGTATTTACCTTTTATTCACTAACAAAATCAACACTTGTCATTGAAGCACAGATTAAGAAATTGTTATGTGGGAGACAGGTGCATGGTAAGAGATTTATTTTTGGTAGATTTATTTCTGGAAAATATATGTGCATACAGTGGAACCTCTCTGTTAAGACACCACCCAACCTATCTGTGAAATGTGGTCTCCCAAGACAGGTGAGAAAGGATTAATTAGTCACACAGTTTTTACATTTTTGCTCATGTCTACAGAGCCAAGAGGTGGGTGAAAGGGATGGGGGTATGCTAACGCACTGGCCTCAGCGTCTGGTTAAGAAGGTTGTTTGAGATCAGGCTTACCTGCTTCTACTTATGACATATACATCTTATAATTCCTGGCACATGCCATGCTTCACATGCTGAATTAGTCCTGTATATTTTGAAATAATGACCCTGTTTTGGGCTTGGTCTATTTTCATTGCCGTGGTTAAGATGACTGGTTGATGTCTTATAAGTCAGTTTCCACTGTATCTTGCACAAGTTGTACAAATGTCTGACTGTACATATCTCCCATCGTCGTTTTCCTAGCTCACACGTTACGAACAAGGAATGCTCATTTTGTGCAAGTTTGATATTTCTTGCATTTTTAATCAAAAGCATATTGTCAGTAATATGTGAGCCTTTACGTCTTTGTTTTTTTGTAAATGTATACGATAAGCAGATGTTATAATTATTTAGATTATTTATTATTCAGCTTTTTACATTGGATGATCTCCCCTTGTTGTGAATCCCATTGCTCGACATATTTGACTACATGGATATTAGATGAATGAACAAAATATTGTCAAAGGAATGCACTGTATTAAGGAGTGGAATGAAATGGTGTTAGTCTAAAAACAGTGAACATGCTCAAACTTTGTTGATTCTGAAATATATGCAAGATTTTATTCCATGGACAGGAATAAGGGCGATATGCATAATGATGTACAGGAGAACAAAATTAGGGGGAGGGAACCAATTTTTTTGGTGGGCCTAGTGTAAAATAGTCTGGGGATTTTGTTACATTGATTTTTTTTTCAGTAGTTTTATGTTTTTCTACACAGATAGTTTGCATCTAAGAATGAAATGGGTGGGCAATGGTTCTCTGATATGTGACTAATTTATTCACATAAAATGCCATGGAAAGAATTTTTGGAGTGGGCTGTACTCATTTTAATACAGAAGTTTTCTTTCAACCCTTTTTCAATAAACTGGTCTAAAACAGTAGAACAGAACATACAGTTTAGATACTGAGGGGTGACAGGGTGGAATGATATTGATCAACACACTAAATTTTAGATGCATTTATAATTTTTTTGTTTTTTTTATTTCATTTGGTAAATCTTGATTCATTTAAATTATGATGGCATGTATTAGGAAATATTTGTATTGATCATCCCAGCAATGGAAAATGGAGTTGTCTTTTCTGTGACAATGGTTCACTTAAAATGTTTTAGCAAATATTGGAATGCTATTGTAGTAAACAATGAGTTACATTCCTGAAATGCTAGTTTATTTATTATTTGTTGTTGCTTTTTTTAAACTGGTTTGTTATAAAGCCAAAATATGTGAATTTTATCCATTCCCCCTGTTTTCATACAATGAACTTGTCCACTGCAACAGTTTAGAGTGTTATTTTATGTTGAAGATCAGTCCATTGTTGGAGATAGGGTAGAGTGGGGTAGATGCCACACTGTTATTGTATCTTCGGATGCCTTATATGCTTGATAAATATCTAACCTTTTTCTTTTGTTTGATGTGTTTCCTATATTCTGTTGTAGCTCGTTGTTAAGTATTGTTATTATGTTATGCGATGTTGTTTATTTGAATGTATTGTAAACAAATCATCAAAACTCCCTTATATTGTTTGTGCAATGTCATCTTTCTTTGAGTTGACCTTTTATAATTTGATATGGTGAGTAGAAATGTATTCATGTCTAAGATTTCAATTTCTAATTTATCTGCTCCAGGCCCGAAGTCACTAAATTTACTCAATACTCAAGCTCAACTTTTATTTCATTATTTTGACTATATAATCATTTGTAAAACCTTTAGCTTTGAGTATTTAGGAAACATAATTTTATTTTTCATCATTCACGTACATGTACATGTATAAATATTTGTGTCACATTTATGATTTTCCTGTAAAAAATGAATAAATATGTTGAGTACGGTACTCAAAATTTGAGTATGTACATAAACAATTTTTAAATATTTCCGAAATTTTCTTCAAATGAGCAATTATTTTGATCATTATTTACACTTGTATGCCGTCAATATACAAACATGTCCAGTTACAGAATAAATTGTGTGTTTTTTTTACCTACAATCATGAAAAGTTAGTTGAGCTTGAGTGCTGAGTAAATTTGGTGACTTCAGTTCCAGGAGTATGAGGTAGTATGCCTACATACATGTTGTATTTATTTTTTTTTATTCATAAAATTGTGTTGAATTTTTGTATCTTGATAGCAAATGACACTTCTGTTAATTTATGCAATGTTCTGGAGAAAGAAAAAAAAATGAAAGATAACGTTTTTATATGTGTGTCTTTGAAAAAATGTCCATAGATTATAAAACTTGATAAAAATTTAACAGTGGATTCCCATGCAGATTTTTTTATGCTTTTTCCCATAAATTTCTCATAAAGTTGCTTAATGCTGTTGAACAGTGTTGGAAATCACATTCTTTCATTACACATAACTTACCTAATTTTTTTTGCAATATTATAATATTCATATATCCAGTTTTACTAATATTTAGATAGAAGGCTTTTGTTGATTACAAACTTAAATGTACAGTAGAGATAAACCAGGAGAGACTCGGACTGAGGACTTGCGTAAATTCATGTTATACATGTATGTATAAGGTTAATAGAAAAATAAATACTGAAAAGTCTGTTTTCTACTAAAAAGAAAAAAAAATAGGGACATGTAGTCCTTCAGGAATTGCTCAAGTCTAAGAATTGTACTAAACATTTGATTTTCATCCAGTCAGATTTCAGAATGATCACAAGTTAAGTAAAATTTTTCAGACTTTGTAAACCTTAAATTTTAAGGTTTTGGACTTACTGCAAAACTTCAAAATAAGAAATGAAGTTGTGTGTTAACCTGTATACATGTATCCCTAGATACTCTGTTAGACTGTACCATTTTATTGATATAGAGTACAGTCCCATGTTTTTAGGGGTGGATGGGTTTAAACAGTCCTCTCATTCAGTTGTAACCAACAGTTTTGTTCATACAATTATATCTGTAAAGGTAAATAAAGGGCGAGTTTCAGGTTGACCATGGTCAACTGGCCAAAATTTCTGTCTGACCCAATACTTGTAAAAGAATCTGATTATTGGTATGCAGGCCTTTGCTTCTTTGTTTATGATACATGTGAAATTTTCTGAAAGAATATTAAAGCATCTTTGTGGAAATATTGAGTCATAATTAAAATATTTGTGCAAAAATAAGTATGAATGATCAAAGGTATGGATAAATGTACAAAACGAAAATTATGTTTTAAAATCATATACAAATCTGAATTGTGTTAAGTAATTATCATGTATCAAGAACTTTTTGTAATGTTTTAAGCCCTCTCATCCCCACATTTCATAATGGACTTGTCTAGTATAAGGAAAAAGAGCATACCATTAAGATGCTAGGGGTGAACGTGTTAATATTCTTCATTTTGTAATGCTGACTTGACAGTGCTCACCAGTGATGATGTTCAGTCACTAATTTGAGATTTCAGTTTGATTTTGTCTAGGTTTGTTAAATTCAGTATTTTATTGTCTCCAATATCATCACTTCGATGTTTTTTGTCGATATGAACCGATAAAACACAAAATAAAAGTAACGGTGTACATATTGAATTAACTGTATGCAGAAATCAGTACACAAGTATGTTATGACGACGAAAGGAGAAAATATTTAGTTTCTTTGAAGGTAGTAGACCCCCACCAACCTTTGATATAACGACATTGTGATATATAGCACATGGTTAACAATAATCACTTCTTCTGTAAACTATTTATGCAAATTTTTTCTTGTTTCTCACCATGATTAGTACCTCTAGATTTGGTCGTCATTTTTTGCGTGATCATAGTTGATTTTGTTGTATAATTGTTATTTTTTGTTAAATTATTCGGTGAGGGATGATTTGTTGCTGTGTTTCATTTTTTAAGTGCTTCATATGTACTGTCCCTTGTATATAGGAATATATATATACATGTAAATCTAAATATATTTCAGCTATTGTTAGCTTGTACATATCACAGAGTACACCAAATTTCTATCATCATGAGTTTGATACAGAAAATAAATAATAATGAAAAACTATATTTGTGTTTTATCTTCTTTATTATGGTCTTATAGTACCAATCAAAATTCAGAACTCGCCCGACAAAATTTCAGTATGGCATATTTTTATGGCATTTAACATCATTTTATTTTTAAAGAATGTGTAGAAATTTGATAATAGAAGGCCATTTGATAGATGAAATTTATATTCAAGTGAAAAGAGGTTTTGATTCATTGTTTTTTGGCATAAGTTGATTTTTTTCCTATTGTTTTTGGCCAAGTACATACTTTTGGTCGATACTGTAATTTGCATCCTTTTTAGGACAGGAATTTTGTCTTGTCAATCTGAAGTAAAATTTCCAACATTTCTTGAATCTAGCAGAACTTCACAGAAAACATGAAAATATGAATGTAGGCATACTGAAACAGTGTAATACTGATGGTGTGGATTCACTTACAATGTGTAGGCATACTGAAAGTAATGATTCACATACTGGTACTTTGTGTACATGTAGGAATTCTGAAAGAATGATTCACATAATGGTACTATGTGTACATGTAGGCATACTGAAATCAATGATTCACATAATGGTACTGTATGTAGGCATACTGAATGCAGTGATCCACATACTGGCACTGTGTGTACATGTAGACATACTGAGCGATGTTTCACATACTGGTACTGTGTGTACATGTAGACATACTGAGCGATGTTTCACATACTGGTACTGTGTGTACATGTAGGCATACTGAAAGCAATGATTTACATTCTGGTACTATGTCATTATGTGTACATGTAGACATACTGAAAGTAATGATTCACATATTGGTACTATGTGTACATGTAGGCATACTGAAAATAATGATTCACATACTGGTACTGTGTGTACATGTCAGCATATTGAAAGTAATGATTCACATACTGGTACTATGTCAGTATATGCAAATGTAGACACACTGAAAGTAATGATTCACATACTGGTACTATGTCAGTATATGCAAATGTAGACACACTGAAAGTAATGATTCACATACTGGTACTATGTGTACATGTAGACATGCTGAAAGTAATGATTCACATACTGGTACTATGTGTACATGTAGACATACTGAAAGTAATGATTCACATACTGGTACTATGTGTACATGTAGACATACTGAAAGTAATGATTCACATACTGGTACTATGTGTACATATTTTATATAATATAGGCATATTGAAATGATGAATTTTACTACATGTACATGTAGGCATACTGAGAGTATAGATTATTTTACTATGTGCGGACATACAGACCATATGAATTCACCATGTGTAGGCAAATTAAAATGATGGATTCACTTTCTACATGCGGGAGAGATTTTTCAATCTCATAGGGGAGACTAAATTTTAGTAAGAATTAATAGGAAAATTTAAATTTTTCATGGGGGAGAAATGCATTTTTCTTGAAGAAATTATCAAAACTTTATATAAAAAATAGGGAGTCACCCTATTTAATGGGGAGACTTGGCAAGTATGCATAATGAAATGATAAATTCACTTTTTATGTGAAGGCATATGGAAATGATGGATTTGCATAATATGTGTAGGCAAACTGAAATGATGGAATTACTTACATTGTACTACTGATGGTATAGATTCACTTTCTATATGTAGGCATACTGACAGTATGGATTCACTTACTATGTTTTGGCATGCTGACAGTATAGGTTCACTTTCTACATGTCATACTGACAGTATGGATTCACTTACTATATGTAAGCATAGTAACAGTATTGATTCACTTCCTATGTTTATGCTGAATGTACAGATTTATTTGCCATACCGGCTAAGTACGTTAAGTTCACAACATACATGTGCACTGAGTTTAAATACCGACAAAACAGAAATGCCGAACCTAACCCACATTCGGTGCAGCTGCATTGACTCCCGCGAGACCCCGTCATTTTCCGGAATTATATGCGTATTTGTCCTAGACGAACTCTGGTATTACCTGACACCGCACAGAATCCTGCTGTGAAATTTATACACGTGAGTGCTACATTACAAAGTTATTGATACTGTGAATGCCATTTCATAACACAGTTCAGTATCATTCAAAAAGTGAGTCATAAACCGTTAAGTAAAACTTATAGGCTATTTGCATGATGTGCAGATTATAAAGATATCGGTTTCTGTCTGCAGGACATCCCAAAACCTGCGAATCGTCAGTTAAGGTTTAAATTAATAAAAAAAATCTGTTCAGCTTTGAGCACAGGCCTCACGTATTGAAATTGATGGGATTCATAAATAAATGTCAAATGAAACAGTGATATATACAATAGCAAACACGGTTACACGCTACATTTGCCTTTGATAGATCATTGTGTCATTGGTATCTATTAGTATTATCACATCAACGATTTCAACAAGTCCTTAGCCTACAGTACATGTAGGCCTACAATGTAGCTGTGCTTTGAGTTTAACAAGCAAGGCTATGAACATAAATGAATTCCCAGACTTATTTTCACTATATATTATTAGTGAATTCGTGGTTTTTTTTAATAACTTCTCTAGAAATCGCCCTTTATCCTATTTCAACAAAACTGAATTGATTCTCTGAAAGTTGATGTATTGGTACTCATATGCTAGAAATTCCATTGCAATCTATTAATTTGTTATTTCGGGAGAAATACATCATTCTTCATGAGAGTAAAATCCTAGCAATGCCATTTCGATGTTTATTACAAAGATAATGAATGGATTTATGACATAATACATAAACACCAAAATAAAACCATTGATTCCAAAGTAATTTATGGATGTTAACTAACAAAAATTAAGTTTATCTAAATTAGGCCCAGATTTCTAGGGTTACACATGCCATTTTTTTTTTCATTTGTTTCGGATGTCTACCAAATTCAGAGGACAAAATCAAACAAATGCAGAATTGCTAAGAATATATAGTGAAATACATATATGGGAACTCATGTATGTCCTACTACTGTATTTATCATAGCAATCAAACACTCCCGCATGTTTTCAATACAACTTAATGACAGACTGTATGCAGATTTTTCTCAGACTTTGAACTTATCATTTAGATTTAAAACAGCAAATTTTCTGCAAATAATTGCCTCGATAAAAATACTGCTGCTTTCCTCAATCATTTCATTTATCAGAACATTGTACAGGTCATGTCAGGTATTTCACTTTAACCTAGCTATTCATTCCAAAAGACACATTTGGACTAGTCTGAATCATTGACTTACGGAAGAGTCCAACTGTCCAATGTTTTTCAGAGATTGATGAGTTAGACTTGACAGTTTGCATCTCATATTCATGATTGACCTAATTTCAAGGGGCCAAATTGTCTCCTCAATTTAAAATGTTTATGAAGCAAATTCTATTAAAATTTGTCAGTATAGTAAAAATCTCAACAATTACAGCATCTTTCCAAGTTATCAGTTTGTCTTGAAGGACATTCTTATTTGTTCCATTCACAAAACAAATTCCATTCAGCGAAAGTTGGACACTACAATTACTGGGTTCTAATTTCCATGATAGTGTCATAGACATATAACGATTTTCATGCATATTGCATGTATACATAATTTAGGCAAGCAAAATACATTGTAATTTGTACATGACGTCTGTCCAGGGACCCAGTAGCCCATAGCGAGTAAAATCTAAGCTGGGCTAGTAGATTTCACATTTCACATTGTGTTAGCCCAGGTGGCTACTGAAAATTTAGGGGTATATCTTGCACTTTCAGAAATTTCAACTGATACTCTTGTAAACTGAGTATACCTTGCTACATGTACTGATGTAGCTAGTGTATGAACTACTTTAAAATATGTTTTCATAGTAAAAATTTTTAAATAACATGTTATCGGAAGAGCAAGTTTCTGGGCTTCTAGATATGAAATAAAATCCTGACATACGAGCCCAGATGGCTCCTTGATTGCAGAGTTTAATTTCTATCCCTGCTGTCATTTACCGTCTATGCTGGGCAGATGTACACGTACACGTAAGTATAGACCGAGAGCTAATATAACTTCATAGTGAGTGATGTAATCAGGGGCCCATTTTATGAAAGGTCGTAAGTCCTAAATCCTAACTTTTAGTCCTAACTACCATGGGAACGCATCACTGATTGCCAAATAGGAGTAAGACTTAGGATTTAGGACTTACGACCTTTCATAAAACGGGCCTCTGGTCATTATATCATTTAATTCATACCAAATAGAGAATAACTTGATAATCTTGAGTGTACATTTTTAGATCAACAGATGGTGGGCTATTCATATGGCCCTGCATCCGTGGTCCGTCCGTCCTGAACAATTCTTGTTACTGCTATTTCTCAGAAATGACTGAAGGGATCTACTGGAAATTTGACATGAAGATTCCCCGTGAGGTCTAGTTGCGCATATTACATTTTCAGAGAGATCAATATCCAACATGGCCAACATGGGGCCATCTTGGATTTTGACCAAAGGAAGTTTGTTACTGCTATTTCTCAAAAAGGACAGAAGGGATCTACTGGAAATTTGACATGACGGTTCCCTATGAGGTCTTGTTGTGCATATCACATTTTCAGAGAGATCGGAATCTAACATGGCCGACAGGTGGCCATCTTGGATTTTGACCAAAGGAAGATTGTTATCGCTATTTCTTAGAAAGTACTGAAGGGATCTACTGGAAATTTGACATGAAAGTTCCCTATGAGGTCTAGTTGCACATATTACATTTTCAAAGAGATCGGAATCCAACATGGCCGACAGGTGGTCATCTTTAATTTTGACCAAAGGTTTGTTACCGCTATTTCTCAGAAAGGACTGAAGGGATCTCCTTGAAATTTGACATGAAGGTTCCCCTTGAGGTCTAGTTGTGTATATTACATTTTCAGAGAGATCGCAATCCAACATGGCCGACAGGCAACCATCTTGGATTTTTTCAGTTCAGTTTTGCTATGATCTTGTGAAAAAATATCTCGCAGAAATATGGATTTAAGTTCAAATTCAATGTTGAGACACAAAATAAGAGAAAAGAAGACAAAAGAACAGTCTGTCATAGATCAGACATAGAACATTCCATGGTGGGCGCCAAGATCCCTCTGGGATCTCTTGTTGAAGTGTGTTTGTAGAAAAAATATAATCTAATATTCACCAACTTGAAGCACATTCTCAATAAGATATTGCATGTACATGTATGTCTAAAGGAAGTAAATATTTAGTTTTACAATTGTTTTTGTTCTAGTTAAAATGTACATTTTCACAAATTTTCAAACTCTGGACCCAGAATTTATGAAGTATGAAAATGTTTAAAACATGACATCAACTTTACATTAGTGATTATGACATCAGATTTCAGAAAACTACATTATCTGATGTGTGCATTACTTCTATGTACTTACATGTATCAAACCCCTTTAAATACATTTGGACTCACCTTTTTCAAAGAATGGTTAAGTCCACTACATTGTATAAGAATTCATGAGTGAAGTGCAAATACTTTTAGAATCCAAAGTTTGCAGTTAATTACATCACTCCCTAATTATGTCAGTAGAGTAGACCATGCTCTCTACTGAGTTGGGTGAGTCTAAATGTTATCAGAGGGGGTATTGAGTTTAAAAATAATTGATGACTAGATTAAATAGCTGTTGTTTTTAACCTGTGTTTGCAGTGAAGCATGTCTGTAAATACATGTACATGTATTGTACATATGAAGGTCTAAATGACCTATCGCCAAATGTCCGACACGGCATCTTTTGTCAAAATTTTCCATTATGACATCACAGTTAAATGGCCCGTCAAACACTTGTGTGATTATGACATCATAATCAAATGATGTCAAAAAAGCACATGGACAGCCACGTGTCGGAATTTTGTCAAAATTTGTTGTTATATCTTTTAATGAATAATCGTTTGTTCCTCTTCAGTTATTGAGACAACCTAACAATGGTACTGTGTCCCGGAATTTTAAAAAATGGAAGACCGTGTACAAATGAATTGGAAGAAAGAAACAAATTTTGCAAAATGTGTGGGTGGAAAGTCGATCCGGAAATTTTCGAGAAGATTGCAGTGTCGTGTCCAAATAAGATAAGAACTGTAGATTACAGCGGAAAGTGTGGCACGTGGATTGAGAAAGGCCAGTCGTTTTGTGACCAGTGTGGATGGGAAGTGGATCAATCTGTCTTTATAAATTATTACGTCGCCTCTAATTCTGGACAGATGAAAGAAAATTCAGAAAAAACAGATTTTTACAATCAAGTCCTTCAGATGGTTGACACATTAGCGACTAGAAATGCAGGTATTATAACGTTCACCTCCCAACCTATCCTAGTCCCTAAGAATCATGAAGCCTAAAATCTTAGTTTATATATATTTTTTTCTCAAGTCTTCCGCCAACGATAGGGTTGTCTCTTATCATTACCGTAAATACATTTTCGAAATGACTCAATTTTGGAAAGGTGCAGATGTTGATTGTTTTACACTTCGCCAAGAATTTTTCACTTAAGTAATACAGAAATGTCATCAGCTTTAGTTGAAGTGCCATAAATTTTGACCTGCTCAATGGACTGATGCCAATGCAGGGTTCCTTAACAAGCTACCCCTGCCTTGAAATGGGACCTCATGTTCAAATCTCATCCAAAAGATTTTGCTTCCTCTGCCGAGTGTTTGGTGAAGGAACATGTACAGTCAGTACCATTTTTCAATGTCTTTGGTATGACCCCAGGACCTTTGCCTGCGGATTGGAAACTGTACAACTTGACTACTGCAAATGGTCAAATGTATATTTTAAGTATATTGCTAAATTGATTACAGTAAGGAACTAAGCTGAAACTTACATGTACATGTACATTAGATATGAAAGAGCAGATTGATTTACAGTTCCTGTCTACCAATGTGTAAATGAAGAGAAGAAGATTTTCTAAGACAAGGTATACATGTATAATCATTATATGGCTGTGTTGGCCCTACCCCAGAGACTAAACCCCTGCTCCTGGGGTCATAAATTTCACAATTTCAGTAGAGGCTAAAGGTATTGGACATATTGCATATCACATATACTTCAGTCACTTTGATGTACCGTAATTAGTGTCGGATCAATTTCAAACCTAAAGAATATTTAGGCTTTTCATGTCTTTATTTTAAAGAAGTGGCCATGGATTATCTGATAAAAAAGGATCGTTTATTTGCTTTCAATGGTACAAAATAACATAACCAATGCAACTTAAGTCTTTCACTGGATATTTTTTCTACTTATTGATACATTGAAATTATAGCACAGATATATATATATATATACCAACTTGTTTTATTATTGGTCTACCAAGGTAAATCACCACATGTTTACAAACACAGTGAGTCTAAATTGAATCAAAACAGGGGTGACAGACTTGTTTTCAGCAACGCAAATATAAGAGCTACAGTAATAAATGGAGTGATGTTTTACCTGTGCATTCCAATTTTTGGAAAATAGAACAGACCGGATTGGTTTGGTTTTTGACAGAACTCAGATGTACCACTTTACCTTGATAGACCTGTACCTCTAGCCAAGGACGTTATGAATCGTTACAGGCACCCGACAGTGAAGTTCAATGTTTTCCAAACACATCTTTTGTTTTTATTATAGTCACTCAAAATTACCCTGGGCCATATCCCATAAGTAATTCTACGGAGACTGTGTCTGGAGCTTCCGGTATGGATGCCAGTAATCATGGTGGGGAAGGATCATCTACTGTATTTGTCAGTCATTTGAATGAAGAGGTTAGTGAATGTGTTAACTTATACACCCCTAAAGACACATTTGGACTGTTCTAAATCATTGATTGGGAAGAATTCATTGTTTCTCAGGGGTTGATGTGTTGATAATAATCAACCAATGCTTACAAACAATGAAAACAAATAGTCACATGACATCTTTTAAATCAACTGGCAGTGTTCTAGCTAGATTTGTAGAGTCAGAGGCAAAGATAACTTTTTTGCATCTTCTAAAAAGACAACTTGTTTGCAAGCTTTAAAAAAAAAGGGACATTTGTATCACACCTGTCCAAAAAGGGGACATGGAAGAATAAAAAGATGAATTTATTTATCAATAAACAGTTCACGAGACTTCACCTTACCAGGTTACTAGTATGTGGATTTCACTATACCAATTCAAAAAAATCAATAGCAGAAGTCTGCTACATGTATGTATATATGTAACATGCTTTGAGAGGCAACTTGAATTATACATCTGCACATGGTGTTCGATTTTTGATTTGAATTAGTGTTTTACCCCACAATCAATAATTTTTCAGTTATATGGTTGTGGCCCGTTTTTTTTAATGGTAGAGGAGAGAACCGGTTACAATGTACCAGGGAAGAGACCACCGGCCTTCCGCAAGTAAACTGGCAAACTTTCTCACAAAATCACCTTAGGTTCCAGTGGGACTCAAACCTGAACTGACCAGAAGTGAGAAACTTTATACTTTAAAGCACAATGCTGTAACAACTTGGCCATAGAGCACCCCCCATGGTATTTAATAGCTTTTCACATCATTGTTGAAATTTGTTTATAAATGAAATGATTGACTGTTGTATAACACTCAGATTTATATAAAAGGCTCATCTGTTTTTCCTCAGGCATACTCACATACTCACATTTGCTGCATCTAAAGGATATATATAACAAAGGTTTGATGAAACATTGTCTTATTCTAGACCAGTAAACCATGCATTGTACACCAGTAAACAACTCCTCTTGTCTGGATGTCTTTATTTGCTTGCCAGTCATTTGCTTTTTATCACTAGCTTTAGTTGTATCTGCTTGGTGTCGGGTGATAAAGACTTTTTCTTCATTCAGTGACAATACATGTATTTTCTTACTGTTGGGTCAGTTAATTTTTCTTTCTGAGTAAAATCTACTTTCTCTAGGTAGACATTTATTTTTTCACTGTCATCTGTACTTGGTTATACAGTAAAACTTCGATAAGTTGAGTTCAAGGCACCACCTAGAAAAGTTCGAAACATCGGGACTTTGACTCATGGATGGTAAGCAATGGTAACCGAGAATCATGCGGGTTTTAGTTTTAGAGTGCTGTAAGGTGAATATGACTGCTTCGAAAACATTTAAGACATATATGCAGTCATTACAATTAATAAATAATTCTAAATTTAATTTAGTGTTCAAGAAATTGAAACATTGAGTGTTTATCAGAAGGACAAGAATTATCATGGGGCGATTTTGTACACTTGTAAATTTGGACTTCGAATTTTATGTAGGAATTTTCGTTGTAGAAATGGGCCCAAAAATTTCTTTGAAACATCAAGAAATTCGACTCATAAAAGTTGGAATTATAAAATGTTTATAAGTAGCGTTAAATAAAAAATCATTCAGGACTTTGTGAATACAAATGTAGTTCGAAACATTGAGAAATTCAACTCTTTGAAGTTCGACTCATCGAAGTTCTACTGTATTTGGTATATATCTTACATGTATTACATAGCCACTGTCATGCTCTTTCAGCGCTTAAAGCTTTTTATGTCCCTGGCCTGAAAGGTCCACTGGGGGCATATAGTGTTTGGATCGTCCATCTGTCTGTCCATCAGTCTGTCTGTTTGTTTGTCTGTCTGTCTATAAATCTGTCCCACTTACATATAAAGTGTAATATTTCAAGTTTGGATTGTGATATAGTAACCAAACTTGGACTGTAAATTCATCTAAGGGTAGCTCACTCTTCATTGACATCACATTCCCCTGGGGATGGGGTGGGGTCAAAATGTACAAGGTAGGAAATTGCAATATTTTGCCAGCATAGAAATTTGTTGGGACTGGGGGCATTTGTGTTTCACAAACACATCTTGTTTCTTACTGCACAACAGCCTCTTGAAATACATGAAAGTGATTGACAAATTTTGTATTTGTTTTTCTTTGGTAAAAATAAAATCAGGTAAGTTAACAGAATCAGAGAGAGGGAGGGAGAAGAGGATGGGGATAGGGAGAATCAGAGAGAGGGTCGGAGAGAGATGGAGAGATAGTATAAGGGAGAATCAGTGAGAGGGAGGGAGAGAGATGGAGAGATAGTATAAGGGAGAATAAGTGACAGGGAGGGAGAGATGGAGAGATAGTATCAGGGAGAATAGGTGACAGGGAGGGAGAGAGATGGAGAGATAGTATAAGGGAGAATCAGTGAGGGAGGGAGAGAGATGGTATAAGGGAGAATCAGTGAGAGGGAGGGAGAGAGATGGTATAAGGGGGAATCAGTGAGAGGGAGACAGGAAGAGAATCAGAGTAATACAGATAGACATACAGATCTATACTGATATGGTGAGAGTCAGTGATAGAGGCAGAGTGGGTGAAAGATAGACAGAGACTGACAGAGAAAGGAGAGAGAGAGAGATAGAGACTAGAGAGGGAACTTATTTCTTTTGTAGAAGGGGCCTCCGTTGCCGAGTGGTTAGAGCATCGCCCTTTGAACCATGAAGTCACTCACTTCTGGTCAGTGCAGCTAGACCCAAAGCTGATTTTTGTGAGAAAGTTTGCCAGTGTACTTGTAGAAAGCCGGTGGTCTCTTCCGGGGTACATTGTTACCAGGTTCTGTCTTCTGGCCGCCACCATATAACTGGAAAATTGTTGAGTGTGGCATAAAACACTTTTAAAAAAATATTCCTTTTATAGAAAAAACAACAGCGTTACATTAGGGCATGTGTATTCTAGTTATTTCTTTATTTCAGTTTTAATTGTCAGTCTCAGGTATTCCAAGAAGACCAAAGTGGATAAACATTATCTGATTACAATTTACATAGATCTTCTTTTCATATTTTATATCTTTATTATTTTAGATATGATATAAATTGTGTCACCATACGTAAGAAAAATTTAATTTGAGACATCTTTTTTTTTCCATTGTAAGAGTTTTATTGTGCAGCTCAATCTGTATAAAAATGCATAAAATGCTGGAACAGAAATCTGTGTCTTACTTGCATTTAGGTGTACATGTATTTATCACTAAACTTTACACATGCTTTCTCAGAAAATGTCGGTATCTTTTTTTTCCTTTCATTCTATATGCAGCATCCAAAAATTTGTCCATCCTCTTGTACTATAAACCTGGAACTTTTTGCCCCATTTAATTTTGGTTATTTTCAATGAGAGGGCAAATTTAGAATGAGGGCAAAAATTTTAACCTAAATCATATATACTTCAGAGGGGACAATGTATATGTTTATGTTGCATAAGGGCAAAAATAACAAGGGCAAAATATTTTGATGGTAAAAATTTTTGCTTTTTAACTATTTTCAATTACATTTTGTATTGTGCTTTTCGACCATTTTCAATTGCATTTTTGTATTCTCTTTTATCTCAATATATGGATTAACGAAATATTAACTCAGTATGGTACCGATATATTATATAATATGAACTTTGCTATGAGTCAAAAAGGGTTTGAAATAATTTACTTATCATTATGATTTTCTTACAGAAAGTTACACCAGATGGTCTCTTCAATTTATTTGGTAAGTACATAAATATTTCATCAAATTCTACAGTGGAACCACGCTTAAAGACCACCTCGCTTAGGAGACCACCTTGCATTTCCTTGCACCCTAAATTTCCAGTCTCTTGATAAATATTGAATAAGTACAGAACCTCACTTAAGAGACCATCTCATTAATCAGACTACGTTCAGGCCACAGAATAACAGAAATCGTCGTAATCCAAGTACAGGTTATGCTGAAAGGAATTACAGTAACCTGCAGGTTAAATTGGCAATAATGGAGACTTAAAAACAAAATTAATCAAGAACGAAAGGAGGTTACGGGATTTGTATTTGTTGTAACCACCACATAACCTGAACTATTGCTCCCGTGTTATTTTGTGGTCTGACTTTGAGTTAGTTAGTTCATCCGTCGGTGGTCTGAATAGCGAGGTTCCACTGTATTTATGTATTTGGGTTTAATTCCACAGCTTGTAATGTTCATGTTTTTCTATCTCTCGACATGATCGTAGGCTGTTGAGTTTGTGGATTCAGAATGACATTAAAATAACATCTGGTCTTCAAAGGCAGTCCCTAATGTATTATCTATGCATAGAATTTTATTAATAACTTATTCAATGCATCTTAAAATCACAGATTTTACATAACGATAACTTAAAGTTATTTCTCTTCTACAGTACATGTCGGGTCTTTTTCTTACCTTTGTGAGAACATGGCCCATGGTACTGAAATTGGGAATTCCACGGCAATTTGGGAATGAATTTTTTCTCTTATTTTTCTATTTTTTGTTTCTTTTATTTTGCTATTATATTGCTCTTTTTTTTTTAAATCATTTTTATAGTCAAGCTGCCAAATTTCAACTTTCAAGAAAAACAATGATTGAAAATATCAGGATAAAAATAAGAAATGATGAAAAGATGTTATGTTATGTTCATGACTGGGAATTTTTGGTAAAAAATTGGGAGAAAAAGATTATGATTTGTGATTGGAATAGAGCCCAGTATCAGGTATAAATTTAAATATAAAAAGATTGAATTGGTTTATGCTCTAGTCACAAATTGTCAAGTGTATGGTCAAACAGTTTATACTCGCCTATTACAAACTAAAATGTCTGTAATTCAAACCTTTACTGCCAGAGTTTTATTTAGTTGACATGTATACATGTATAAGGAACTCACAAAGTGTCATAGATAGTATAAACTTTTTTTCACCCGTGCTTCTTTTTAGGGGATACAGTCCTCTGTGGTGGAAGAATCATAGGGTTTAAAAGTCACAAAGTCTCAAGTCGTTGTGGATTTTAGCCCCACTGTAACTTGAGCTGATTTTGTAAGGAAGTTTACAAGTTTGCTGGCAGTTAAGATTATTACTGAACACATTTCTTTACTTACTCTGTATTTTTTTTGTAGGTTGTTTTGGAAACGTGTTAATTGTAAAGATTTTGTACAACAGACGAGACACTGCTCTGATACAGATGGAAACTGGAGAGCAAGCTAAAACAGGTGAGTAACTTCTACACGCACAATCAAACTTGACCAGAAAGGCCACTTAATGGAACAGGCAAAAATATCCATTATAGACATGTGGCCTTTTTTTCTCATGATAAAAAAAGTTAACAAAGGTTATATTTGAATGGCCTTTATAGGCAGGTGCCCTTTATACAGAGGTGACCTTTAATCCAAGTTTGACTGTAATGTCAATAGAGACAGCTAAAAATGTAAGTATTTTTGCAACATAGTACAGTAAAATTAGCCTGTTAGGAATTTCAAGGGATCATTTTGTTCAATTAGTTATAAGGACAGTTTGTTATATAGTTACAGTGAAGTGTGCTGAAGGATTACAATACATTTTGTTAACAAAATATTACTTTAAATTCAGGTTAAACGGGAACATTCCAGTAAAGTCAACAGGAAGTGAAACATTTTTATTACTTTTCATGTACCGGTACACAACTTATTTAGTCAGAGAATAGGCCTACTTATGCTTGGCGAAAAAGTCAAGAATTGACTTTTGTTTAATTGATATAGATCACTTCTGACATTATAAAACTATAAAAGATGTTGGTTGCGGCGTCAAGGGATATAGAAATTGTTTAGTTATAGGCAAAAATTTGTCATATAAAATTCATTATAAAATTGTTTTTCAACTAAGAATATATAGAGGTACAGTCAGGGACTATCTATCTATCTATCTATCTATCTATCTATCTATCTATCTATTGATTTGTTGTGGGTATGAATTCATACAAACAAGTTGATTATATTCAAGTTTTACTGTTGTTGGAGACTGATATTGTATTGTATACTCCGTAAATTCTCTTATTCATTGATTGAAAATTTCCTCATTCCTGATAGGAAGCAACACTATGACACGCCTTGAAAGAAAACTCAATATTAACACGATTAACTGCACATTTTTGCACAACGATATACAGTTGAACCTTGCTTAGGAGACCACCTTACATTTCATACCACAAATTTTCAGTTTCTTGATATGCATCTAATAAGTACAGAACCTCACTAAGGAGACCACCTCTCTAACCAGACCACTTTATGTGTAGGAAAGATCAGCATAGCGATTCTGGACCATGGTTTTATGACGTTGGGTTTACTTCACTTCTACTGTACATGCATCAACTTAACTTGCCCTGACATATATGTCTAATGATTCTTAGCACATGCTATGCATCAGATTTTGGATACGTCCTGTATTTTTACAGAAATGACTGTGTTCTGGACTTCATCTTTTTTCATTATTGTGAACAAGATGATTGTTTGAGGTCAGTTTAATTGATGAGATGTAAACTACCTTGGTGTGAGGTGAGCGTTGTAATTTTTTTATTACTCAGTGTTTACTTATGAAAATATATTTTTACATTTTGTTTTTCAGCCATTCAGTACTTGGACAACTTTAAACTGTGGGATGAAAACATCGTGGTTCAGATTTCACAAGTATCCGGCGTACATTGTAACAGTGGTTCGGTAATTATTTCTAACTACGTCTGTTTAATTTTTTCCATAAATTGATTGATTGAATACTTTTTGTTATTTTTTGTAATACTCTTCAGGTCAAAAAAAGGTTCAAAAAGGTTGATTACATTTCTCACGTGCCTGGTATATGGTTACACTCTTACAGCCAATTAAACTTTATTCAAATGTGCTAATTTTTTCCGATTACTGTATAGGGGTTTAATAACGTGGGTTGTAATTTTGACAATTTTCTCTTTTCTGAAATGATCGTGGTCTTAACAATTCTCTGATCAGGAGTACCTTACAATAAGTTCAGCTTGAGAAAGCCAGTTTGGCAGTCAATCTTACTACATGTATTTGTATATGCATACCACACTTATTTTCCCAAAATATATAGGAATAAATGCCTGTGTATAGCTCTTATTTGTTATTGTACATCAAGTACAAGTAGTAACAACAGCAAAAATCAAAATAATTATTTTTTTGGTAAACACAGCTAATGCCCCTTTAACCCCTAAAGACCTATTTGGACTGGCCTAAACCATGGATTTACAGAAGAGTTCATTGTTTTTCAGGGTTTGTTAGTAAAGTGGTCTGTCAGTATATGTTTGACTGTACGTCTGTCCTTTGTTTTGATTGTTTATTATTTTGCCCCTCTTTTGACAGGAAATGACCAGGAACTTCACTGACTGTCGCCTTCACAGAGTTAAATTAGGATCTAAAATATGTCTAGACATCCAGGCACCATCAGCGGTTTTATTTCTGAGAAACATGTTGTAAGTTATTAGTTGACCACACAATTCTTTTTTAAATAAGCTAAAAAGCATGTGCATGCCCTTCTTCCCTGAACTGTAGCTTTTCTACATTAAGGTCTCTCTGTCTCTCTGTCTGTCTCTCTGTCTGTCTGTCTCTGTCTCTCTGTCTGTCTCTCTGTCTGTCTGTCTGTCTGTCTGTCTCTCTCTCTCTCTCTCTCTCTCTCTCTCTCTCTCTGTCTCTCTCTCTCTCTGTCTCCCTCTCTCTCTCTGAGTCAGAGGGTCATGGTGACCTTTTTCGATTGTCTTTTGTCTTGTTGTGCTTCATCAATCTTCCATTTTTTTTTAGAATTTTCTAACTTTCTTCATTTTGTCAAGCCAGTATCAATTTTAACTGGCTGAGTTTAATATCTAAGTAATACACAATTTTTTATAACTTTTTTTTCCAGGCCAACTATAACCAAAGAAGATGTTCAGGAAGCGTTTTCTGAGTTTGGCAAAGTAACACACTGTAAGATGTTAGAGTAAGTGTCTTGTCATATGCATTTACTTAGGGTGATTGATAATGGCAGAATTGTCTTGAAAATTCTCCCGCTAAATCTCCAGATGTACAAATTGCGTGTCACAGGTCTGGCACCTGTATATATATATATGATTTTCACTTGCCGCCATCTTTGATCCTGCTCTAACACTCACAATTGACTCAGAATCAGTAGAAGTATGATAAAATTGTAATTCTGCAGATTCCTTAAACTCCCCTTGTCAATAAATGGAAACCCTAGAGTGTATGTTTTGGGTACATTATTATTTACATGATAGAGCTTATATTTGGTTATTTTATTTCAAGGTTGGTTGTTTATTTGATGAATGTCCATCAAGTTAGTTCATTTGATGCAGATTCAAAATCCAATATGGCCCCCATTGTAAAAAAAAATTAGATGAAATTCTGATTGGAGGAAGTTTGTAATTTCTTATTGTCAGAAGGCATAAGGGCAATGGAATTGTTCTTTTGCAGAAATGACCCTCATATAGTGTTGTTTTATTTTGTACTTCTGATGTCAGTCCAAAATCCAAGATGGCCACCATCACAGAACAAAGTTAAAACTTAGTCCCTCTTTAGCAGAACTTCAAAAATATTTTTCTCAAAAACCACTCAACGGATATCTTGCATGTAATGAGTTCATCCTGTTTTGTTACTGTTATGTTGATTGGTGGAAAAATTGGGACCCCAATTGGACCCCAAGGTGTCTATATTGGCCTAATGTTTCTCTTCAGAACCATTAAGCCAATCAGATATGTTGCTTGTTATGTGTTTACCACATTTTATCCTCATGCCCAGTGGTTGAAAAATGAGGTCCCATGGGGGAATTTATCCTCATGCTCAATGGTTGAAAAGTGATGTTCAATAGGGGGTTTGTTCAACATTGGATCCTATGGGAAATACATTGTCAGGAATATTTGAAAACAGGTCAATGACAAATGAAATTTCAGCAAAGTCAAGAGAAAATGAAATTTGTTACTGAATAATATGAACTAATGTTTGTTGATAAAAACTTTTGTCTTAAAAAATAAACGGTCACTGGAAGATCTTACTGCAATTTTCAAATGCGTATAGTAACGACTTCATCGATGAATGTGAAAAAAACACAAATTACCAAGTTGAAGAATTTTTATGAAATACAGCACTAAATTAATCACATGATCAATTTCTATTTCAGTCGACAGAAAGGAACAGCGTTAGTGCAGTTGGGCTCAAAGGAGGAAGCTGCATTGGCTTTGATGGTTTGTATATGTTTGATCTTCCTCTGGCCAGAGAGTACTAAAAATATTTTAACAAAATCTACATCAAATCTTGAAAGGACAAAACCCCTACTTAACAATTACTTGCTAAATATATATCCATATTGTTCACTATAGTCTATGGTGTCCATATTTGATTGGGAATTTTTGGCAAAAATTGGGTAAAAAAGATATTATTTGCAATTGGGAATACACCCCAATATCGGCTATAAATTTGGAGGAAAAAAATTCAAACAGCCATTTCTTTTGATTCACAAGTTACAAGCTTTCTTGTCATTGATTAATACATTTTGGGGTACATTGTACATTGTATCCATGATAATCTCCTGCATGGTGACATTTATATGACAACAGTCCATGTATAATATCTTTTCAAAGTATGGTATGTCAGTCTGTCTGGATCGTCCTCAGAATGCTGAACGATTTTTCAGCATCAGCGTTTGAATAGGCAATACGTAAGAACCTGTCATAAAAGACCACCTGTCATTTGAGACCACTTTCTGAAAACCACTTGGCTAATTAATCCTTTGAATAAAACCTCTTTTGAGAGACCACCTGTCTTGAGAGACCATATTTCAGTGGCAGTCTCTCAAGACAGTATCCACTGTATTTAGTAAAATGCAATGAGGAAAACAACATGGCAGTGTCACTGCTATTATGGGAAAACAGCAAATTTTACAGGAAAAACAGTGTCCCAGTGGGACAGTAAATAGGGAAGGGAGGTAAATCTTACAGGTCTTTTGCAATTCTGGCAGGAAGTTTGGCATGCATGCTGATAAGGAGCAGTATTTTCCTTCCTTCACTCAATGTTACACAAAATCATATACAATTAATATAGCTTTTTAGTGTCTCTTCACAACATTTTGCATGCACATGCCTTTTGACCTTACACCATGCATAAAAAAACTTCTCCATTGTAATGCTACCTCACCTTTAACTGTCTCTGTTATTGTGATATATGGGTAAAGCTGGGGTACAATTGAGGTGTATTTAAAGCGAGAAAATATCCTTGTAACTCTCCTTCCTTAAAAAAGAATAATTCTCGGCCCCTTCTGGGCCTCTGCTAATTTTTTTTCCTGAGAAATGGACAGCTACTCTCTCATTCTTCCTAACATAACCAATTATTCTGCCCTCAAAATTAAAGATTGGGGGCGGGGCATATTGCTTTTAGCCTGTCTGTTATTTTTCTGTTTGCAACACTTCAGTTTCTTATCTTAAAATTGAACCATATCTGGTCTGGTGCTTTATACTAATAAGATCTTGAGTAGGTTCACTCGGTTACCATACGGCCAACATTGAACAATATTTGCCAGAGTTATGGTACTTTAAAAATCTTCATGAAGATATATCTTGGTTTAAAGTATTTTTTTTTTTTGTTACTTGTAGGCGATGCATAATTTTACCTTGCCAGATAACCAACATATGAAGGTCTCCTTTTCCAAACATGACAGAATTTTATAAACTCGTCAAGGCAGACCTCTGCTGATTCAAGTACCACGCTGAGGGGAAGAAGTTCCTAGTGATCCTAGTGCAAGTTTCGTACCTCACCAGATGTGTACAGTTCTTGAAAGAAATTACAAAGTCATATCAAACTTTCAGTTTATCACGATCGATGCCTTTTCCTGATTTGCTTGAATATGTTTGACAATTTTATACCGATTGGATAGAATTTTTAGACATCACTGAAAAAAATTTGTAATGGGTATTTTTGAAAATTTTTGTACGAATTTTACAAATGATCACAAATTTGATGAATGTAATTTTGTATTGTTACCATTTGCAGAATTTTGTGGTTAGTAATCATTAGAACCTGTCTTGTAAGACCATTTTCATTGAAGACCACGTGTCTTATAAGACAGGTATGGTCTTTCAAGATAGGTTCCACTGTTGTAAAAACCAGTTGACATATTTACTACCAGTAGTACATATTGAAGCCAACAGTCCATTGTATAACATCTTTTCTTCTTTGGTACCGTATATGTATCCGAATTAGTGGTATACTTATTTTGGTGCTTTTTGTGCAGTTCGGCTAATTCATGATAACTGCCAACAGACCTTTTTCGAATCGTTCCATTTCATTCAGTTTTGTATGAATAGTTTGTCAGATCATGTGACTTCAATAGGAAGTCGAGCAAGAATTTTACAGATTCCGTAATATTTACATTAATGATATTAAGGCCTAGTGATATAGTGTTGCAGTTCATCTGCAAGGAAAAAAGTTTAGATACTGTATGTGTATTTATTTTAGCGGTATTCTAATATTAGTGCCTTTCGCGCTCAAGTCATTGCATTAATTCAAATGCAGCACTAAAATTTCCCCATTCTGTCATTCTGCATACATGATAGAACTAATGGTATTTATACATGTTATACATGTACTACAAAATAATCTCTACTGTGTGCATAGTTCAGTGTGTTCTGTTATGATTACCTTATGGTCTACACCAACTCGGAGCGCTAACATATGAGTGCACTGATTTAAATACACTTACAGTAAATGTTTTCTCTTGTAAAGATGACAAATGCTGTCACTTTCCTATAGGCTAGTTTTGAAAACTTGGCATCTATCGCTGCATGATGTTTATACCTCAGGTCACATGTACGATAAACTTCTTATATGGCAGTGATGCAGCCCTACGTTTTTCTTTGAAGCCTCAAACTATTATGATGAACTGCAGTGGAACGGAACAACTTGGAAACGGTCTATATACATGATATATATGAATAAATATATAATATTATGTATAATTTTTCTAATGTATCAATGAATACATGTACAAATTTCATTAACATGATTAAGGCTACGGCTGCTATAAATAAGGAAACTTCATCTTTGCCAATGAATACAAATGTCATTAACATGATTAGGGCTACGTTTGCTATAAGTAATGAAACTTCATCTTTGCCATACACATTTTGTTAATAATGATACTTTTATTTGAAAAATAAGTGTTCTTTAGAAACTGTTGACGGACTTTGTGATTGTAATTTCGGTATATAAAAGGAATAGATAAAAGAAATGGATAAAAATCTAGATTTAGAGCAGCACTGATAGTTCTAATTCAGGATTGCACGAAATACTTCATTATCTATAATTGTACTAAAATTTACATATACAGTGCTTGTTTACCAGCTAAGTAGCTTCGATGCATTGTTTCTTTCAAATTTTGTATCTATCCAAAAATAGAAATGAATTTTTGTTATTGTGACTGATCCACCAAAATAGATCCCAACCCCCATTTTTTTTGTTTTTTGTTTTGTTTAACATGTGCCATTTTTAGCTCACTGGGATGAGAATCTGCAAACCTAATGTCGTACCCCTGTGACTTTGTCTTTGTTGTTGTCATTAGTTTCCATAGACAAAATTTCAACCTGGTCTATATCTTTTGAACCAGGAAGGACAAATATTTGATATTTCACATATAGATTTCTTATGACAAGAGCTTCCATTTAAGGCAATAATTTTTTACCTAGAGACCTTGGCCTAAAGATTTGACCTACTTTTCAAAATCATTAACATTGGTTATTCATGTATCTATTTTAATGAATTAGCTCAAATAATTTCTAGCGAGCTTTGTTGTCTTCTGAAAACTCATGTTCTTTTTCTACTGATAAGTTTAAAATTAAGGATTTTTTTGTAAATATTTACCTACCAACACATTCCTAGAAGTCGGCTTTAGGCACATAAAACAAGTATTTTTTTATGATGGCTTCAGTGAAGCAATATATACCTTTTTTCCATAAATATTTCATATACCTTTTCTACATTTGGGCACACAATATCAAAAACTGAATTCCAGTTTCCAGATATTTTTTTTTCAAAATGAAGAGTGACACCTTAGTTTCATTTGTAGCTTAAAATTATTGTTTCATTATTTCAATCACGTATCACAATTTGCAAGAGTGCTATGTTTAGTTTCACGGTGTTGAATGTAATGTGGATGGACATGGTAGTGATGCATAGTTACGGCCTTAGAAACCATTTTGCTAGGGTTGCCTTAGCTTTAGTTTTTTTTAGTTGTTTCCATGATCATTTCCAGAAAAGTGTTTTTTGGGTCCCCTACTGGTGATAGGGGCCACTTTAGGTTTTGTCTGTCAGTCAGTCTGTCTTGTTAAAGGTATGTAAGGATCATTACTGCTTTTGGATGCATCGTTCTGGAGTTTTGGGACTTTGATTATTCTCAAAGAAGCATATTTCTTGCATGTTGTACACTAACTTGAAAATGCCTGATCTTATTCATCCAAAATTTTAAAACAATGTTGAAATAAATGACTTATGATTTCCTTTGATTTGTTGGGGATTTTTTATTTGTCGTTCTGGAGTTATGGGACTTCACTTGTTGTAGAATTAGCATTTTTCTCTTGCATGGCGTACAATACAGAGATGCCTACCACACTAATCTTGGTGCAGTTTATCTGATTTTTAAGTCAAATATCCCCTCTCTTGTTTCATTACCTTCTACTTCAATCAGTAAACATCCGGGATTTTTTTAATCCCCTTTTTCATTCGTCGTGAATATTTTATCGCAGTTTTTCAGTTGTTGTACAAGAGTTATTTCTTCATGAATTTTGGATCGCTGATTTTCATCCTATTTTTCTTACCTGTGTTATCATCCAATGCTACATATACAATCAAGTTGTTGTTACAGACATGTTAACAATCCCTTTGAGCAGTATTAATTTAATCTGTCCATCTGCCTCTCACTAATGCCCTTTTTGTGCTCCATCATGCCCTCTACCTAATGGATCATGCCCTTTATCTACTAATCATGCCCACTATCTGCTTTGATCATAACCCTTATCTTCTCAATCATGCCTTTATTTTGCTACATTATATCCTAATTGTGCTCAATTATGCCCTCTATCTGCTTGATCATGCCCTGTATCTGCTTGATCATGCCGTCAATCATGCCTGCTATCTACTTGATCATTTTTTCAATCATGTCCTCTGTCTGCTTGATCATGCTATCAATCTTGCCCTGGATTTGCTTGATCATGCTCTCAATCATGCCCTGGATCTGCTTGATCATGCCCTGGATCTGATTGATCATGCCATTGGTTCTTGTAGGTCACCTGATTCTCTCTGTCTTATTGTGATCTAATATCATGTGTCATTATTCGGATTAGTAATGATCAATTTCATGCTGTATGGATGTGTATCAAAACTTTTTAACATTTTAATTTCCTACTCAGAAATCACTAGGCGAATTCTTTTCAAAGTTGGTATATAGCATTTGTAGGTGTGGTGGAGAATCAGGTGACCAATGAGAACCACTTGTTGTTTTTGAACAGATATATATTTACTGTATACCTGAAAATTTCTGCCCCAGGTTTTTTTCGCCCCAGGTTATTTTCGCCCTTTTGCAACAGAAAGCATATTCACCTCATCTTAAATTCGTCCTAATATCACCCTGGTCTCATGGATGACATGTATGTCCATGCTTCAGTGAAATTTTAGCCTGAAAATTTCGCTTTAACTTTAAATTTGCCCTCTGATCTAAGGGCAAAAATTAAATGGGAGTGAAGGTTTCTAGGTACCGATATTCAGTAATATGTTTATGGTTTTTTTTAGTATAGTCTCTTTTCACACATTTACTGTGGTCCTGTAACTTTGGATACATCTTCCCATAAATATGGCAGCATTGTCACATGACCGATTGTTCCGTGACATTATTTTTTGCGGGAATCTATATTATTTTGCTATTCACTGTTACAAAACTGAAGTTAATGGTTTTTTTTTACGATACCTCAGAGTTACTCAGGTTGGAGTAATTTTTTTTGTAAATTTTAACACCACTTTTTTTACTTCCGTTTACTTTATTGTTGATTTGTTATGTTGTAACATTTATTGTTTTGTTGGGTTTTTTTTATAAATTTTCAACTCAGTTACTTCATTGTTATCTCAAGGATTGGAGAACAACATTTTTATTCAAGTTTAAGAATTATTCTTTTTAGTGCCATTGTAACTTAATGTTATTGCATCAGTTATGTTTGAACTCCGTAACTGTGAATAAATCTATAAAAAAAAAATCTCATCATGTTTGTGTGATAATATATGTGCTTTTGAGTATTCACATACACATATACCCACATAACCACACTACAGACACATACACACTCAGAGACAAGCACACACACACATACACATATACACATCAATGTAAAATGGGTCTCCGTGGCCAAGTGGTTAGAACATCGAGCTTTAAAGCATGAAGTCTCTCACTTCTGGTCAGCGCAGCTTCACGCCCTGCTGGAACCTAAGTTGATTTTTGTTAGGAAGTTTGCCAGTTGACTTGCGGAAGGCCGGTGCATTGTAACCGGTTCTCTCCCCTACCATCAAAAACTGGCTGCCACCATATAACTGAAAAAATTTTGAGTGTGGCGTAAAACACTATTCAAAATTAAAAAGATTCAACGTAAAATAATGTAAACAACTGAAAAGCCAATAATACTACAATTTTTCTGGATTTATTAGCTTACCTTAGACAAAGGTGGGATTTATTAGCTTACCTTAAACAAAGGTGGGATTTATTAGCTTACCTTAGACAAAGGTGGGATTTATTAGCTTACCTTAAACTAAGGTGGGATTTATTAGCTTACCTTAAACTAAGGTGGGATTTATTAGCTTAGACAAAGGTGGGATTTTCTGACCAGAAGTTGTCAGTCATCATTGTTGTTGTAAACTGTCAACATTTCCTACTACTTCTCCATAATGACTGAGCTAATTTCAACCAAACTTAGCACAAAGCATCCATTGGTGAAGAGGATATTAGTTTTTTTATTAAAGGAAGGGTTATGGCCCTTCAAAGGGGAGATAATAAGGAATAATTGAAACTAGGATGGGTACTTTAAAAGTTCTTATTCCTATTGAGCCATTAATCACATTGTTTATGCAAAAGTTGAATTATGTACAGTGGAACCTGTTTTGAGAGACCACCACTATCTGGTCTGTCGAAAGAGGTCTTATAATTAAAGAAATCATTAACCAACTGGTTTTCAGAATGTGGTGTCACAGGACAGGTATAGTCTTTCATGAGAGTAGTCTCTCAAGACAGGTGTTTCTGTAATATATATGAACAAAATAGAATGGATTTTAGTTAGAAGCTCTTAATTCACAAGAAATTTTATATCATTAAATGTTTGCACTAAAAAAGCTGAACCAATTTGAAGACACTAATTGGCTTCCTGTAATAGTACATTAGAACCTGTCATGAAAGACCACCTGTCTTTAGAGACCACATTATAAAACCACTCAGTTAAATATATGCTCACTATGAATGAAATCTCTTTTAAGAGACCACCTGTCTTGAGAGACTATGCACATTTCGGTGGCAGAAAGGTTCGTCTCTCTGGACAGATTACACTGTATTTTATATATATATTGTATATTCCTTTATTTATTAATTAGTTTGCAGATTTTTAAAAGTAGGACACATATGGAGATTCTAATTGTGTGTGTGTGTGTGTGTGTGTGTGTGTTGTATTAGTAGGCCAAGGCTATATATGAAACTGAAGTTTAAAATAAAATGAAAATTAAGGGAATCATACACAAATTACTTGAATTTAAAAAATACATATTACAAAGGCACAAAGTGGCTGAATGATACCGATTATAAAGAAAATTTTACAAATAATCCTATATCATAGGACATTGGGTGGCGAGATTTACTCATATATTATTTTATGTTTTGTATTTTCTTTTACTTTGTCAACTAATTTTTGTTAATTACAAAGCATTTCAAGAAAATTAAAAACTGAAAATAACCGTATAAAAACATGAAATGATGAAAATATAATGTGAAGACATACATATTATAGGATTAATTTTTTCAAGTTGATATTATATCAGCGATATATAAAGCTTTATATATCGCTGATTATATGTAGACCAATTCAAAAAGTATGTTTGAAGTGGTAAGAGTTATTCCTCTTTATTGATAAAGATGTCGCTCTCGCAAGGTGCGCGCTTAGCAACCAATCAAATCTGCGATTGGAAAATGGAGGACTATTAGTACACTGTTTCTGATAACATGAGAGGTAGGTATCTAGGAACTTGTTAAAACTAGGCCTCTCGTGTGCAAATATTGGCCGAGTTAAAAATTGCAACTTTTAGAGTATTGTTGGAATATACAGTCCATATTTTAAAAATAGGTGGACACTGAAAAATTGCAGTAGATCGTTACAGCTGAACGATGCTATGAAAAATACTTGCGAAAAGATACCAAAATAACCCACGCTTTCACACTCAAAATCACAGAAATGATACCAGGCGAATTCTGTGCACGTGAATTTGAATCGTTGTGACTATTATCGTTCTTGTGGTATTTTAATGGAATTTGTCAGAAAATGAAATTGAAAACGGTTTGAGGGATATATCAGGGATAAATAAAGGTTACAAAACAAGGTATGGTTGTAAGTGTAACTGAGAGAATGTAACATTAAATAATTTAGATATATTTGAGACTTTATTATCGATTGTTGACACAAATGTGTGTTTGTGTAGAACTGTGTCAACTGTAGTATTTTACAGAGTAGCAAAAATAAAAAATGAAATAATAATAAAAACAGACAAAAAAAAAGAAACAAACAATTAACTTCGTTTTTATCTCATGGAGTTTTTTAACCTATTTTTGTCATATTGTTTTGTCAATGCTCATTGTTTACCTGTTTAATATTTCAGAAATATTTTATTGCACATCTATCAAAGGATTATATTCATTGATAATTTATATGCATTAAAATCCTAATTGAAAGTCTTTTATCACTGTGTGAATAGTTGTTGATTAGTTTCAATTTTGTTTCCCTTGATATCGTGTTTTTGAAAATACATTTCACCTACCCTAAAGGAGTTCTAGTAATTTCTGCATCAGATAAAATTGACATTGAGTAATTTTAGCAGTTGTACAAGTAACTTTTCGGTAACGGGTAATATATAAGTAGCTAATATATTGATTAAGATAAATCAGTTAATATCTCCTGATGAATATTAATTTCTAAAAATCAAGTTTTAACGCATGTTGTTAGAAGTGCAGAAAATACTAGCTTACATGTGCCAAAATTATTTGTTGTCAAAAATTACCTGATATCCCCCAAAGGAGGTCTGGAAAGCAAGAGACTATGGGTCAGGCAGTACATGTACATAGTAAATGTTGAACCTAAAATGTGCCTGTATTGTGAAAGGTCCCATGTATCATTAAATACAGTGAAACTTATATATAATAACCTCCTTAGGGACAAAAAAACTAGTCTTTATAGGGAGGTGGTCTTTATATAGAGGTTAATTGATTTGTACACAAATATGGTACTATTGGAGAACACCAAAAAATGGTCTTTTTTATCAGGTGGTCTTTACACACAGGTGGTGGCTAAAGCAGGTACATGCTAGTTTGTGTATTGGCTCTGACAAATGTAAAATACTGGGTCCCAGACAAAGTTCACTTGACACTACAGGTCCCACCATATTAATTTTTTAAATGCTGCAATGAAATAATATATAAAATATTTTTGGATGTTCAGGAGATGAAATTACATAAAAGTATAAATTCTTCACATGCAAATGCTTTTGTGCAGGATTTTCCTATCTCCTAAATTCTGGGACCAGGATCTGAAATAATTGGGAAAATATACAACAATAAAAGTAAAATAAAAAAAATTAATATATGAGATATTTGTTTGAAAATACTTTATTTCAAAATTCTAAATTGGGAATTTTTGCATATTTTTTGGCAAGTACAAGCCATTTTTGCATTGGGAGTATCCTGTAACCGAACCCAGAAATGACTTAGGAAAATCATTGTTGCCATACACATATTCTAAGTCAACACCAATTCTCACAAATGTCTTTAAATTTTGAAAATGCCCAAAATTCTGTATATAAGTAAATACATGTAATCATGCATTGAATATATAGCAAACAATTCTTATTAGTTAAATATTGTATTGACCAACAAAATATCCTATATTTAGATAATTTCTTAAATCAATAACAGCTAGCATTGGATAACAAATTGACCAAATTTTTTACTTGGCACAAGGACAAATATTACTCTAAGCTATTCACTTCGCACTTAGCTAGTTTAAACCCCAGCAGGATGAGTGGCTGAGTGCTATGTCTGAGCCAGAATATATATATATATATATGTGCAATCTAAAATCGTTACATGTACATGGTTATGGATTATGGTATAAAATATGGTAAGTCTTATTTGAATTTGACGTGATCAACTTAACTTATTAACCCCTGAAAAACAATGATCTTTGTAAATCAGTGACTAAGCTAGGCCAGTCTAAATGTGTGTTTAGGGGTAATTGAGTTAGACTAACCATTTTTTATCTTGGTGATGTAAAACATGAACATAAAGTGGCTATATATAAAATATGTTTCACACACCGTTACTTTGAAAGCACAAACATTTATATAACACAAATACAATGCATGTAAAATACTTTTTCTCATATTATTTCTATTTTAACTCATTTACGTCTAAAGACACATTTGGACTGGCTTGAATCATTGATTTACAGAAGAGTCCATTGTTTTTCAGGGGATGGTGACTTAATGACTAGAGATTGCATGCCAACATAGTGATATAATAAAACTTGTCCTTTTCTTTTTCAACTCTTATCTCAATTTTTTTTTTCCATTATAGGCTTGGATGTCTTAAGAGTACCTAAAGATTAAAAAAAGGTGAAAAAGACAGGCCAAGATGGCAGACGAGTTTGACAATACTGGATGGGCACAAATCCATCATGCTGCCCAGAGAGGATTTCTCAAATCCATCAATTTCTTTATTGGTGATGATCCAACTCTCCTGGAATTGGAAACCGCTGATGGCAAAAACATGACCCCATTCCTTTGTGCTGTGGACGGTGGTAAAATCGAGGCAGTCGCTCATATGAGGAGTAT
Organism: Atrina japonica; assembly: GCA_030159075.1. Classification (NCBI taxonomy): domain Eukaryota; kingdom Metazoa; phylum Mollusca; class Bivalvia; order Pterioida; family Pinnidae; genus Atrina; species Atrina japonica. Next base: position 308,687 of record BROG01000727.1, on the reverse strand, counting down.
GAATTCCAAAGTTGATGCCATAACAGCACATAACCACGGAGCTGTTGAAATATGTGCACTGAAATCATATATTGATCTCCTCAACTATTTCATTGAAATAAATGATGAAAAAATACCAGTTTGGAAAAATCTCCTGCGATTTCTTTCTTCCGAGAGTGATGAAGAAGCTGAGGCTGCTGGCAATTCTTTGCGAACTCTGACTTTGGGCAGTAAAGCCGATGGCATTAATCCCAACTGGGAGCAAGTCTACAACCATGGGGGAGTTCCTATAGTTGTTAAAGTTGCAAAATCGTCTATCAGTGATAAAGCAAAAATTCCCGCATTTCAATCTTTACTTAACATAATCGAGAGACCAGAGGTCAAGGAACAGGTTCTAAGCTCTGGTGGAATTCCAGTGTTTATAAAACTCTTGAAAGCGACTGATTACCATTTGGTTAAATTGTCAGCAGAAATTCTTAAAGAAATGGCCACCGTTATAGAATACGCGGAAGCCGAGTCTCAAAACAACGCTATTCCAAGTTTGATTAAAACCATGCAAACTGTCCACGACCCAGAAGTGATAGTGGAAGTTGTGGATTGCTTAGGAAATATTGCGGAACATGGTAAAAAATATCAGCAGTTAGTTGGTAATCAGGCTCAGTGCATTGAAATCATCGTAACATTACTGGAGGAACAAAAAGAAAAGTCAACTCTACACTCCCTCTGTAGAACGGTAGGGAAAATTGCTCACAATGAAGAAACCAATCAAAACAATTTTGTGGAAAGTGGAATTACCCCACATATAGTCTCTGTTACGAGACTTCGGAATCGAGACATTCAAGTCACAGCGGTCGAGGCCATTCACAAGTTGGCAGATAACAATATCAATACACAGAAGTCTATACTTAAGGACAAAGTCCACATACTTCTTCTTCAACTTCTTCAAACAACACATGCCGAAGTTGTGAAAGAAAAAACGGCCCTAGCCCTTTGGGCAATTGCCGGGCATGATTATGATGTGAAAAGATTCATTGCTGAAAAAATGGGAGTTGATACTCTAATAGAATTTGTAAATTCACTGTCAGAAGATTTACATTACATTGGGTCAGAAGGGTTGGGTGTGTTAGCCCAAGGGCCTTTGAACTACCAAACAGATATTGCAAATGCCAATGGTATAATACCTTTGGGCAGACTGATTCGCTCGGATAAAGAATATATAGTGCTAAGTGTTATTAGAGCTATAAGATATTTGTGTGTTGGAGTGGGATATGTGCCACATAAGAAGAACCAAAACACGATCATGTCCATTCGAGGAATAAAGCTCATCGTAGCTCTAATGGTCCATTCCAAAAATGAGCTGATCCAGGTGGAGTCAGCACTGACCTTATCTTGTGTGTCTTTAGGTAAGTATTTCTGATTATTTCAGGTATGACATGATTGATATATGTATCCAGGGGTTAATAGATCCTTTTTAGGACAGGGTCCTGTACCCTCCCAATTGGGAATTTTCCATTGCAATGGGCCTAATTGGGAAAAAAGTAACTGGTCATTTAATTCATAAGAATAAAGACACAAAACTTGTGATACATTTACTGTATACCTTCTCTTATTTAACTGACAATATAGTTTTCATTTGAAGACTTTGAAGTGCAATTCTCCTTTTTAATGTTTAATACCAAATGTGAACGACATGGTGAACATAATTGGGAAATTTTTGCTAAAAATTGGGGGGGAAATAGCAAATTTTGCGTTGGGAATGGAGTCTTTTATGGGACACGCATATTGATATCAATCCCTGGACTATCTAAGCTTTTCTTAGATTTTGACACCTGATTAAGTACATATTTTGCCGGAACATTTCTGTGAGATATTTCCGGTTTCTACAGAATATTGCTATCCATAAATTTGTGGCATTCTTAATTTTTCTGATTGTTGTCATCTGTGGCACCATGGCAATTGTATCCTCTGAATGTTTTGTGACTGTTTGTTCCTACTTTAAATTAACATATGTGACATTCCTTTCCCTCCTTAAAATGACCATATGTGACATTTTTGGTCCTCTTTAAAATTACCATATATTTGACATCCTTGTTTCTCCTTAAAATTACCATATATGTGACATCTTCATTTATCCATAAAATTACCAAACAATGTATGTGACATCCTTGGTCCTCCTTAAAATTACCATATATATGTGACATTGACACATCCTTGTTTGTCCTTAAAATTATCATCTATATGTGACATCATCATTTCTCCTTAATATTACCATGCATGTATGTGATATGTTTGTTTCTCCTTATTAATAAACATCTGTGACATCCATATTTCTCATTAAAAACTGAATTTATGACATTGATTTTCAGAAGTAACAATGTTTACAAAAAATTGTTTTTAGGAGGTCAGTTGGGTCACGTCATTTGAATAATGTTTTATGCCAGTCACTCAACAATATTTCAGTTATATGGTGGCGGCTAGTTTTCTATTTTTGACCTCATTATCCTATCTACATTGTACCGTACCTGTTTGGTCAGAGTATCAGACATTTTGAAATAAAAAAAAAAATTACTGGTCAACCAGAATAAAAGAATTCCACTGGTCAAAGAACATTTTTTACTGGTCTGTATATATATACACAATTGAAATGAAATGGAAAATTACTCAGGTCATTTGGACCAGTAATCAGATAGATTTCACTGGATTGTTGTAAAATTTACCGGTATTTCGATGAATTTCAAAAACTCTGGCGTATGCGTATGCTTATATATCTTTTTAACCTTGAGTATATTTCAATGTTTATTCAACAATTGGCTGTCATTCATTCTATCTAGTGTTTATATGTTATATAGACTTTCACGTTATACATGTACCATGTGACTCTCGGTATGAATGTTTAATGATACATTATTGTTGAATCTGTATCGTATATCCGGGATTTGTGCTGGTTATTCATATTTTTGGTACATGTATTTACGTGTCAGTGATCAGAACAACAATTTTCTTGCTAGTTAGAAATATTGAGTTTATTTCATTGTAAGTTTTTTTAAGTTTATTCAGATCACATAAATTGATGTGTAAAAATTTTAATGTGACATAATTTAATTATGTTCTGTAATGTTTAAATGTGATAATTATATTTTAATATGCCTGTATGTATAGATTTGAAATAAAAACTACCGTAATATATGTGTAAATACAAATTTTTATTTATACAGTCAAACCCAGATATTTTAAAATCAAAAGGGAAATGAATTTTTCCTTTAAATAAACATGATTTTCAAAATAATTGGATTATATTGGTAATATTTTAAGATATTTGGTCAGGGAATCAAAATGTGTGTGTTTGTGTATGTGTATATGTGTGTGTTTGTGTGTGTGTGTGCATGCATGCATGTGTGTGTGTATGTGTGTGTGTGTGTGTGTGTGTGTGTGTGTAAAAAATTAAGCAATTTAAGGACTTCACTTTCACAATTTGTGTAAGATCTGTATTAAAGATGTGCAGCTACATGTACTTGTATGTAAAACAGATAAAAATATAATGTGTTTATGATACACCATGAGCTACAAATGTATAGAGATTTAAAGTCCCATAACTCTGGCAAATAGTGTCAATTATATAGATATGATATAAAACATTATACCAAATGTTTAAAATTTGAAGATTTTTGCTAATTGACCTTTTTGACGAGTTATGTTCCAATCTGTCTTGTTTCGTCATAATGGTATACACTTTCACTTACAAAGAAAAAAGTAGGACAGCATCACCTCCAGTTAAGTAGTTTATTGTGTATATGAACTGTATTTAGTGTTTTCCCTTAAGGTTAAAGTTTAGTGAGTCCCTTAGACCCACAAGATAAAGATTTGTGAGTCCCAAGAAAAATTTGTAAGCCCCATTTAGTTATGGGGACTAACTAACTAACTAAAAATGACACCGGGCTTTTTCAATCTCAGATTTAAAATCAATTTTTAGTTAAACAGAGTTATAGTGCATCCTCACAGACTTAGTTTTATTTCATTTTGTACGTCAAAGATGCAGAAACATGTGTAAGGGGAAACTGTGTGTATTATGGATATGTACAGTGATGATATAAGGTGTCCAGATTTGAAATGCAACCTACATAAAAATGATGTCACTTGTCACTTTTTATCTAAATTTTAATCCTCGCAGATAAACTGAAACAAAATATTACTGAATGTCATCAGTGTAAATATTACAATATTGGAAGTGACCATGCCCTTCTTTATGTTTAAGTCACATGATCTGAGGACAAACTTTTCTGACAAAACTGAACATAATTGGAACAACTCGAAAATGGTCTGAAAATTGAAAAATGGGCAAACTTACAGACCTAAATCAGTATATAGTTATACTCTTGCCAACATCGTCAATTTTCAGGGGGCATAAAAACAGAGGTATTTTAATTATCAGAGATATACATATTATATCGGGGATTTTTCCCCTCTCTTTTAGGAATGGGGCCTGCCGTCTTTTAAATTGGGAATTTTTGTAACATTTTATTGAAGCTGAAATAACACCAAACTTTTTAAATATGCAAATCTCTTCAAATTTTTTATCATATTTGACTTCAAATGGGAAATTTAAACTGCAAGCTGGGGAAAGATACATTTTTTTGGCATAATGGGAATACATGTACATGTATATTTTGACCCACTACAATAGGGTGAAAAATTCCTGTATATTGACTAGATATATGCTTTGAAGCTGGCAACTTGTATACAGTACAAGTTTTTCATAATTTGTTTGTAGAAATCAAACTTTTATCAGTTATTGAGTCACTGTATAGGCCTAGCTACAGTAATTCCTAGATGTATCCAAACTAGACACAGCCAATCAGGAATATATGAAAATATAAAAATATAGACCCAAATATATATCTGACATATTTTTGATAAAAGGAAAAAAGTTCCAGTGGTTAGATTTTCATGTAATTAACACCTTTAATGGAGCATATTAAGTCAATTTATGTTTGAAACACCTGTAGCAGATCACTTCTCACTTTATTTAAACAGGAAAAAAATTGAAGTTTAAAGATGAACTGGTTACATACATGTACATAAGAAGTAACTTATATAAACAATATCTACCATGCATATTATTTGTAATGCTTTGATCATGAATAGAAACTTAATACTATGTACATATTTGCAGACATCTTAAAAGTAATACCCACTAAAATTTTTCTTTCCTTGCAAGAGCCATTACTGGATAATAGAATTGGATTCCGAACAGATTTGTAACGCCACATAATTTTGAATGTGGTATTGTGTGTGTTCAATGAGATTTCCATATATATAATGTATACCCGTCTTTGGGTCGATAATTTAGTATATATACTACTGTGTGTACTTATCTTTTCAATATCTTTATTCAAAAAATCTTTGTCTGACGTTTTACAATAGTAGATTATCGCTTATCTCAAATGTATACATTCATATGCCAGCATGGTTATAATGTCAAATCATTTCATTTAAATTTTTGGATTGAAATTATAATTCATCACCGGGTTAACATTTTGCTATTCACGATGAATCGTATAAATTTGGAGTCTAGATAAAAATACAATACTTTAAATACTTTATATTGAAATGTATTTGACAACTAATTTTCAGGATCAGAGACTTTCAATTCTTTATATGTTGTTTATGGTTGATATTAGTGAAACAGATTAGTAAACAGTTCGTTATTGACGTAAGAGTAAACCTGTGACTTTATTTGTGCCCCCCTCCCACAAAAACTAAAAATTAAAAAATCAAATAAATTAAACAAGTAAGTAAAAGAAAAGCAGATCCCAATAAGTGGTATACAGTGGAACCTTGCCTACAGACCACCTCAATTAGAAGACCACCTCACATTGAAGACCACAAACATTCAGTGTCTCATTTAAGAGACCACCTCACTAATCAGACCACTTTGAGTCAGTCAGTTAGGTGGTCTTTTCAGGGACTTTCCTACCTCCTAAATTCTTTGTCCAGGGTTTGAAAAAAAAAAATGGTAGGGTCCAGCATGGCTCTTAAATCGTGCTTCATAAGCTTAAAGTACAATGCGGTAACCACTCAGCCACAGAGGCCCCACATTTCCAGTGTTAAAAGTTTTCATAGCAAGGACATTGATTTTCTTGTTTTGTAGTTATTTTCTTTAATAAATCATTTTACTCATAAGTCCAGATTCAATATCTTAAGAGAATGTTTTTGTTTAGGGAGTAATTTACATGCTCAACCCATTCACCCAGTGATTACATATTTTGGCTAGCCTAAGCCATTAGTTTTAGGAAGAGTTCATTATTTGTTTAGGGATAGATGTGTTAATCTTAAAATCTTGATTTAGAAGCATGATTCTTCTCTAAATCTGAATTCTGTTGCTTTCGATTTTATGTACTAGCTGAATTCTGTTGCTTTTGATTTTATGTACTAGCTGACTAGCCATTAATTTTGTTTACTTTTAAAACAGAAGTAATGTTCTTCATAAATAATGTTTACATTATTTTACAGATCTGTATACATATCTATTACTTCTAGTTCAATGCAAGTCACACGTGCACCTTTTTTTTTTTAACTTATTTAAGTGCCGTTCTATTTCTGTGATAAGATTTCAAATTCGGGGGGATTTTATGAGAAAAAATACAAAAAATCTTTGTGATAATTTGGGCCAAATTTAAGGATAGTTTAAATTTACAAGGCTGTTCATTCAGCAGTTTAACAACTTAGAATTGAGTGTTGTATAATTGTATTGTTTCATCTATTGTGAAGACTTCCACTCGTGGACTGGTAATTATATAAAATATGAAATCACAGAGACAGAATGTTTATATAATATCACATACTTGAAAGTTTAAACTAAAATGACATGAATTAAAGGAATCTCAATATATATCATAATATTTATTTCTTCAGTAAGTAAACAAGATTGAAATTGATCATCAGTTAAAACCTTCAGTTTTGGTCCACTTAAAAGACATCTAGTATTTTAAAGTATCAAAGTGTAATTGAATTCACATTCTTTTTTATTTCTTGCATTGGGAATGATTTTTTTTTTGTGTTTTACGCCACACTTAAAAAATTTTCAGTTATATGGTGGCGGACAATTTTAGGTATTTGAGGCGAAAAACCTGGTTACAATGTTAGGCTCAGTGTTGTTTGTCATTGTTGTAAATTACTTCTAAGTGTTGTATATCACTTAATGTTGTAAATTACACTAAATTACTTAAGTGTTGTGTGTTACACTAAATTACTTAGTGTTGTAAATTACACTAATTACTTAAGTTACTTGGAAATTACTTAGTGTTATAAATCTCTGTTGTAAATCACTTAGTGTTGTATATTACATTAAATTACTTAGTGTTGTAAGTGACACTAAATCACTTAGTGTTTTATATCACTCAATATTGTGTTTCAATTGTTGTAAATAACTTTATGTTGTAAATCACTCAATGTTGTGTTTCAATTGTTGTAAATAAGTTTATGTTGTAAATATCACTCAATATTGTGTTTCAATTGTTGTAAACACTTTATGTTGTAAATCACTCAATGTTGTGTTTCAATTGTTGTAAACACTTTATGTTGTAAATCACTCAATGTTGTGTTTCAATTGTTGTAAATAACCTTATGTTGTAAATCACTTAATGTTGTGTTTCAGTTGTTGTAAACACTTTATGTTGTAAATCACTCAATGTTGTGTTTCAGTTGTTGTAAACACTTTATGTTGTAAATCACTCAATGTTGTGTTTTAATTGTTGTAAACACTTAATATTATAAATCACTCAATATTGTTGGCCACTCATGTATTTCACTTAGTGTTGTAAATTATCTAGTGCTGTAAATTACTCAGTGTTGTATTATACCTGTGTCTGACTTCTACTCATTGTTGTATCCGTTTTAGTATTTTATTACACTACACTCCGTTTTAGAGATGTTGTCAATATGAATGACATCTCTCACTCCACTGGGGCCTAATTTTGTCTGTGGGGCATAAAAATTCATATGATGTTGGTAATTCATAAAACTATGATTTTTTTTTCCAGGAAATCAGCCTATTCTAGATGACATCAACCAAAACATAGATTTCAGCTATGTTAGGATATTAAAGATGATGTATTCAAGGGAAGCGGAAGTTCGCTTGTTAGCCGGTTTGGCTCTGGCCACATTTGCATATAACAACGTACCCCAACAGAAAGAAATTGCCGATCAAGGAGGTGTTCGATTTAACTGTTTTGTGCCATTTTTACAATCAAACGATGAATACTATAGATGTTTGGCAGCTTTTCAGGTACGTAACCAATCAGAATGCTTGATTTAAACATTACTGTTAAGTGATTGTTTATCCTGTTTATCTCCTGTAATCAGTTAAGTTCATTTTACAGTCCAAACAGTCTCTTCCACTGTCTTAAGTGACCAACTGTCTTGAGTGACCATCTGTCTTCATGAGTGACCAAATGTCTTGAGTGACCAACTGTCTTCATGAGTGACCAACTGTCTTCATGAGTGACCAAATGTCTTGAGTGACCAACTGTCTTCATGAGTGACCAACTGTCTTCATGAGTGACCAAATGTCTTGAGTGACCAACTGTCTTCATGAGTGACCAACTGTCTTCATGAGTGACCAAATGTCTTGAGTGACCAACTGTCTTCATGAGTGACCAACTGTCTTCATGAGTGACCAAATGTCTTGAGTGACCAACTGTCTTCATGAGTGACCAACTGTTTTGAGGACACAATCGGAAAATATGCTCTGCTACAGGCTCAAAAGTTAATGGTAACAAGTAGCAAATTTGCTACCTTATTTTAGAATCAGTTTGGTACAGTGGAACCTGTCTTGAAAGACCACTCTCATGAAAGACCACCTGTCATCTGAGACTACGTACATTGCTCACCATTCACTTAAAAGTAATGTTTCACAGGTACGGATGAAGTAAATCGGACAAACCAAGTCATTGTACCTTAGATTCTCACATTTCGTACACATACTTCTAATGATCATCTCAAGAAGAAGAAACCTATTGTTTTCTAGGTCAAATGTCAAGGTCATGATATAATTTTGAAGGAAAATGATGACTTATCTGCAAGATGCTAAACAAACCATTGTACCTACGGTACTTTCATTGCTGTATATATATACATGTACTTGGTAATATTTGCTCCTGGTTATTTTTGCCCTTTTCACGACCCTTGTCTTAAATTTAACTGACCTTAATTGCCACACAGTCTCATTGGATGGCATATACATGCATGTCTGCGCTTCAATTATTTAGCTAGAAAATTTCGCTTTCATTTTAAATTTGCCATCTCATCTAAAGGTTGAAAATTACGAAAATTGAATAGAACAAAAATTTTCAGGTATGTGGTATGTTATCAGATTAACCATATTAATAGAATAACCATTATCTGATTAAGAAGAACATGCTGACTTTAGGAACAAATACATTATTTCATTTATGAACAAACTTGATAATTGCACTCAGGCTTCTATGTTAATTATTTCAAAATATTCAATATGGCTTTTTAACTTGGCGTCTTGTGAGGCCTGTTTGTTGAAATAATAGAAAATGTTGAACTAGTGAGAAAAGAAATGCCTACGTTTATTCAGCTAACAGTGACTCGTAAATTTTAAGCACATATGCATTAGTTAAAATCAACAAAAACTTCTTGTTAAACAATAACACAGCACTTACTACTTAATTGCTGTAAAAATCAATACAGGTACAATATATATTGAAATGAACTGAAAAGTTGAATGTTTTGTGCCAAGAAGTTTTTGATATTTTGAATGTATTCCAAGATCTGAATTATTAAATACCTAATGCCTGTACAGTAAAACCTCTTTATAATGTCCCTCGTTTCATTTGCCACCTCGCTTTATGCCACAATTTATGAAAGTCTACTTTTCCAATTTTGCCTAATTAATTTCATTTAAGTTTTCCCTAAACCTATTACCAAACCCTTTTATAATGCCAAATCTTGAGTGATCAAATGGTGGCAGTATAACAAAGTTTTACTGTATAATATCTTAAAAAAAAAAAAAAATAAATAAAATAAAAATAAAAATAATTTTTCAAATTTTTTGCAAATTTCCTAGAAGAAACTTATTACGGGAAATTTTTAAATACTTGAGTTTATGACCAAAAGCCCAATTTTTTTACAATACATTGTATGCCTTTTGCACGTATGTTTCCAACAGGTGTTAAGATACAGTCTGTGTTAAGTACACAGGTGTTAAGATACAGTCTGTGTTAAGTACACAGGTGTTAAGATGCAGTCTGTGTTAAGTACAGATGTTAACATGTGAAATGAAACGTACATGTTCTATTCTGTATGCTTTAAGTATACAGAATCGACCAATCAGTGTGATGCATGCAACTAAAATCAATTACAAAATTAAGAAAATGTTAGGAAAAAGATGTGTAGATGTGCATGAAACAGTGAAACCAGTCCTGAGAGACCACCCTATCTGCCACAAAAATGTGGTCTCTTACGACAGGTGATCTTTTCAAAGTGGTTGTATTTAAAGGATTTTTCTGACTAAGTGGTTTTTCAGAATGTTGTCACAGAAGACAGGTGGACTTTTATGAGAGTGGTTTTTCAAGACAGGTTTCACTGTATGAAATTATCAAATGAACAGCAATAGAAGTTAATACATGTAGCTCATTGAAATGTCACAAAGTTTCTATAACAATCTTTGTCTTTCCAAGAAAATTCTTTGATTAATGTTTGACTTCCCTGGTTTTATACATTTCTTGGGATGTCCTTCAATATCTTTTATTTCTGTAAATGTACAGTTGAACTTGTCTATAAAGGCCACGTAAGGGAACAGACAAAAGTAGCCATTATAGACAGGTAACCTTTATAAAGAGGTGCATAAATTATTATATAAAAAAAAGAACAAATATGATATATATGAATGTATGATGTATGAATGGCCTTTATAGGCAGGTGGCCTTCATACAGAGGTGGCCTTTTAATGCAAGTTTGACTGTAAGGTCTGAAAGCAGCAGTCGTAATAAGTATTTGAGGTAAAATGTCTAAATTCATCCATTGAGAGTAGACACAATATTGTTTATATGAGTAATAGCAGGAAAATGGATGTTTATACAGTGGAACCTGTTTTGAAAGACCATCCCTTCTACCACTGAAATGTGGTCTTTTAAGGAAGGTGGTCTCTAAAACTTAAAACTTGTTTGACTTGTTGGTTTTTTTTTTGGAATGTGGTCTCTCAAGACAGGTGGTGTTTCATGATAGTGGTCTTTTAAGACAGGTTCCACTGAAGGCAAAAACAATATGATGTGTGTTTACAAACAGAGCACCTGCTTCTCGTCGGAGTGTCGGATATTCCTGGTAGAACATAATTATATGTAAAATGAATCATGTTTATAGGACTAAGTCAGACACATGCTGTGTTTTAATTAATTATACCTATTGATTTCCATGTTAATTCAAAATCTTGTCAGGTAGGCTTATCTTTGATCAATACATCAGGTGTGTAACTACGATTTCTTGTATTCTGTAATGTAAATGTACTAGCTAGTATACATCAGAACATCAACTTTTATGGAGTGGTTTCGATTTATTTCCCCGATATCTTTGATCTCTATAGTTACGTCTTACGATTTAAGTAGAGTGATTTTTGTTGCCTTTTTCCAAAAATGTTCCTTCTTCTAGAAACGAATCCAGTTTTTCCTGCTTTCAAATATGTATTTATATTTTGGACAGTTTAATGTTTGCCATTTTGATAGGGTGGCCGAATTAGTCAAACTTAAACAATGGCCAAAACATTCCAATTTACGGTAGTGAGTTGTAAACAGGATGTGATATACAGCAGGGATTAAAGACATGACACGATACATCTAAAAAATAGTGAACCTCGATATATTGCCAAACCTGTTATACTGCTATAATTAAGGAAAACAAAAAGTGGCGGTACATTGGGGGACAACTGTATATGTATGCATCGAATTAGAGTTGTATGTAGTCGGAATTGTAGTTTTGTGAAAAAATACGGTATTTTTTTTTTTTTCATTTATTGACACTCCAGTTTTCAAACACTAAAGTTCAAATATCCTTTGATACCCTTTATGGCCTTTTTGACATAGATTTTGTACTTTCAGACACAAATTAATTTCGCAACTAATAACATGTAAATTATGTCATGTCAGTCAACATGTTTAGGCAGTCGATACCAGTAAGGTATTTACAAATCAGTTTATTTTATAGCTTTATGGATTGTTTTTCTTCTTTGAACCAGATTTTGTTATTTCAACAAGATCGTAAAATTATAGATTTTCTATATGTGCAGGTGTTCTTTATACCTGTAGAAATACTTCGAATATTTTCAGGCTACGGGATTCTCTCTAATTTGGGGGCTTTCAAAGGATCTACTTCCAATCTTAAAAAGACCATCTTTTTTCCTCTTTGGAAATTCTTGTTTTTTCCATGCAATAATTTAATGCCAAAATGCAGAAAATCTTTAAAAAAATGTGAGGGGGGGGGAGGAGGTAAAAATTTTAAAAACTTTGTGTTGTCATCCAGACATTTGGACTCCATTTATTCTCCTTCCATCCAAACATTTGGTTGATCAAGTAAAGTTTACAATCAGTATCTGTAACTGTGTTTATTTTAATAAAATGAAATGAAGAAATTATGTTTTCTTGATACTTAAAGTTTGCATATACGATTCAGTAGCGATTTTTTCCCCTTTAAAAAGAAAAAATATATTTTACTTACTTTGCCTTCTTGAACAGTCCTGGCCCCATTCCAAAAATAAAGTGTGTGAGAGCCCCGACTTTGATTACGTTATTGGCCCTAGTGTTTACAGTGAGGTTATGTTTTGTTTACGTACAACCTACATGTGACATGTGGGGATCGCTTCCACATTCATAAACTGTTTGACACGGCTTGTGGCAGCTCCGTCGATTAATATACATGTATAGTGTTTGCCATGCAAGTGGTAGATCACTGGTTCAGTCCTCAGTACCACATTTCATTCCCAAGACAAGTCAGTTAAATCTCGGAGTAAGATCATATGGATGTATACTAGTACAGTGGAATCTCACCTAAAGACCACCTCTGTATAAAGGACACCCAATATAAAGGCCAATTAAACATAAACTTGGTTTTGGGTTTTGTTTTGTTTTTTACTATAAATAAACCTCTTTATAAAGGCCACCTGTATATAATGGTCATTTTTGCCTGTTCCCTTGAGTGACCATAACAGACAAATTTGACTGCACATGTGTATATCGAACAGCATTGTGCTCAGAGACATTATACACATATACCTCAACATAGCGTCAGGTGCATGTCTTTTTTTCACATAGATAAAGTAATTAAGCCTTTTGAATTGCTCTGTTGTTAGTTATCACGTTGGGTTTTTTTTTTATATTTCATGTATTGAATTGACTTTGAGGATATTTCTGTTGGTAAATCATTAATATCTGGACCAATGTCTAAGATATTGTGATCACTAAAATATTACCTTTGTGTACTTGTAAATTCTGCTGATAGAATATTTAACCGCTTTAGATTTATGGAGGTATATTATACGTGTACATGTGTTTGGCTTTTAGAAATGAAATGGAATTTCTTGCTGCAAGAATAAAAAAAAAATGGGTCCATGAACAGCATATGCCCCCAAACCCAATAACTGACATGTACTAACCTTACCAAAAAATAAAAAATAAAAATAATAAAATAGAAACCAAACAAAAATGCTAGAATCTAAAAAAATAGAATGGCAAATTAACACAGCTTATGATTCTAATACCACATATAAATGCTAAATTTGTCCTGTATTTTTGGTAAAAAAAAAAGACCATGTTTTGGACTAGTGCTGTGGTTAAGAAGATTATTTGGGATCGGGTTATTTGCAGGATATAAAATACAGTCAGACTTGTCTATAAAGGTCACATAAAGGAACATGCAAATATGGCTGTTATAGACAAGTGGCCTTTATAAAGAGGTTTATTTATTTTTTTAAAAAGTTAACAAAGATTATGTTTGAATGGCCTTTACAAGCAGGTGCCCTTTATACAGGTGTCGGCTTTGTATGCAAGATGTGAACTTTAATTTATGTTTACTCTGTGTTTGCAATAATCTGCAACACCCCTAGCCTAATTTAATTGTCAACAAGTAGGTTTGGTTTTCCAGTTAAGCCATATGAAGAACTTCATTTAATGCCATCTAGTTTAACACTATGGGAGACTGCTGCGGGTAATGTAAATATTTAAAAATGTTGTTTCTTGAGAAAATCAAAATCATGAACTCAGTTTTTTTGGCACTCTCTGTAAAGCTAATACTGTTGAATCATGGGAAGGAACCCAACATAGAGCAAGTGCCAGACACCAATTACCAATCATAGACCTGACTGGTCCACACCAGTCTGTTGCACCCACAGATCAAATGCTTCACAATGAGGTTGGGGACATGTATTGATTGATCAATACTCTCAGAACAGAATAATCCTGATAAGATGAGACAGATATAAACTATTTATAAGAAAGTTATCATGGTCTAGGATCGACTTCATCTCAACCTTCGTTATAAAGTGGTAAATACATCTCATTTTAAACCGTGACATCTTTTACCTCTACTCAACGCACATACAGTTTTGACCCTAGCTGTATACCCCTCAGACTGCTATAGACTGATCTAGTACAACAGCAAGAAAAGTTTCAATTCCATTTAATATTATGCATTTGGATGATAAAATAATACTGTGTTAAAACTTAAATTAATGTTTAACCAAATCTATTTTTGTTATTTTTTTCTTACATTTTCTCATTTTTTTTGTAACTTTATATCATTGCATTTGGAAAATATAAAAATTGCCATTGATTAAAAAACTTAACATTTTTGGAATTGGAACAGAAATGGGGTTTTTGAATGCCCCATCCCCCAAAAAATAGAGAGAATCAAGAGACCTGTACATAACATATATAAAACCCACATACTTTCTAACTTATTGTATTTCCTATTCCTTGTTTTTAGTGTTTGTACAGTTTGTACTTTAAGTCTCCCTTGCACATTTAAATAAAGCTTGGATATTTAAATAGGGGATTTGACCTAGCTTGTTACCGATTAGCATTAAGGTTTTAGGATAGAGAATAAGATCTCCTTATAGTATGTCATATTTTGAAACCTGAATGAACCTTACCTCATTTTCGGTAATACAGAGTTCTAATTCCGTAAAAATGTTAACAAATGCTGTAAACGAGTTTGATGGTATTAATTAAATGACATTGTATTTTAGCCGTATTAAAAATCAAGTGTAGAAAACTACGTAACAATACTTTACATAGCAAGGTAATGCTACTAACTGGCACACACATGATTACCAAGAACTCAAGTTTAAATTCAAATGTTAAGTTATTTTTTTAAACAGTATTGTGCCATAAATCAGTTGCTAAGATATTTTTTCCTGTATAAATTTTTATAAGAATTATTTGTTGTTTTTTTTTTCAAAATTTTTTTTTCATAGATCTGTTGATAGTCAGTTTTGCATAAAATTTACGTAACATAATGGATAACTTTTAGCACTTCCTTTTTGACAATTTTACTTGTACTTTATTGGTTAATAATTTTGGAAAAATTAATTATTATTTAAAATTGTATTTTATTTTCAAATGTCATATTTCATGTCATTTGCTAAGTTATATCAGGAACTTCAAAACATACCGGTAAGTTTATGGTAAGTTTACGAGAAAATTATGTTTGATCCTATACACAATACACTGAAAAAGAATTACCTTTGAATATACAATAAAATTCAAATTTTACCAGGCTTGTGTAGAGAAGTTCAAAACATCAGGATTTCGACTGATGAATGATAATCAAGAATCATAAGATTTTTACTTTCTGGGCTTCTATAAGGTGACGTCTTCTTGAAAACAATATAAAACATACACAGTCATAATATTTATGCTGAAATTAACTTAACATTTGTAAAATTAAAACACTGAGTGTTTATGGGGAGGAAAAGAATAGTTGTGGGTTGATTTTATACACATATAAATGTTTACTTTGAATTATTTATAAGAATTTCCGATGTTTTTATAGAAATAGGCCCAAAAATTTATTCTAAACATTGAGAAATTTAACTCACTAAAGTTTGAATTATAAAATGTTTATAAGTAGCAATAAATAACAAAGTTATTATTCGGGACTTTTTTAATAGTTTGAAACATAAAAAAAAATTGACTCTTTGAAGTTAAAATCTCTGAAGTTCTATCGTATCTGAAATTATTTTGTTTATCAGAAATTGTCGTAGTGCTAATCTAAGGGAGAAAACTCATACTTCCCATTGTAAAAAAAAAATCATGGAATTGAGTTTTTGTTTGTTCGTTTATTGCTGTTTAACATCCCACTTAAGAATATTTCACTCATATGGAGACTTACGGCCACTGAGCAGTGAGGGTTCTTTAAAGAGCCGACACCTACTGTGACACGGGACCTCGGTTTTAACTCAGTCTCATCCGAAAGACAGGAAACCAACCTGCCACTGGCTGGACTCAAACTCACAATCAGGAGTCGAGCGTTCTGCCGACTGAGCCAGGCCGACTCCATGGAATTGAGTGTTAAAGCATTTATATAAAGATAAATGAAATCAGTCAAGATTGACTTTAAACTTCTGAACTCAACTTTAAATAAAATATTTAAATCACCAAGCACATTAATTATGATTGAAATTGACTGTCCTTTATTGATATTGCACAGAATATTGGCATAAATACCGGATATATAAATTATAAATAGTAATAAAGATTGTAGCTGACTTTATCAAACCTTTGAAGATTATGCTTTTAAACAATAAAAGCATTATATCATTGATTTCGTCCTTTGTTGTTACATTCCCTGCTTGTATCCAGGAGTTTAAATAGAAGTCAACAGGAGATATATGTTCTGTCGGATATTTTCATGAAAGGCAATGTTTAAGTCATGAGGGCTACTGTCTCTCCTATTCAGAAATAAATTGCAGATTGAGTGATTTCTATCTACACACAAAGTTAAAGGGGCATTAACTGTGGGTTTTTTTTCAATTTTTTTTTTTATCGTTTTTTAATTCTTAGATTGATGAACGATAACAAAATAGAGATATACATAGGCATACACATTTTTTATTTCATATATATTGTGTGAAAATCGCTTGAGAAACCCAGGTTTGGTATACTTTTTCACTTGCAATTGATTATAACTCAACTTTACTATTTGTAAATGAATAAATACCACACTGGATCTGATCTTATTTTCACAAATTATATAGGAATATAAGATTTTTTATGCTTGTATGTGTATAGCTGTTTTTTTATTGTATATCAAGTACAAGTAGAAAAAAATCTTTGTGTGTCGCCACCATATATCTGAAAAATTGTTGAGTGTGGCATAAAAGAAAAATCTAAAGCAAATACAGAGAAACATTCCATGTCTGGCATGCCCTTGAACCAGGAATAAAATGCAAGGAACATTTTACAAAAGGTTTGGTAGTCTTGGATTTGAGTTTTTTGACTACTGTTGGAGTACTCATAATCTTAAACTTTAGACAGAACTTTGTCTGACGCATTAATCCAAAATTGGCCACTTGTTAGACTAATTTTTTTTTCTGAATAGGTTCTCAAGACAGGTGGTTCTACATGACAGTGGTCTTTCAAGACAGGTTTTACTGTATTGAAAAAAAAAACCTCTAATTTGTCTTTAAATCTTTAATTCGAATTGTTTCAGAATTAAACAATAATCATTAGCTTTTGTATTTTGAGATTTTGTTTTATTTCTCAGGTTGTAGTGCTAGCTAGAATAATACCTGATGAGGAGCAAGCACTGTCGTCTGCTGCAGGAATTAAGCTCCTGATAGACCTCCTACAGGATTACCAAATGATGAGGACGCAAGCGCTGTCTGTGACTGCATTGCAGGAAGCGCACACGCGAGCAGGTCCTGAAGAATGTTTATCACCAGTATATCCTACCCAAGGATTCAAAAAAATGGCCCAATGTGACGGTGTCCTTATACAGGTTCAATTTAGTTGAAGTTTGCAGTCAAGGGACTTGAAAATAAACAGGTAATCCTTATATAGAGGTGGCCAGAATTTGTTTATACTGTACTTTGTATTTGTTACTCCAGGTTCATGACAAATATTATATAGATATAAGTTGAAATTAAAATTCTGTGTCAAAGTTTATTGAATGTCGGTTACTTGGGACTCAGTCATATCATATACAGTTGACTCCACTTCGAACGAGACCGCCATATTATAATTAGATGAGTTAATTATAATGAGGATATATATTCCCCATTAATTTCTTACATTATTCTATATAAATATGAGTAACAAATTCTGGCTATAATGAGGTTTATAACTTTGTCTCCCTTCCATATGGAGTTGACTGTGTATATATGTATGTATGTATGTATGTCTGTCTGTCTGTCTGTCTGTCTGTCGGTCGGTCTGTCTGTCTGTCTGTCTGTCTGTCTGTCTGTCTGTCTGTCTGTTTGTCTGTCTGTCAGTCAGTCAGAGTTGGATGACAGGTCCTGATTTTTATGGATAGTTGATCAATATGTTAATTAATATTTGGAAAATATGTTTATGCAGTGTGTACGAGTACATGACTTAAGTTCCATATCTATACAGTTCACCCTTGTTATAACACCCTCCGTTATAATGCCTAACCCACATAATGCCGCAACTTCTTGAAGAACGGATTTCCTCCCATATAATTCCCTCGTTGTAACGCCAAAACCTGCATACCGCCATCCGCCGCCAATTCCCCGGTAGAAATGGTCATTTATACATGTTAAATCCCTCGATTAATATATCACCAGACCAGATGAAAAAAAACAGGTGTGAGGAAAACTGTTAGCCGATGGTAGCTTGTTTACTTCATACTTTTACTGAAAAGGGAAATAACTTGAATATCGAGTGTCGTAAACTGGTAACCAGTTGTATGAACAAACAAAGTGTAGAATTCAAAACAGGGACCAGCTTACAAGTGTCATGCTTCCGTGAGAGTTCGAAACAATCAGCATATCATGTGTTTACACAGCAATTATTACACGTCAAGAAATAATTATGAGTTGATGAGATATATAAACTTAAAGCCTTTGTATTACTGGCTTGTCAAAGAGTTATTTTAAACAAAAAAGATGAATGTTAACACTAGAAATGTTTCCGGGCTAATGTTAAAAACAGGTATAAATTTTCTGGCCGTCGAACATGTAGATGTACTACTACATATTTTGGACGGTTTAATTTTGGCCATTTTAAGAGGGTGGTCAAATTGTCCAAACAATAGACAAAATATCTGAATTTACGGTATTGAATTGTACAACAGGATATGATATACAACAGTTATTAGAGACATGTCAAGATGAAAACAACCACACCTCGAAAATAGTAAACCTCGATATATTGCCAAACCCGTTATATCACCAAAATTCAGGAAAACAAAAGGTGGCGGTATATCAGGGGTGAAGTGTATATACATGTAGTACAAAATGAGGTTAAACATCAGCCAATATCAATGTGTCCATGTGTAAACAATAAGTCCAATAAAAGAAATTTAGGTATAGCTTTAACTCATTCACCCCTAAAGTCACACATTTGGACTGGTCTAAGTCATGGATTTGCAGAAGAGTCCATTGTTTTTCAGGGGTTAATGAGTTAATATAGCAGTTGGTTAACTTTTAAAGATTATGAACAAAAGCTGGAATTTAATAAAATCATATTGTATTGAAAATTAAAAGAATCAATTATGCTGCACACAATAGTGCTCCCATGAACAGTGTCAAAAGTTCAAAAAATTATAGTTATATTTAGTTCTGCAGTATGTATTTCATCGAGATAAAATAGTTTTTAAATGCATTGATATCTATTGGGACTTGAAACTCTCTAGCCATTTTTATTACTATTTTTGGCTTTTTTAATCTAAAATATTCATAAATTTAAATGTATTTGTAATTGTTTGGAGCCCTGTCTTTTGAATCAAAAATGGCTTTTTTAAAAAAATTTCTTATTCATAAAAAAAAAAAGATTAGCTAGGATTTTTAAAAGAAATATATAATCTGTGATATGGTCTATGATAGGTGATACATTGTACAGTAAAACCTGCTTTAGTGACCACCTGTGTATAAAAACCAACTGGTCATAAAGACAGTTTTTTGCTGTCCCCAGTAGTACCATTTATGTACAAATCAACCTCTATATAAAGACCACCTACCTATAAAGATGGGTTTGTTGTATCCCATGTGTATGGTTATATACATATTTCACTGTATATCATATATTATGCTCTTGCCAATATTTCTCGTTTAAATGAATGCATTTGTTTGTAGGTGTACCAGCAGCCATGATTTCAATTAGTGTGGTAGACCTCTTGGCTGATCTGTTGAACTCCCCTGCCGAACAGGTCAGAGGTTGTGCAGCCATAGCTCTCGGTTACTTGTCCTACAATCACAAGGGAGAGAGAATATTTCTAAACAGGTAAGATGTTCAATGCTATTATACAAAATTATTTTAAAAAAATAGAAGGGCAAAAATATCGTAATTATTTATAATTTATGCATTGGTGTTGAAATTTTCAATGAATAAAATATCAGAGCATTTATTGTACATGTACTGGAAACATTTAGTTGAATAAGATGTTGTCATTTCTGATGATTGTAAACATATGAACTCAGGTGACAGTTCAGGTCATGTCAGTTATACCTATCACTCTATAAATGATCATGCAGTGACAGTTCAGGTCATGTCAGTTATACCTATCACTCTCTAAATGATCATGCAGTGACAGTGTCATGGTCATGTCAGTCCAGGTCATGTCAATTATACCTATCACTCTATAAATGATCATGCAGTGACAGTTCAGGTCATGTCAATTATACCTATCACTCTATAAATGATCATGCAGTGACAGTCCAGGTCATGTCAGTTATACCTAACACTCTCTAAATGATCATGCAGTGACAGTTCAGGTCATGTCAATTATACCTATCACTCTGTAAATGATCATGCAGTGACAGTCCAGGTCATGTCAATTATACCTATCACTCTGTAAATGATCATGCAGTGACAGTCCAGGTCATGTCAATTATACCTATCACTCTGTAAATGATCATGCAGTGACAGTTCAGGTCATGTCAATTATACCTATCACTCTATAAATGATCATGCAGCTCACACTTCTTATTGTCAGTTTTGTCATACCTTATATTACTTTTAAAATGATACCGTTGTGTATCCTATTTTGATGTTTTGATTAATCACATCTCATGCTCTTTATCATTGCTTTTTTATCACACTACACTTTATATCATGATATGATTTATTAACTTATATTGATCACAACACCCGTATCTATTACGGTACCATTTTATGATTGATCATAACACCTGTATCTATTATGGTACCATTTTATGATTGATCACAGTACTCATACCTATTACAGTACCATTTTATGATTGATCACAACACCCATACCTATTACGGTACCATTTTATGATTGATCACAGTATGGTACCCATTTTATATGATTGATCACAACACCCATACCTATTATGGTACCATTTTATGTTTGATCACATACTCAACACCTATTACGGTACCTTTTACGGATCACAATACTTTACCTATTGGTAACAATACACAGTACTCATACCTATTACGGTAACATTTTATGATTGATCACAGTACTCATACCTATTACGGTACCGTTTTATGATTGATCACAGTACTCATACCTATTACGGTAACATTTTATGATTGATCACAGTACTCATACCTATTACCATATAATTGATCAAAGTGCTCATACATTATTTCATTTTATGATTGATCACAGTACTCATATATTATTTCATACTTTATAGTATTGTGTAATTACCAGCAATTAAATATTGTACCTACTACCATCATTTGATTAGTGATTACCAGTAATCATACTGCTCACATTATATCATTCTGTGATTACTTAAGTAATCATATTGCTCACACTGTATCACTATACCAGTTCTGTGATTACTCATTAGTAATTAAGTAATCATACTGCTGACACTGTATCATTCTATGATTATCAGTAATCATATTACTTACATTATCATTATGTAATTACCAGTAATCATACTGCTCACACTATATCATTGTTATTACATTTAATCATACTGCTGACATTATCATGATGTGATTACCAGTATTCATACTGTTCACACTAAATCATAGTGATTACCTTTAATTATACTGCTCATACATATCTTTCTGTTACTATCAGTAATCATACTGCTCAATTTTTAAATTATTGTGTGATAACCAGTAATCACACTTTTTCATATTTTTTGATTATCAGGTTTCAAAATCCTCAAATGTTTATATATCATAAACTGATTGACCACATATTTCTCATACTTTACAACAATATTTGTGTAACATCTAGGGTTTTCCCTTTCGCATGTTTTCTGCGTCTCTGATGCATAAAATATTTTTCAGACACACAAAATGAATAAAATCTAGTTCCTGAGGACCCATTGTAACTCTGTATAACTGAAGTGATTTTGAATCTGGGACTGAAAAAGGATATCATTTTTTTATTATTATTATTTGGATAAAGCAAGTCTTTTTTTTTCACTCAATGGAACTTTATCTTGTGTCCCGGTCTAATTAAGGGACTCACTTAATTCAACTCCAGGGAAAACCCTGAAAACACTCCTCAAAATTACTATTATTATTATTTCTCATACTTTATAGGTGCAGATCTGATCCCTACTCAATGAGGATATTTCTTCACTACACAAAGAAAGGTAGAGTCAGCCCCTCATTTTTGGAGGCTTGGAAACATTATAAGAAAGTTGGTCTTCCTCCTATTCCGTAAGTAAAAATATCTTCTTAGTTTCATTTAAATGTGCTCTTTATTGTCACGTTATCCTGTGTTTCTGATAATTGGAGCCGGCCTGGCTGAGTTGGTAGCATGCTTGACTCTTGATCTTGAGGTCGTGAGTTTGAGTCCAGTCAGCTGCAGGTCGGTTTCCTGTCCTTTGGATGAGACAGTAAAAACCGAGGTCCTGTGTCACAGTAGGTGTTAGCACGTTAAAGAACCCTCACTGCTCAATGGCCGTAAGTGCACAAGCATAGGCCAAAATTTGTAGCCCTTCACTGGTATTTGGTGACATCTCCATATGCGTGAAAGATTCTTGAGTGGGACGTTAAACAACAATAAACAAACAAAATAAATAAAATTCTGATAATTGCTTGGTAAGATGAACATTAACCCTAATTACCCCTTAAGACACATTTGGATTAGTCTATGTCATTGATTGACAGAAGAGTCCAATATTTTTCAGGGGTCAATGAGTTAACTACATCATCTTAAAACAACAAAGATAGGCAAATTGCCAATAATTTGACATTTTAATGCACAGGTTTTATATAAGTTTAAATATGGAACTGAAAAGGTGTCTTTGATGATGTAACAGCTCCTTTTTTACCCTGATGCACTTTATAGGGGATAGTCAAATATGTCTATAAATGCCACTTAAGGGAACAGGCAAAAGTAGGTGTTATAGACAGGTGGCCTTTAAAAACAGGTTTATTCATTATAAAAAAGTTAACAAGCTTAATATGTTTGAATGGCCTTTATAGGCAGTTGACCTTAAATACAGGTGGCATTTAATGCAAGTATGACTGTACAGTTTTAAAAAGAATACATTGAACGATTTTTACTTACACAAGAAGTTCTCACTGCTTTGAGTAACTTGGGTTATACCTGATGTGTGATATATTGCTGCCCCAAAGTCATAACATCAACCACTGAAAATATTGGGCTCTTCTGTAAATCAATGACTTAGACAAGTCCAATTATGTCTTTAGGGGTGAATGAGTTAAACATGAAACCTCAGAAAAAACACAGGACCAATTGTGCTCTAATGACCTCTGGGTCATGTATTCTGTAGATAGGGTTGGGTGTTGGGTGTAACCTGAAAACTCTTTGGACTTCTTATTGTAGCTCAAAACAGTTGAAGTATAAATAACATGAATAATTTTGCCTTTCTGTGTAAACATGTAAATAACAAGTACCTTTATTTTGTTTACAGAGAGGGACGGCCCAGTCTAATCGGAAACAGTGTGGGTAATTTAGACGATACCCGACCTGTGACACTTCTCAGCTTTGAGGATAGCTCTAACACCAGGAGCTCAACTTCAAACATCGGAGAAGATGGGAGAATTACAGGACGTTCTTCAAGAGCCTCTCAATCACGGCAGACAGGCACTCCCAGACAGACATTGACTCCAATCCACTCAGGCACACCTCTAAATGCCAGTCAAATATCCCTAGATTCCCAGCGTTCCTCACAATCTTTACTTCCTGTCACAGTAGATGGCGATTGATAGGCTATAAAATGATAGTTAGTTTGAATTGATTTTAAGATTTGTAATGAAAGAGATTTGAAGAGATATTCACTGCTTTACAGCTTACAAAATCAAGTCTGTTTGATGCAATAGTAATATAGTATACATCTTTTTGTCACATATAAATAAGATAAAGCTCGTAGAGCATAAAAACAGCAGTACAGTGGAACCTGTCTCGAGAAACCACTCTCATGAAACACCACCTGTCTACCGAGACCACATTCTGAAAACCACCGGGTTAAATATCTTTGTAAATAAAACCTCCTTTAAGCGACCACCTGTCTTGAAAGACCACATTTAAGCTGCCGACATAGTGGTCTCCCAATTAGACAGGTTCCACTGTAAATGATTGAAATGAGTAAATTGTTTGTTACCCAGCTGTGCAGACATGTTTATAACATAATTGCTATAAATTGATTTTAGCATTCTTCAGTTGTCTCCCCTTCCTGGTTATTTTTTTTTTATCTATAAGAGTGATTTTTCAGTCTTGGGGTATTACTAATTGGGTACCCTTGTATGTTTTTGTCTCCACTGATGCCAGTTCTACATTTTTCAGTATTTCTTTTTCAATTTTTGTTTTACTCATGGATAACCTGTGAGTGATGTTACATTTTCTTATGCTGATTAGTTATAAATAAAAATTTTGTATTATTCATTTACAATATCTCCTCTTTTGTCTCACAAAATTTATTAGTATTCAATTTCATAATAAGACTCAAATTTTTGTTTACAAACAATGAACTGATATTTTTTCATGAAAACTAGATAAGAGAAAAGATGAACATTAAAATGCACGATAACAGTTATCATCTCACCAATCCTGAAAAATAATGGAATCTCCTACTAATGATTGAAATAGAACGGTCAAAGTAGGTATCTAGGGGTGTGTGTGTTTGCTAACACTGCATTAGTATAAAGCACACATTCTCTAGCCAACTATAGTGTGATCTAAAGGTGTGTGCCATATACACTTTAAAGTGAATGTGATCCAAAGGTGTGTGTTATATTACCATTCATCAAAGAGCGGTCAGATTTTTCATGTTTCGTATTTTAAAACTGTTTCTGAATTTATAGAAAATTACTTTAATAAAATGTCTGTGTATTAGTTTTATACATTTTTTTTTAGGTTTTTGTTTCAAAATATTGGAAATTTATTTCTTTGTTTTGTTTTGGTTAATTCTAATTTACAACAAGGAGTTGCTAGTGATTTTCTTTTGAATTGAGAGGTGACATGTAATTTTCAATAAATGGAAATTTAAAATAGCCATATATTAATCATCATATTTGTTTGATAAAATAAATAAAAATAATCATCACCTGAAAGGTTAATTAAGTTCATGGGCATTACCTGTACTCTTGAGGAGTTTCTTTCATGTCCTTCAATAGTTTTAACATACATGTATTCCCATGCACTTATTTTCAAAGATTTAAATATTTTCACATATTTCACTCATTTTATGTAAATGAAGCAGAAACTAGAAATGATAATGTGACTTAAAATTATACATGGATGAGACAAGAGTTAAAAAATCTTTAATGCACAGATTCTAAAGAAATTAAAACATTTATAATTTCCACAGATGATATAAATTTGAAGATTTTGTAATTTTCAAGTTCAAAAATTATTGTGCTTCCATTTTGACTAATTTATTTTTATGACAATCTTAACTTTCTGAACTATCTAAAAATAAATCACATCCAGATCACATGTTGATTATAACTCTGTGACAATCTAACCTTGATCAACACAATTCAAGATCCTCAAAATGTTTGAAAACATGATATGTCAGTATAAAGCAATAAAACATTAGAAACACCCTAGTTGGCATATTATTTTAAGATGTTTTTATGTAATGAGGTGGGCCACCATTTTGTCAGTACAAATCCTTGTGCAATCAATCATTGTGTAATTAAATATCACAAAAATAAATATCCAAGTTGCTGCTGTCTGTTATCTGAAGGAACTTACCTAATGTCTGTGATTTTCTGTTTGTGATCTGAATGAACTTTGGTGCTGTCAGTTTGTGATCTGCAGTAAGTTTTTCATGTCTGTATGTGATCTGAAGGAACTTGGTACTGTCAGTTTGTGATCTGCAATAAGTTTTTCATGTCTATGTGATATGAAGGAACTTAGTACTGTCTGTTTGTGATCTTAAAAAAGTTTCTAATGTCTGTATGCAATATGAAGGGAATTGCTACAGTCTGTTTGTGATCTGAAGGGAATTGCTACTGTCTGTTTGTGATCTGAAGGGAATTGCTACTGTCTGTTTGTGATCTGAAGGGAATTGCTACTGTCTGTTTGTGAGCTGTAAGAATTAAGTTTCTAATGTTTGTATGTGATCTGGGGGGATTTGCTACTGTCTGTATTGTGCATGCAGGAAGTCTGTTCTAAGGGAAGCTCTGTGATTTTGTTTGTTTGTGATTGTTACAGTCTTTTATCTGAAGGAAGCTTGTCCATTTGAAGGGAATTGCTACTGTCTGTTTGTGATCTGAAGAGAGTTGCAACTGTCTGTGATGTGAAGAAAATGGATACATGTGTGTCTAAACTCTTGTGATTCTGAACTGCAAGAAGTTGTTAATATGCTTCGTCTGTGAATCTAAAAAACTTATATTTGTTTTTGTATATTATACAAGTGTATATTTTATAAAACTTTGTGTTTTTATCAAATTTTATCTAGTTTT
The DNA here is from genome assembly GCA_030159075.1 of Atrina japonica. Taxonomy (NCBI): domain Eukaryota; kingdom Metazoa; phylum Mollusca; class Bivalvia; order Pterioida; family Pinnidae; genus Atrina; species Atrina japonica. The sequence goes on along the minus strand of BROG01000727.1, from coordinate 281,637 downwards.
CTAACAAGTACTTCTATCTTCACTGTAATTTAACAAATGGAAGTTTATTCTATAGAACCAGCAGCCTTTGTTCATTAGATCCTGTTTTCCTTGAAACATAACCAATGAAAGTTGATTACAACCATCAAAACAGGGATGGAAATCTGATTCTTTCATCAACAAAATTTTGATTTCAATTTTGGGGGTATTTTAGTCATAAATAGTATAATTCAAATGTAAAAATACAAGTAAAACATGACCGTGTTATTAACATGTAACTAAAATTTTAAACCTTATATCAAGAAATTCATCATGACACATATTTTAAGCTGACTTGGTCATGAAACAGTAAGTGCAGTATTATGTTAAGACTATTTCTGACAATTTGAAGGGAAAGTAAATTTTTACAGTAAACATGGGGAGTGCATGTTAATCTACATCTGTACAGTCAAACTTGCATTAAAGGCCACCTGTCTATAAAGACCATTCAATCATAACCCTGTTAACTTTTTATAATGAATAAACCTCTTTATATAGGCCACCTGTCTATAATGGCTACATTTACCTGCACCCTTGAGTGGACTATATAGACAGGTTTGACTGTATTTGTATCAAGCATTGCTATTAAATAGTATTACCTGATTCTGGTTGGTTGTAAGTTTATGCTAGTCAACATCAGTGAAACCAAAGCTGGTTTTATTTTCTGTGATATTAATGTTATTTTGTTGCTTTTATAACATTTATTTGTATTCCATTATATTTATAAAATTATGTATGTTGATAAATTTGTATTTTGTGCTGCATCGTGCTCTCTCTACCATTTTATATACGTGCATCTTTTAAGATTCCTAGCTTTGTAATATGAATGGATATTTTTACTAACATTTTACTCCTAGAAATATTTCTATTGAATACATTTATTCAACCGACTTGCTATTTTTTTCTTATTTGAGGGATGAGACATGGTTAACTTTTTTAACATAGTTTATTTAAATTGTGTAATTGTTATTGACTTAATATTTGGTATACATGTATATCAAGATTGTAAGAATTCCTATGCCTGTGTGTCTTTGATTATCTGGTCACAGTAACCCTTTCTACCCCATAGACTACAATAGACTGACCTGATACAACAGAAAGAACATACCAAACAGAAAATTAGGGGTGAAAGGGTTATCAGTATTCTGATCACAACAGTGAATTTGTTTGTTGTTTATGTATATCTCGTGTATCTGTACATTTTAAATGATATATTTCTTTTTCATTCAGCTGTTTTTGTGCCAAATTTGAGAACTAATGTTAAGTTTGTAGTTATGATTCAAATCCAATCTTGAAACTTTTTCTGTAAATACACATGTAATTTTCTAATATGTTATAATGATAATGTACTATCTGTTTTCATTCCATTAGCAATGGTAAAATATGTTTTTAACATCGTGTGACCAGTGTTTTACTAGAACCAAATTAATACCACAATCTATAAGTGATTAAAATGTTATCCTTCCAGTTTTCTCTCCAAGTTTTTTAAATCTGATATTTTAGGCTTATGTTGGTAAACATTTGAGTAATTAATGCATATTCCAATAATAAACCCATGTATCCATTGGCATTGCCAATCTAAATATTCCATACAGTAATATTAATAATACAATGTTTTTTTCTTCTGTCTCCTGATTATCATTATTCCTGATTTTATACTATGCCAATTCCTGTTGACCTTGGCACAACTAACTAATGCTACATAATCATACACATATCAACACTTCCTCCCCCTCAATAATAATGGCATATATTTCACATCAATGATATGGACCAGTCCATTTGTGTCTTTAGGGGCTTCTGAAGTAAAGTTAGATGTGCCTACACAGGCACTTTTTTTCTTTGTTTACTTGGTGCCGTCACTTTCATATTGATGGCCGACAACATTTTGAAACCTACATGAGAATGTAGCAAAACACTTGCAAGGTTCACAGTTATTTTTGTTTTTGTTTCACATTTATCACATATAAAATCTTGAATATGACCCATTAATTATTTTATTCTTTCAATAATACAGAAAATGAAAAGAAAATACAAATGTCCAATTTCTGATACATATGAAAATTGATCACAAAGAGTTGTATTTTGGACTCACCATTTCTATACATAATTGTTCTGTTATTGAGTACAAGTTCTGTTCCGATTAATAAATTTGTTTCTCTATAATCATACTTTTCATCTTGTGTAAGTACACATATGCATGTAAGTACATACCTCATATATTGATTGACACTTAAATCATTATCATCTTGTGTACTGTATGCCTGCAAATTTTTGCTCCGTTTAATTTTTCGCCATTTTTGTCCTTAGATGAAAGGGCGAATTTAAAATAAAAGTGAAATTTTTAAGCCAAATAACGGAGGCATGGACATTTATGTCATCAAGAGACTATGGTGGTTTAAGGCAAATTAGAAGTGAATATTTTCTTTGGTATTAGGGCGAAAAAAAACGAGGGCGAAAATTTCCAAAATATCTGTCTGATGTATTTGTAAACAAATCTACATTATTCATTTATAAACAAAACTCCTTGATGTATTTAAACACTCTGATGTACTTATGAAATATTAAACCAACCATATCAGTAAATAGTTCTGAAGTACAGATAAACAGTTTCTTTTTGTGTCAACATTTTTGTTGTATACCAATATATAACATGTTTCAAACTCAATGAAATACTTATTCTGTAAGTATTCAAGTAATCATGATGTAAATTACTTGGACCGTGATCAATAAAACATTGTCATAACAATCCTAGTTGCTCTTCTCATCTTTGATTGCGATTTTCTAGCTGGAGCCTCTCTTTAATGACCACCTTGACCTATGGTCAACATGGTCGTTCAAGACAGGTGGACACTTGGGAAGAGGTTTTAATAAAAGAAACACTTTAATTGTAATTTTTTGGTTGTCATCTCTCAAAACTGGTGGTCAATCATAAAAATGGTCTTTTAACTCCAGTTTCATTTTATAAATTTTGATATACATGTATATAGGCTGGACCTATTCTCACCAGGATTATGGTTTGACGAAAAAAAATTCTTACTTTCTGGTATCTTACTAATATTTTGCACAGGCAAGTTCTATTTCTTCAAATGACACCATGCCAAAATATTATTATTTTGTTATCAGACCATAGCTCTGGTGAGATTTGACTGAATTATCTTCTTGATACTATGGCAAAAATTATTGCCGAAAGTTGGTCATAACAGAATTTGCCCTATGTTTCATCACAACAAATTTAATTAATTGTGTTTACCAAAAAAAAAAAAATATTTTGATTTTTTTTCTTCTTTTATTATTTGTACTTGATATACAATAACAAATAAGAGCTATACACAGGCATAAAAAAATCTTATATTCCTATATATTTTGTGAAAATAAGGTCAGGTCCAGTGTGGTATTCATATAAAATTGTAATTCATATAAAATTGTACGTGGAGTTAATCAATTGCAATTAAAAAGGTGCCAAGTTTGGCCTGGGTTTTTCCAGCAATATTCACAAAATATATTGGAATTTACAAATTTTTATGCTTGTGTATATTTCTTTTTTGTTATTGTATATCAAACTAAGTAAAAAAGGAACAGAATTTGAAAAAAAAAAAAGCTTATGCCCATTTAAAATTTGAAAAAAGAAACTCAAGATATTAGACTGAACCAAACAGATGCGCCAAAATTAATATACCTCCCAGGCTTCAATCTCCAGTACATAAAAATGTCTTTCTTTTCATTTCTTCTCACAAACAAAAGATTTTATAATTACATAAAAAACACTTTGAAAACTGGAAAGCGAATACTTTTTGCTAGCCTCGCTCTTGTATATTTGATCCTACAATTCTCTCATGAACAACAATGGACTCTACCTCAAATCAAAGACACAGACCAGTCTAATTGTGTATTAAGGAGGGGAGGGGGTTATACAATCAGGCCACCTTGTAAAGAACATCCTTATCCTCTGACTATTTGCTGAGAATAAACAAATGACCATCATAAAGACGGTGCAATGTATCATACACTCATTTTAACATTTAGGAGTCTCGTTAAACAAAGGTCAATATCACTATCATAAAGACGTCTGTCGATGTTATTTTATAAAATAATGACATTTTTGGATAGAGAATTTAACATTTGTTAAACTGTGAATCATGTAATCGAAATTAAGTCAACGGTCAACTCCTTGTTGATAAGCACTGATTGACAACTTCCAGAAGATGGCTGTTCTCCAAAGCTGCTGCAACTCTTTCTTTGTCTGCAAGCTGCTTGTTTACTGAAATGAAAGTTCGGACAGTTAGAACACAACCTTTATAAGTATGTAAATACAGTGGAATCTCATTATCTCGAAATTCATGGGACCGCCCCCATTTACCTCAAGATATCTGAAATTCGAGATAACCAAAAATTTTCAATTCACATATTTTCTATTCTTATTGGACAACAAAAATACCTAGCTACTCGGGGACTGCTTAATTCAAAATTGGTTTTAAGCAATTATTAATCATCTTCACATTTTAACGAGACTTGATTGTCTCCTGTTTTGCAGGTACATGTAAACAAGTATTGCAATGCTTTTTACGTTTAAATGTAAACCAATCAGGGAAGGTAATTCCGAGATAGCAACTGACAATTCTATAATATTTTGACATGTTTGATACTTTAGACTAGAAATATACTTTTTGAGATAAGCGAGATATGGCATGGTCATTCAATATTCGGAATTTCGACTCGTCCGTTTTCGACAATATGAGATTTCACTGCATTTACATCAGTGATCTGATCAGTTTATTAAAGAGATATAGTGAATTGAAATTCAAATATAATGCTACCACAAGCAACAATACAAACACTCTTTTACGTTTTTATTTTAGAAAAATAATCTGAAATTTTGAACAAACGTACTGGAATGGGAACAAAATTGAAAAAGACAAAAGATGATCAACAACCTCATGAACATAGCATAAAATTAAAACACGAAAAAAAAGCTAAGTTGAAGTATTGATAGTCCCTCATCTGGGTCATATCCCCCCACCCCCAAGATGTATAAATTGACAAAACCACCCACCTACCTAAGATGAATGTCTGACAAAATATGGGGAGCCTAGGTGAAGTAGAAATGGCCCGGAGAAGAATAAAATAAATAAAATCTACAAAGGGGAATAACTCCACAAATAAAGCTGGTAGGGGCTCAATTTTATAACTGGATCAAATATTAGGAGCCCAGTTGAAAAAATGAAGAAGGTGTGGCCCGGACAAAAGCAAATGATGGATGGATGGCTACAATGCAAACTAAAATCTTCCCTTGGGAATCATTGGAATAAAAGAAAGTTTAGAAATTTGGATGTATTTCTTTATAAGAGACTGGTATGCATGGAAATATTCTAATAATGGCAGGTCACGTAAAAGGCCCCATTCCGAATGCAAAATCTGCTATATTTTCTTCAATTCTGAGCAAAAATTTCCCAATTATGTTCACCATGTATGGCTCACTTTTGGTATAAAGATGGAGGGAAAATTTCCAACTTAAAAGTACTACTCAGTTAAAACCTCCATGTTTTCAGCTTATTAAAAAAAGGTTAACTAAATTACAAATTTTGTACCTCTATTTTTTTTAGTAAAATGACCATATCTACTTTTTATTTTACTAAATTTAGCCCACTGTGAGGTAAAATTTCCAACTGAAAGGGTACAGGACCCTGTCCCAAAAAGATTTATTAGCCCTGCATGCAGAAATCTGGTTCCTTGTCAACATGTTGTACTAACCTGCTTCCTCGGAGGCGTGGGAACCTGGAGTGATAGACACATCGACCTACAAAATAGTCAAAACTGGAATTACTGACTTTAATATTACAATCATGTGTCATATATAGTCTAAGTCACATTAATTGTGTCCATGGTTTTGGCTGATTAAAATAAAATGGTTGAAACTGACCTCTTAATTTTAATTTGGCAGTATTCTATGTATTCGGAGTAATTTATCCATGCCCATGGCAAATAAAAATTAATCTGTTTTGTTCTAGATATTTGCACTCAAATAACCCCTACGGGAATTTTACATAGGTAATGGAGGCTGTCTGTTGAAGTTAGAGAGCGGAAGTGAAAGAAAGGGAGCATTCCGACTATTATCTTATTATGTGTATTCATTTTATTTCATCATATAATACATTGGGAGTTATTCCCCTTTAAATCCTCTTTTGGCAGGAGTAAAATAACAGACACCCGCATGATCCAATTTATTGATATCCCATGGCCAACACAGAGATTCTCGTAAGAAAAGTATTTTCAAAAACTCAAGCAACCAAACAAAGAAAAAAGTATTTAGAACTTGTACATTCAATGTGGAACCTGTCCAAAGAGACCACCCCATCTGTCACTGAAATGTGGTATCTCAAGACAGGTGGTGTCTACAAAGAGGTTTTATTTAAAGGATTGTTAAACCAAGTAGTTTTCAAAATGCTGTCTCAGAAGACAGGTGTTCTTTTATAAGAGTGGTCTCTCGAGACAGGTTCCACTGTAAGAGTGATAAAAATTAAAATTCTGCAAACATGCAAATGAAAACTGACCTTGAATCTTGATGGTAGTGATCTTAACAGTTTGACATGTATTGACAAGCCAATCAAAGTAGCCATACTGCAGTGAGGAATTGTGGGAGTAAATTCTATCGATACTTTATTCTCATCATCATTAACCTATAAGAAAAGATTAAAAGGTGAAAAAATGGAAAAGTACATTTTCAAATTTTTATCTACCCAGTAATTAATTACTACTCTCGTACATAAGTACAATGTACAGGATTTGACCTACTGAAATGATAAAGTCTGAAATAATTTAACTCATCAACCCCCGGAAAAACAATAGACTCTTCTGTAAATCAATGACTTGGACTAGTCCAAATGTCTTTCAGGGTAAATGGGTTAAAGTTAAAAGTAGTTCAAATGATTCAATTAATTAACAAACAAGCACATACCTCACAAAAAATATGTTGCTCACTTACATGTATCAAAACTATCTTTATAAAATTTTCAGACTTTCAAAATTTTGGCTGCAATTTTCTTTGTTGTACTCAGTGCTCCAGATAAGCTGCATATTTGTATATTGTACGCATAAAAATCAAATGGATACGTACACAAATCAAAATCAATTTGTAAGATACCCAACGCAAATAAAAAATGAAGCGTAAAATTAAACACACTGGATCTGAAACTTGCTGAGAGAGATGAATTACTGAGTTTACTTGTTCTGAATCGATCTTGGTCATAAAGTGTGTGTTAGTGATAATGCAGTTTTGCTGACCAACACCCAGATGTTTAAAGTGTGGACATTATATAGCAGTTAAATACATATCAATTAATGGTCATTTATTTAGCAGCCAAGCCTTTAAAGTAAAATCAATGGCAATCGTAATTTGGCAACAGAATTGGAAAATACCCACTTGACAGAAATTTTGTGGGTAAAAAAAATACCCACTGGATTTAAAAATGATGGGTATTATACCCAAGTGCTCAAAAAGTTGTCTGGAGCACTGTTGTGATCTCCACTCACCATTCAACCCTACATATTTAAATGGTATGCTATATTCTATGAACTTAGACAAGTCTGTAGTGTTGATAGGGTTGAGAGAAAACACACTCACATGTACTCTTGCACTCTCCACCACATTGAGTTCTTCTAATGTCAGCGGATGTTCTGGGTCATTGATAGATCTGATTAAATCTGAGAAAAAAATCCACAATAAATCAACTTACATGTACATGAGCTACAGAGGTAAATAACAAGCCCTGGAAATAACTTGCACATTTATTAATTTAAACTGCCCAATGATTGAGAGTCAGTGGAATGGTTCGAATGAATTTTCTGATCTTTTGTAAATAATAAACGTAAATATCTATTGTTTTAATGAAAAAGGTTAATTGAGGCTATAAAACCAGGGCCCAAAGTCACCAAATTTACTCAGTACTCAAGCTCAACTAACTTTTCATGATTTTAAGATAAAACATGTAAAATATATTCCATAACAGGACATGTTTGTATATTGATGCCATACAATTGTAAATAATGATAAAAAATTGCTAATTTGACAAACACTTCAGAAATATTTTTAAAAAAAATATGTTTGAAAACATACTCAAATTTTAAGTAGGCTTACCGTATTCTAAAGTATTTAATCAATAATATTCTTGCAGAATATTAAAAAAGAATTCAAATCTAAAATAATATATTGATAGTTTAGAAAAATCTTATCAATATTTGTTTAATAAAGTTTATAACATGAAATCGCAAACTAAGCTTACCAACAAAAATAGGCAGATGGTTTAGAAATGAGAGAAACAGGAGAAAATGTATTATCTGTAATCAGAATGATATTGGTGATGAATTTCATTATATTCAATTTAAATGTCCCAAGATAAACTCTATTAGAAAACATTATTTAAATAATGAATTCTAAATAAATGTCAAAATCATCAAATTAAAAAAAAAATCAATCAAAAAATCTCAGTAGAATCTAACATTACGAAGTCCCCTCAGTAATTTATTTCGTGTCACAATGACTGAACTTCTGATGACTATTTTTAAACTTCCTAATTTATAATTAGCTCCTTCTGATGGACTGCTTGACCAAAATGATGTTTTGACAGAAATAAAACATTTAACTTTGATAGGAAAACATGGGGTGAATGTTTTCAGTAAATCATTAAGATCACTTATTTAAGCACAAAAATTCTTTTGAAATGAATCTTCGTGGGTGCCCATACAAACATTTCCAAGTTTCGAAATAAATATTAAAAAGTGTCGAAATGAATATCTCCAAGTGCTTGCAGTAAGTCACTAAGTGTCAATTTGTAAATTTCTAAGGTGCCGAAATCACTCGCTGCTGACAAGTTTGACTTGCATCCTGATTTGCCAACTTCTTCCTGTCTCTTGTATGAAATTTATATCTAGTTTATGAATTAAAATATTGTGAATGTAAATGGCATTTCATTCAATTACAGCTAATTGGATAATATTTAAACATACAATTTATTTCCTTTTAAAGCGGTTTAATCATGTAAACCCGACGAAGTGAAAGTGCAAAAAATGGGTTGAAAATGAAAATAAGTTATAATTACAGGAAGTGACGAACGCAGAGCTCTCAGTATGCTTGCTTTTCATTTTATGACCTGATATACAAGCACGTTGAACATTTAGGCTTTTCTGAGCTGTGGCAATGACATCGAAGCATATTTTTTTTCCATTTTCAAATGATTTTTAATTGTAGTGATCGTACAATGTGAAGCTGTGACCTAGCCTTTATCAAATACCGTCTGATGGAATTGAACGTACAGTGTGCCACCTTGCACCATGGGGAGATAAATTTCTGTATAATCCCCCATTATTAAAAACGTTTTGAATTGTTTTTATGATACTGAGAAATTGCTTGGTAAACATGATATAGAATCCGGGGCACAGTTGCTGTAACTACGTTTACACCCAATTGACATTGGCAATCCCGAACCTAGACGAGACTGTATCTTACCAAAAACTTCTCTGTCGTCAATTTTATCAATTATATCATCGTCTTCTTCCTCTGGAATCACTATTCGTTCGTGTGTTTGCTTAAAAATCAGTGGGTTTGCATTATCTAAGTTGCGAGCCATACTCCGGAAATAGCTTAATGACCGGTAATCCGTAGAGCCATAACGGAGCAACACTGTCTACTCGAGGCGGAACGTAAACTAAAATAAATAATTGCTGAATTTAGTTTTTTAGAGTTTTTCCATGGTAAAAAAAACAACCAAAAAAACCTAAGCTTGGATTATAAGTTTCCCAAAAATATGGTAACGAGTTGTCGTTTTTTTTTTTTTTTATTTCTTAATTACGAGTTGATGGAACATCAACGCAGTTATGTTGTGCTAAGTTGTTTATTGGGAACAAGTCAAAGCACATTTTGCAGTTTGGGGTTAATAACACATTATATTGACTCAAAATTACACATGTGTGTGCATTTCAGCAACATAAACTCAACTTCAAGATTGAAACTTAAAACACACACACGCCAGAAGTGTGGGGGCTAAACCAACCACACATCACTGAAACGTCTTGGCGGCTTATTTTTCAACACCGTATGCAAAAAATTTTTGCTTGCACTTTTGATTTTTAAAATGACGAAAATATAGTAACAATTCGCTGAAAAATATAGGTCTACAAGACGTGTTGAAATATATGCTTTTAAAGGTCAGTTCGGCGTCCTCAATGAATTTTAAGATATTATATATTTGCTTTATAATGTTACTTTTTAAATATTTTTACCATTATACTCTTGTGATAGCATTGACATTCAAAGCGATAGACTGGACTTTTAACGATTCTTGCGCACGATTGATATGCAAATGAGTTTTGGTCAAGTTTCCCTTACTGTGTATTGGCAAGATCTGTCTGTGAAGTTGGACATAGAAATTCCTCATTCACGTGATCTTAACTGATGAGAAACTCGCGGCGGTCTTTGAAGTTGGGAAAATGTTTTACATGTACACGTATTGACCTAGAGATTTAAGGCTACTGATAGCAAGTATAGCGTAAGGGTATGATACTGCCCTGTCGCATAGAAATTTCATATCGATGAAACGATGTTTATAAACGCAAGATTTTATAATCATATCGCTGATCTATGTAGATTCAAGTTTGTTGCATAATAAATAAGCCATCAGTACTCACATTAGGCCAAATGTCTGACCCGATATTTAGTTACCTTTTTTGCAAAGCCTAATTTTACCGAATTAAAAAGTATTCAGTATACTGAGTGTGTTATACCTCATTAAAACTTACGACTGCCATCAACTCGTAACAGTACTTTCAGTACTTTGATTATCAGTGACAGAGCTAAATCTACTGGTTCATTCTGAAAGTTACATTATTTTTTACAGGATTCGTAAGGTCATTCATACTTTCGACGTTCCACTGCAGTGCTTTGGATAGTCATCTGGTAATACTTCCTGGTTTGTACTTGTTGCATTGTGCGCGTGCATTGAAAGTTCCTGGTGGAATGTTTTCCTCTCAAGCCTAAGAAAAGCCTTGTATCATGTTCCTACTTTTTGATTTACCAGAGGTTTTACCAAAAAGTGGGTACCAGGGGTTTAACCAAAAAGTGGGTACATGATAACCTTTCACTCTTATCTCGGTGCCATGCTCTATTGTATTGTTTAGTTTAGGCCAGTCTTTCATGGCTTACAGGATTGAAAGGGATAACTACCATGTTCCCACTTTTTGGTAAAACCGCTGGTAAATAAAAAAAAAGTGGGAACATGATACTTGACAGGAACTCCTCCTGTCGTTGGATACACAATATAGGTTCGAGTCCTAGAAACCTACAGTAAAACAAATATCATTTTGCAGAAAGACTGCGTTACAAAGAGGTTCCACTACCCTTGTGAATTGTGTTTCAAATCAAGTATACAAAAACCAAGTCCCAAAGCATTAATTAAATTTTAATCCTGGCGGGTCATTAATAATAACACAAGGAGATTAAAAGATGTAGGTACCGACATTACGACTTCTGAAAGTCTAAAAGTCGCGTTTACAACAGCGGATTAAACCTCTAGCTGGGGACATATGATACTGGTATTTCCATATAACGGTGATAAAAAAAAAGAAATAGTCACTTATTCGTTCAAACAAGTAATGATACATACTTTTCTGTTGAATTAATTTATTTGTTGTCAGTGACAAAAAAAAAAAAAAATACAGAGCGCGTTTTCCTGACTTGTTGGCTATTCAGAAACGGTGTAACCTACGCCCTCTATCACGAAGCGGGATTTCCCCATAGCAGCTTAATTTTGAACCTTAAAAGTTGATTTCTTGCAAATGCGTGGTCCGATTTAAACCATTTTTTCGGTTTTGGAGTCAGAATGATAATCTCTTTCAAACAAACCCAACTTGTGTTAATGGTGAACAATCCCTTTAACCTGTAGAATAATATTTTCGGATTTGATGTCGTTAATAAGGATGCATTTCTGTGATATCCTCTTCAGGTCATAAAACTTTTATTTACTGATTTCAGCCAATGTCCTGGATGACAGCTCTTTTGTTTTGTTTTGTTTTTTACTTTCAGTCAATTCAACAATCTTTTCCCTAATCCAAAATATTCCATGGCGGTGCATAAATTAATTAGGGAGTCTGCAGGCTGCAGTTATAAACCAGAAAACGATGTAATGGTACATAGCCGGTGTCTTTCTGACGGATATAAGGTGCTTTACTTTGTGTAATAGATATGATATCTTGCTTTTCTATGGATTGTTTATTGTCACTACATGGTTCTCGGCATGACTCATATAGTATCATATTTTTTTTTTTAAATAAATTCGGGCATTGTTTCGTTTTATATATAACTACTGATGAGTTTTGATGAATACAAAGATTTAATGTGTAAATTGGGATTGTCATTTGATAAATAAATTACTTTTCAGTTAAGACTGCTGAATTAGAAAATTAACAATATAACCTCCAGACACTTTTTTTCGCGAACTTAGAGTTCTTAAAAACAATAAGTTTATATGTAAACATAACAACTTAGAGTTCTTAAAAACAATAAGTTTATATGTAAACATAACAACTTAGAGTTCTTAAAAACAATAAGTTTATATGTAAACATAACACACCAAAACTTACGATTATCAGTATACTTTTATCCATTATTGATTGTTAAATTTGGCTAGTTTAAAAATTATCTGGAAATAGCAAAAATACGGAAGAATATCGGGGGAAAGGATACCACAATGTGCGATTATTGAAAACAGATGGTCGGATGATACATGTCTGAGCGAATATAAAATGAAACTTGGATGATTTTCAGTTTTGGAATCAGTTTTATCAAAGTTGATTTAGAATTTACATTTCATGAATGTTTTGAAAAATTGTGGATTCATATTATGAAATATATAACTGTAACAAATAAAAATTTATCCCTTCCCAACTAAACCGTCGTCTTAAACAGGATACGGAACGACTAGCATATTTCATCCAGTTTACATTAGAAACTAGAATTGAAATCTGTGTTTTCGAGCTGCTTTATATTTCATGACAAGTGAAACACCGTTTGAAGGAAACGTGTTGAAGATCCAGACTATAATGCGGAAGTTAAATAAACTGATTTTGCGTAATTGGACGAGACTACGCTGATACAAAGTGATTATTCGAGTATTGACAGTGGAGTTTGACAACAATGGAAGTCATTAGACATTTATACATCTCAGCGTTTTTAGGACTTTGTCTGTTCTGCGTTAGTTCGCACGGGACAATTCGTTATCGTAAGTAAACTTGAAATTGATTTTACTTCAATGATTCACAATCACATGCATGTGTCTATTTGCGCACAAAATTGACAAATGGTCAGGTTTATGTTGCCGACAAACATGAAAATGTCAAAATCATGAATTAAATTTCTTAGCTGCCTCTGTAACTAAGGTTTTAATGGTTTATTAACAAAATCGAAAATGTTGTTATAAATGAAACTAAGCAGTGGAAGAGTTCCTTATGCAAGTTATGGTAATCCCTTTGGGAGTTCTGTCTTGGACCGTTTTCTTATCCTTCGTTTTAGTGGAAAACATACATATTTACCGTTGATAATTAACGACCCCTTAATTTCCAAAATGACAGACCCACATTTTCAATTCAAGGAGGATCAAATCATGAGATGGATCCCTATATATTGAATTTTCTAGGGAAAACCCCTATATAATACACGTACATTATTTTACATGTATCATATGATATGTATTATAGAATACCGAAAAAAAGGAAAGCCTAAGTATTGAAAACCATCAAATACTATGAAATCACGTTATCCACACCAGTCACTGTTCTTTGAGATATCCGAAATGCAAGATAACAAAAATTTTAAATACATACATGTAGGCCCTATGTACTATTTTTTTTTTCTAACCATAAAAATCGGGACCATTATTGCATTAACTGTTCAACTTTGACATATTCAATGAATTTTGAATCTTATGATTTGGACTTTTGAAGAAGATTCCACTGTATCTATAATGAATACCAGTATATGTAACAGTATGATGTAGCTCACAAACTGAAAAAAAATAGCAAGAAAGGAGAAAAATCAGTAAATTACTGAAAAGCTCCAAAAAAACCAATAATGGACTATATATGATAAAGGTCCAAAACGACCCCCAAAATGGTGGATGGTCATATTTTCATAACAGGTTCTACATATCGTCTAAAGTTGAGATCTAAGTAGTTTGATTTGCTCTCTTGACCTCAAAGGTCATTTCAAGATCAATGTAAGTCAATGGAACTCCAGTGACTTAATGAACTTTGGTGTTATTCGAGAAAATGAAGTAAATTTTGTTTTTTCCACAGATAAATTTTATCTGGTGAAATATATATGTATATACAAAATGTATTCCTTTAAAAATATAGTATAAAAAAAAAAGATGTACTATGAGCAGATTCGAAGCCCGGATAATTCAGTTCACAATTTGACATGCTAACCATTACACCACCATCAATTATATACAAATTCTTGTAAAATGTTAAACGGTCTGATTTAAAATCCAATAAGAGAATGCGGTTACTAGTTGTATATCCTTACATTTTGTACTTTTAGGACTTACTTTAGAAAAATAAAAAATGTACTGTAGATCTACCTGATAGATCTTTACTTCTAATTTTTAAACAGTGATATTATTTACTTTAAAAATTCAATGTATACACTTGATAAAAGTGTCGGCGATGCCTGAGTTCAGAGGTAAAATTCTAAAAATAGATTCTGTGCAGTAGGCCTGTATTCGACGCTCAGGTAAAGAAATGCATAAGGGCCAAGCAACCAGGTCAGGCTAACTGTAAACTGACCTACATGTAGTAGTCAATTCATCATATTGTAGATCTACGATGGATGAAAAACACTGATCCAAGGTCTACGGTAGTATACGGGTTACCAGTTGGAAATGCGTAACCCAAAGGGGAATTCAGTTAGGCCTATTCGATCTCTGAAAGAAGCAAGTTTACCATACTTATCTTTAGTGAAAAGTTGTCAAACAGATCTATCTATAGAGAGTTCGAAGAACGAAAGAAAAACAAAGCAATGTAGCACTACAGTACTCAGTACTTTCCAGTTGGTATTAAGAATGTGATTGTCGCAGTAATATGGAACCAGCGATATCAAGAGAAGAAACTACCCATTGTAGCTATTTATAGCCTATGCAACAGCAGTGGGGTTTCCTGGTTTGTCAAGTATAGTTTGTTTCTGTTATGTATGGTCCACGATGAAAATAAATGAACGCCGTCTGTAGACCGTCAAAACAACCGGAAGTAGAATTTCCTTAGCAATCCATGGACGTGCTGTTCATATGAAAAGTTGTTTGTTTATATCAAACGCAGCTTTGGACAAAATTTTCCTTTGTACACAAAATAGTTAATGAACATATACAACAGAGTGTGGAATATCTTTCTTGTCCAAGACTGTGTTCATACTTCATTTTACCTCCCCCCCCCCCCCCCAAAGGCTCAAAAATAGAATGAAATAGATAAAATATTGAAAATATACATATTTTAATGTCAATTTTAAGACACTTTCCTGACAAGCAAACTTTCGTTTTCTGTGTGTATGTAAAGTGTGAATTATAAATTTCATAATGTATACAACCATGTACATGTACTTCACAAGAATTACTTAATTTTCATTTCATTGGTGGGTATGTAGGCATCTCTATCATTATAGTCCTTTAAATAGATTATAACATGTAATGATGATTTTGATATCATATTCATATTACATGTATGTGATATCCTACATGTATATATCAACCGGAGACTCTACAAGATTGACCCCCATTAGATACGTTGCTGGCAGCAAAGTATACTGGTAATATAAATTATCGGTAGTACGTGTACCTACACATTATTATTGATATATGTGTGTTGTCTAATCAATTATTCAACAGGTATATAGGTCTTTTGAGACCAGCTTTATGTACCGGTATTAAGCTTTCAGTATTAAAATAGATGAATCATTTTGTATGTCATAAACATTTTGATTATCGATTACTTCTGCAGCTGCTCTGAATTATAACATTGGATTATATTATTTGTTGTTTTTTTTTTTTTTTATTGTTGTTGTTTTTGTGTAAATACCAGTATGTGTATTAGCGTGTGTCTCCGGCCGGATGTGTCATTGTATATGTACATTGTATCAGAGTAGCTAGCTTTGGCTTGATTTAACAAGGAGCTTGACTATGTAAAGCCCTAGTCACTTGTCCCTGTGAGGCAGGAAGAGAGATGTGTCTGTGTATGTTTATGTCCAAGATTGAGCGGTCCATATTTCCAACAGCTTTTTACATTTGCACTTGCACAATCTGACAAAGGTACATGTATCAAATTTGTACAGCCTGGACCATTTACCCTCCATCTAGACATGAAGTTGTGCAGATAAGAGATGAAAATCTTACCTCTGGAAATCTGGCATGACAGGAAATTGAACCAGGGACCTTAATGTACCAACTGAGCTGCTATTCTGTACATTGTGTGAACTTACATGTATGTGGTTCTCAAAACGGTCCTATGGTAATGAAGATATCAGCTCTGTGTGTGTGTGTGTGTGTGTGTGTGTGTGTGTGTGTGTGTGTGTGTGTGTGTGTGTGTGTGTGTGTGTGTATGTGTGTGTGTATGTGTGTATGCATGTATATATGTATGTGTGTGTATGTATGTATGTAGGTGTGTGTTTGTGTGTGTGTGTCAAACAGAAAAAAATGGTCCCATGATAAGATTACACCTACATGAAGACTATGATATTAATTTATGTAAACTTTGACATTTTCATTTCAGTCAGTATAAATATGTTATCGTGACCATTTCAGTTTTGTTCAGTGATCTGCAGGGAATAATTCACAATATACACATCATTTTATATATATATATATATATATATATATATATATATATATATATATATATATATATATATATATATATATACAGTGAAACCTGTATATAGGGCCACCCAAGGGACCAGAAAATATTGGCCTTTATGTGCAGGTGACCTTTATATATAGGTATAATTCAGTTGACATATGCAATCAAGAGACTTGAAAAAAAGGCCTTTATAAACAGGTAATCCTTATATAAAGGTGGCCATGATAGCAGGTTTTTATATATATATATACATAGGGGCGTCGGAAGCAAATTGAAAGTGGGGGGGCTAAACCAACTTAAAACACACACACGCCAGAAACGTCTTGGGGGCTAAGCCCCAATTTTCAACACCTATGCCTATCTTTTCAAAAAAAGTGGGGGGGCTAAGCCCCCCCTAGCCCCCCCCAGCTCCGACGCCTATGTATATATATATACACTGTATATATATACACTCACCCTTCAAATTTCAGAATAATAATCTAAATGTGCATGTATTTATCATGAGCCTGTACATGTATATATATATTTTTTGTTGTTGTAAACTTTGAATTATGTTTTATTACGTGTACCTATTTGATTTCAAATAATGTTCAGATATTACAACGATAAAAATGGTCTAAGAAGAGTCCATTATTTTTCAGGGGTTGACAAGTTAAATATACATGTATTTGATTTTTATTGAAATGTAATTTGTTTTAAAAAAAAATTAATTAAAAATTTTTAAAACTATAAGTAACAAGTGTTACAAGTCCCTTGTTATCAAACATGTCATTCTTGGTCAACAGAGTAACCAATAATGATTGATACAAGTAATTTATTTATATATGATACCATTTCCCTCTCACATTTCTGTTGTGAAAGATTTAATTTGTCTTTATCACAGATGGAAAGCTACATGTTTCTCATTTTAATACATCGTTTTTTTCTGTAAATCTACAATAAATATGTGGAACAGATGCAGTTGAATTAGACTACTAAATTTGAGGAGACTTTGTGTTTAATCACTTCAGTCTATATATCTTTTTAACCATGGAATTTTAGATTATAGACTTTCATTGGTCCATACAGAGGATAAGTTTAGCACAGAAATAAAATGATCGATGTGTTCTCCATAATTACAACTCACCCAGTCAGACTAGTTTCTGGTGAAATCAACTCGCCCAGTTAAATTTTCACTCGCCATGGCGGACGGGCGAGTGGAATTTTACACCTGTTATATATATATACACACACATGTACATGTATGTATTACAAATGCATGGCAAGTTTGAAGGTTACAGTTCCGAACTGACTATTAACTTGTAACCCCTGCAGTCACATTTAGAATCACCCAGATATATAAAAAGTATGGTGTACTGTCATAATGTAGGAGTGAACAAGTTCATATTGCATGATTCTAAATCATACACCCCTGAATTCTGACAGTGAACTTAACCATTCTTTGAAAAGGGCAGGTCCAACAAATGGAGAGAAGAACCGATAGGTATAAAAAAAGTGTCCTGTGTGTGATGGTTTATGTAATGACACTATCTACATAAGCTGTGTATCTACAGGTAAATCAAATATTGCGAGCCTTAGGCGAGAACACAGATATTATATTGCTCAGACAAATAAAACCAATATATAGGAAGAACTAGAGAAAAAATGGTTCCTAAGAGTTCAATTAAGAGGGAATGAAATTAACATTTTTTTGCCTTGGACTAATATTAGCTTGTGGGTTTAAAGCCCACAGGCTAACGTACATGTAAACTGACTGGAGAGAATCAACATTTTTGGGGATTCTAGAGTAGACACCATGTTTTATTGAAATCATTTTGCACATATGTAAAACAATTTCATGACATTTAAAAAAAATATGAAGGAACAATTAAGACAAATTGTCATAGATCATTTTTATGCGACCATACATGTAATGATGTATCATGATGCACTTGTTATATACGGTAGGCTTCAGTTAGTGACAGCAATTAAGGTTTACTGTTTTTATTTTTCTTTACTCTTCTTTGTTGGAGTTCATTCTTTGTCATGCTAATTTCAAACCCAGAATTAATATACATGAAGTTACACTTCATCTACCAAAGATGTGTATCCACATCACATTGTGAGCCACAATTTGCCTTTTTGCACATGGTATTGATAAAAATACATCAACAGAATTTATTCACGGTTTTCTAATTCTTTTTAATTTCTATTTTTAGCATACATGGAGGACAACTGTGGTCAGACGTACGATGTTCCATATACCACTGCACTGCGATTAAAGCTGGCCCGCTATAAATACAGGAGCAACATGGACTGTATTATGAGGATCAAAGCTTCATCTGAAAACGCTACTCGACTTATGATCAGATTTCAGGAAATTGACATCGATTCCTCTTTTGGATGTTCAGAAGATTTCTTACAAGTTTTTGATGGAACCTCTGCTTCATCAAAATATGTTTTAGGTATATAACTGAGTGAAAGTTTTAGATACATTAGTACAGCCTGACCTGCTTTTAGCGGTTTTTAACTAATTACTTATGTGACTGATATGAAACCCTCCCAAAGCATTTTCCTACATTTTATATACGGTAGCCTTACGCGACTATCAATCCCAAAGCATTTTTCCACATTTTGTATAGTGTTACGCGACTGTCAATCCCAAAGCATTTTCCTACATGATTTTGTATAGCCTTATGCGACTATCAACTGTTATTTCTACTTACAGTTTTTTTTACTTGACTTAAGCAAATAGAAATGTGAAATAAATGTTTAAGAATGTTTCTTTTTGTAATCGTTGTACATATAAAAATCTCGGATGTTCGGAAAATGGGCAACCTGTGTCAGACTGTACCTGCTGCGTACAGTGAACGATAATTTATTGTTAATTGGGACTTTTATATACACATGTACACATGTATGGTTAACATCATATAAAATGTATATTTTTAATAGACCCTTTTTTGGACAGGGTCCTGCACATGTACCTTTTCAGTTGGTAAATTTACATCGCAGTGGGCCAAATCGAAAAAAATCCTAATGTAACTGTAATAATAATTTTACTATTTCCCAATTTGACCCATAAAATTAAAATATGTGACTTATTTAATGCCTCTACTATAACTGACAACATGCATAACAATATATTTACATACCAACTGTAATTTCCTTCATTACAGTTATACAGAATGACTGTACTGTTATATCAATAAAATCAGTGATCTAAGTGTTAACCGCCAGCTGGCGTAGGAATACCTGAATATCTAAGAAACCCTTTCCATGACCATGTTACGGCAGCGATTTGTCAGACAAGTATTCTCTGAACATATGAATGAATCAATAAAGAATAAAATAACACACATTCATTCCATATTTTTATTTAAAGCCATTAATTACCACAAAACAAACAAAAATCACTGAAAGAAATAGAAAACACAAGACTAGGCCTGCATCTGTAGCACACTGTAGATCTACATGCCCATATCATAGGCCTATTGCGATAGATCTAGGTCATGTTATGAAAAGAAACAAAGGCCACAGAAATGAAAATTTGCTTCGTAGTTACGTTGCTTGTAAGTAAGTTGAAAATGGAGTCAGGTCTAGTGCAATTTTGTCCTGTATTTCTGATAAACAGCTTGCTTTTCCGTCACCATATACCGTAGGTTATTCCTGTCAGAAACAATTCGTCACTCGCATCGCGTGAAATCAACTCTCGGTTCACCTCAAATCCTATTAATTGCTAGGCTAATTACCAGGCCCATCTTGTTTTTCACAACCTGTAAAGTGTAATGTTAATGCCGAGCATAAGTTATTAAGTAGTGTTCATAGGTTTTTCAGTAAATTGACGGGATACTCTATATGATCAGCTGGTAAAAACTGAAGTCTGAATTGACATGGATCTATTATACTTTATAAGCCTACACGGATTTTCCATAACGAACATGTCAATAATTATCTTTTAAACAGAATAATAACAGTTTGTTATTTCACAACATAATCTGCATTTGTCTTGTTTCAATTGATATGAAGGATTTGCTAGTGGGCTAGCCTATATACTGAAATAGGTCTACTTACGAAATCGTCACCTCTTCACAGTTCACGGCATTTCCCAGCTGATTCAGCGATTGATAAAAATATCAAATAGAATGGCTACTTACAGTTGTCATGAACAAATATTAACAGTCACACTCAAACTTTCTGTGGTATATTCCACCGATAAAATATCAGAATTCAAACGAAAATTTGTTGTAAACAATGATCATCTGTTGCTATCCAAATCGCACATGGTAGGCCTATCAGCCATTTGCACACGGCCCATTCAGGCAATTCTCTCCTGACACATTTAACCCGCCACTACTAAATGGTCGAATATTAAAAATCGCGAACTAAATCTGAGAATAAGTATTCAAAAGTGTCCATATCACTAGTTTCTTTCAAAATGATATTAAAAAAGAAATTAAACCTTAATTTCATTAGTATTTGAGATCAGAAAAGAGAACTACTTCTCATGTCAAAACAGCTGTTGAGCCATTATGTCATATAAAAACACCCCCCGCAAAGTCAGTGTTCTGGAATGAATTTAGTATCAGGTGGACTACAGTTTCACTGAAAAATGGTAATGTATATAAATATAAGGATTGTTTTTCATTTTTTGAACATCATTGGGGTATAAAAGCAATTGCTCATGGAAAAAATTCTGTGCAGCACAAAACAATCCTTAAGTATATGCATGGTTTTTACTTCACTGAATTCCTGGCCTGATTTAAGTTGCTTTTTTTCAGGGGCTAAAGGAATTTTGAAAATCAAAGATCAGAAATATTTTTTAAGCAAATCCCCAAAATTCAAATGGCAGGGATGAGAAATACATACATAGTAAAACAGATTGATATGTTGCAGTAAAAATGTCGCAGCATCTTGCTATGAAGAAAGTATATGGGAGAGCTTCTGCCCCAGATTTTACAAAAAAAAAAATTAAAATCGAGTGGAAATTTGAGCTAGGTTCTCATCAGAATACAGTTTTGATTTCACGGTGCTTAAAGTTGTAAAATTCTCTTTTGTTTTCACATTAGAACCTGTCTTGAGAGACCACTGTCTGTAAAAACCACCTGTCTTAAAAACCATCTACAGTCCCACCCTTAAACCATTTACATGTACAATGTATGTTATTGAATATTATGGGGAGACACATTTAGTGGTGCATATAGGGGTCCTGCCACACACTCTGAAATATGTATTTTTACTTATAACTTGAAAAAGCACTCACATCCCCACTCCCTAAACTTATTAATTCAGCATGAAACAATTTGATGCATTTAATTTAAAAGCAGGGATATATCAAGACCCACAAAGAACCTGGGAAGTGAACTTCGTTCAGCCTTCAACATGTACATGTAAACTGGCAAACTCACTCATGAAATCAGATTACACATGTACATGTAGGTTCCAGCTGGGTTTGTACCTGCATTAGTTAGAGTTGAGAGACTTCAAAGTTAAAATCCTTATGCTCTGACCACTGCGCCACAGAGGTACATGTACATCAGGGATATAAATTAAACTCTTCAATCAAGGGGCCATCTGGGCTTGTATGTCAGGATTTTTTGGAGCCCAGTTGCATGTCTGGAAGCTCAGAAACTTGCACTTACTATAACATGCTATTTAAAAAATCTTACTACAAAAATATGTATTAAAGTAGTTCATACACTTGCTACATTTTGCAGTGTATACTCAGTTTCAAGAATAGATTGTATCAGTTGAAATTTGTGAAGTGCCAGATATTTCCCCCAGAATTTCAGAAGCCACCAGAGCTAACACACTGAAATCTACTACGTGTAGCCCAGCTCAGTTTTACTCGCCATGGGCTACTGCTAATTTCTCTCCCTGTACATGTACATGTATTTGGTCCAAGTTTTAATGGTCATTGTGTACAAATGTAGTTACGTGTAAATGGTTAATATTTTTATTATTTTTTTTTTTTATTGGTGTAAATATTTTGATTTAAAAACATGATGCTCTAGCCATTTGCTCACAGAGTTGCCCCCACACCCAACACCCATCCCCACTTCATGTGCACTGTGTTTATTTCATGATTGATATTGAATAACAATGACAGATTCCTTTTGTTTCAGGGTTATCTAGACGACTTTGCGGTGAAAGTAGACCATCGTCTGTTTATTTAACCACAGGAAACTATGTGACTCTCAAATTTGAAAGTGATTTCTTTGATAACGATGATGGATTTACAATGATCATAACACCCTTTCACTCAGGTAAATTGTCACAGTTTTGACATTATGTACATATTTTGTTAACTACTTGCAGAAGTTCAATCATTTAGACTAAAGGAACATTCATCTCACAAGCATAAGGTTCTAGGGGCCAGTCCCACTAAAGGTCGTAACTTTACGTGTAGACGTAGGCGTAACTTATGTCTAAAGTGCGTTTCACTAAAGGTTGTAACTAGTCTAGACTGGTAGTGACCGCCAACATGGTCAAGTGCTCAACATATGTGCCGTAAATGTAAACGTTGTCATAACTTATGTCTAAAATTAGTTTCACTGAAGGTCATATCTTTCTTCCTACGTATAGATTTAAGTCTGCTTCAAAGAACCACTTATTTCACACATAACTGTATATAGATTAATGGGTGCGCATAAATTCACGATCTTTAGTGAAACTGAAAATTATGTACATGTAAATAAAATCGTAACTTGAGTTATGTCAACGTTTGTGGGCAAATTTACTACCATACTGTAAAACCAGAAATTTTCACTGGACTTTATTTTTGCAATACACAAGTTCTAAATTTATTTGTGAGATAATATTTTCGTAATTTTGATTGCTCATTTTGTCATATTATTATCATACTTCATTGCACAATAATTTTATTTTCGCAAGCGAGAGCTCTCACGAAATTGCACATAAATAAAATTCTCGTGAATAAAACGGGATTTGTGGTACCACACTGGCAAACTTATGACCTTTAATGGAGTCGACCTGGCTCAGTCGGTAGCGTGCTCGACTCTTGATCGTAAGGTCATGAGTTTGGGTCCAGCCAGCGGCAGGTTGGTTTCCTGTCCTTCAGATGAGACAGTAAAAACTGAGGTCCCGTGTCACAGTAGGTGTCGGCACGTTAACTAACCCTCACTGCTCAATGGCCGTAAGTGCCGAGCATAGTCCAAAACTTGAAGCCCTTCACCGGCATTTGGTGACGTCTCCATATGAGTGAAAGATTCTTGCATGGGACGTTAAACAACAATAAACAAACAAACAAACAACCTTTAATGAAACTTGTACCAGGTATTGTTATGGTTAGATTTTAAAAAGACAGTGACTGCCAACATGGCCAAGTGCTCGACATATGATGTGAAAGTCACATCTTGATGAACCCACACTGTGAGCATCAGCGGGTAACACAGGTCAAAATTTGTGTCACATCACTTGCAGCTTCCCTATAAGTGAAACGTTCTTGTTAAAACATACAAAAATGAAAAGTAATCGCACCATTGTAACATTCTAATAGTTATCACATTTTTGCAGGATGATAATTTTGACCAAATTTTTACAGGGTGATAGTTTTAATACCATTGTCATAATGTAATGGTTTTCACATTATCGTCATCAAAATGAGATGATATTTTCACATCATTTTCACAGGGTGATAGTGGTCAATCATTTTCATAGGGTTATATTTTTTAGATAAGGGTGACAGTTTCACAGGATGTTATTTTTCACATCATTCTGACAGTTTTCACATTGTCACAGAGTGATAGTTTTCTCAGGGTAATATTGTTCAGATCATTGCCACAGGGTGATATTGTCGGCATCATTTTCACATTGTGATAGTTTTCAGATCATTGTCACAGGATGATATTTTCGATATAATTGCCACAAAATGACATTTTTCAGATCATTTCCCAGGGTGGTATTTTTCATACCATTTTCACAGGGTGATATTTTTCAGATCATTGTCACAAGGTGATACTTTTCATATTATTATCAGTATGATAGTTTTCACAAGGTGATATTTTTCAGATCATTGTCGCAAGGTGATACTTTTCATATTATCATCACAGGGTTCGCAGCTTTTTACAGGGTGATGTTTTTCAGATCATTGTCACAATGTAATAGTTTTCACATTGCTCACAGAATTATAGTTTGTTGTTTTCACAGGCTAATAGTTTTCAGATCTTTGTCAAAGGGTGATAGTTTGTTGTTTTCACAGGATTATAATTTTCAGATCATTGTCACAGGCAGATAGTTTTCAGATCATTGTCACAAGAAGATAGTTTTCACAGGATTATAGTTTTCAGATCATTGTCACAGGATAATAGTTTTCAGATCATTGTCACAGGGTGATGTGATAGTTTTCACAGGGTGATAATTTTCAGACCATTGTCACAGGGTGATAGTTTTCACTGTCAAATAATTGTTTTCACACCATTGTTACAGTGTAGTAGTTTTTACATTGTCACAGGGAGATAGCGTCACATCACTGTCGTCATAGCGTGATATTTACTACATACAGTAAAACCTGCTATAGCGGCCACCTCTATATAAGGATAACCTGTCTATAAAGGCCAGTTTGTTCAAGTCCCTTGACTGCATACTTCAACTAAATTGAACCTGTGTATAAGGGTCACCTGCACATAGAGGTCAATATTTCCTGGTCCCTTGGGTGGCCCCTATACACAGGTTTCACTGTACTTGTTATCAATTGTGATATGTTTATGTCTCTAGGTCTCTGAAGAAATTCACCACTCTAAGTTTTGCTTGAACTAATCATCAGGCAGAGGACCAGACTAAACATTGTGACATTATGCAATATACAGATTTGCTAATTTTTTATTTCATGGATCTACATGTAATTTATACAGATGTGATTGTCTTACAGGGTCATGTACCTCATCTGAAATCAAGTGCAACCGAGGTCCTTGCATATCTGACAAATTTAAATGTGATGGCTATGACAATTGTGGTGATTTTTCTGACGAGTGCATTACACAAGTTGGTCTCATTGTGGGTGTGGTTTTTGCCGTAGCCGTAATCGTAGCAGTAATTGTTGTCTTTGTTTGCTGTAAACGAAGAGGAATAACTCCAGGAAAGGTCCTCGGAAGATTCAGAGGCAATAAAGTAAGTTAAAAAGTTTAAGTTTCAAAGATTCCCAGTAGCCATTAAAAATGCCTGCCACCATATAACTAAGATTGGTTGAATGTGATATAAAACTCCATTAAAACATAAGACAACTATGGAAACACATTGATGCCACATGTAAAAAAAAATATGATCCTAAAATTTCATGATGTTATCTTGAAATTTCGAGTTATTATCGAGTTATTTTAATGTTTATGACCCAGTTCAAGATAAAAATAAATTCCAATGGCTTCACATAGGTCTTTGACCAACATTGTTGTGCTGACCAATCAGAAGTGATTTAACATGTCGTGTGACCACTCAAGCCCTTGCCACAGTTGTGCTGACTAAATGCATCTATTCATACCATTCTAAAAATCAAAGTGTGAGAGCCATCATGGCTCTGCAGTAGAGTGCTTGATTCGCAACCGGAGTGTCACAGGGTGCTCGGCGGAGGTGGCCGGCTTTTCCTGTCCTTTCGGATGAGACAGTAAAAAGCGAGTCCTTTAGGTCTTCCCTCCATATTTGTAAATGGTTCTCATGTGAGCAAATTAGGCCCACTTGTGCCTCTTGTTTTAGCACATGGCAGCAGTATGATTTTGTTGAAAACTAACTACCTGGTAATCCATCTAATTAGAAACATTATTTCTGATTTTGCCAGTTTTACATGCAAAATAATTGAAATGATGATTCCGCTATAAATTTTTTGAAAAAAAATTTAAGTGATCTAAAAACAACACTAGTAATTCAAATTAAGTTATTCACCCTTAGAAGACAATGGTCTGTTCTCAAAATCAATAATAAAGGCCAGTCCAAGTGTGGTTATAGGGATTGATTTTTTTATAATTGATCTTTTTATAAAAAAAAAAAAGTGTGGTTATAGGGATTGATTTTTTTATAATTGATCTTTTTATAATTTTATTACCTTCTTTACAGAGTCACAGGGACACAGCAGCTTCATATCCTATGCAGCCACAAGGGCATACAGCCCAGTCACAGGGATATCCAGTTGGGCCTCAAGCATATCCAAGCCAGCCACAGGGATATCCAGCCCAGCCTCAGGGATATCCAGCCCAGCCTCAAGGATATCCAGCCAAACCTGAAGGATATCCAGCCCAGCCACAGGGATATCCAGCCCAGCCTCAGGGATATCCAGCCCAGCCTCAAGGATATCCAGCCCAACCTCAAGGATATCCAGCCCAGCCACAGGGATATCCAGATCAGCCTCAAGGATATCCAGCTCAGCCTCCTCCAGCATACACAGATTCAAATCCATATCCGTATGGAGCACCCAAATAATTTGGTTGCAAGTGTTGCTAAGCAATATTTATAAATGGCTTTAAGCAGGATAAGTTAACAACGTATAGATATACCTGGCCGTGTATTCGCCTTTGTATTCACATTCCTTCACATCTTTGCCAGACGTAACCCACATTTGTTCTGTATTTTAGTAGCATAGAACTTATTCTGTATGAGGGTAGTGAAGGTATTTAAATGTGAGGGCCGAAACGAATAACAAAAATCTGTATTGTATACCTGGAAATTTTGGCCCTTTTATGACAGAATACATATTCATTCCGTCTTATATTTGCCCTAAATCATCTTAATCTCTTTTGGATGGCATATATGTCCACGAAACATTTCATTGGCTTGAAAATTTTGCTATCATTTTAAATTTGCCCTGTCTACTATTTTTGTCATAAAAGGTTTCACTGTATCTGTCTGATGTTTAAAACACTAACAATGCATTTGTTAAAGTTCATTCCATAATTTTGTCAGTTACTAACATATGGATTACTGCTATATCATTGGTCAATTGAGCACATGTGATTGTCACTTTCAACTTTGACACACAAGTGTTTGATAAACACTAGTTTAACCTGTTGGTAATTTTACGCTATTTTTAGGACACGAAATTCATGAAATTTTATCACCCAAAATAGTTAGATATTTTTTTTCAATATTTTTTTTGCAATGTTCAAAGGTTCACCTACTAAAAGTTTATATCCTTTCCAAGTTTGTAAAATAAATATTTTGTATTGGATAACTGTATGATGATGTCATTGAACACCAGAGGCGCAGTAAAGCAGTATGCAAATATGCAGTTTAGTTAACATCATATTCACAAAAATAAAAAAAAAAAACACACACACAATTAATTTCTGGGGACAATCGAGAAAAAAAAAATTGATAAGAGTAGTTAGCACAATTCAATATTACGTGATTAAAAATTTTCATAGTGCATGAACATATAAATTTTGAAATTTGTTATCCTATTTCAAAAGGAAATTGCATGCTGAAAAAATATAATTTTTTTTTTATTAAAGTCAGATGTATATTATCATTAATTGTACTTAATGTTTTTCTCACAAAATATAATTTTTTATCAACTTTGGATATTTGTTATATTCACTTTGTTGTGGACCCATATCTGTGTGTGTTATTGATTTTAAATCATATATATATATATATATATATACAGTAAAACCTGCTTTAGCGACCACCTCTGTATAAAGACCACCTGGTGACTAAGACCGTTTTTTGCTGTCCCCAATAGTACCATTTGTGTACAAATCAACCTGTATATAAGACCACCTCCCTATAAAGACTTGCTTTTTGTGTCCCTGAAGAGGTTGTTATATACAAGTTTCACTGTGTGTGTGTGTATATATATATATATATATATATTTATATATATATATATATATACATGTATATTTATAATATTTATATATATATATATATATAATATATATATATATATATATATATTTATATATATATATATATATATATTGTACCCATTTACATGTATATTTAAAATGATTTTAATTCCCTGGCCATGTTACTTTATTACCATTATAACCGGGTGGATTTGAAGCTCCTGTTTATTTGAAAGAAAAATTCATTCCCCTTCAGAATAGCCAGGTTCGATTATAAACAAAACTACACGTATGTTTCTATCCATAGCATCAGACTGCACACAGTCATTCTAGCGGCGGATGGATTCAACGCGAGTGCAGCCTGATGATATGGATAGAAACATTTGTGTGGTTTTGTATTTATTACATGTCTCTTATTTATCTACATGTGTACACAAATTTAAAATTCATTTCATTTTTAATGATGCCATCAAGTATTTTGGATGACATGAATCCCATTTAGAAAAGTAGCTCTGGTGAAATTTCCGTATCCAACTACAGTGTAATAGTTGCATATTGCATGGGCATATTGAACTATGTATTGTAACTGTATGATTACATATGCCTGTAATATACAGTATAATCTGTCTGAATATTCCGGCTGACCATGGGACAGGAGAATTAGGCTGGATTATGCAGGATCCGGAATACAGAAGGATAGACCATACACTTCATCATGTTTAGGACATATACAAAACAAATAGAAATGACGTTTCACATTACGTTGTGTAGGGAAAAATTTAATTGGCAAAAATTATTCATAAATGCAATGTACAGAGGTTAAATGCATCTTATAGTGTGTTGGGTTTGTACTCACACTTAATATTACTAAAGTACGAATCAGGGTGTCCTACCGGGTTACAACAACTATCTATCTGTCCGGATTAGACAGTGTAATTACCGCCTTATTTAATCACTTGGCGGCATGACACATATTTAGGGCAGAATTCAGAATAGACAAAATACAGAATATGCTATATTTTTTTTTTTACATTGAACATGTAGAAAAAATAATTTGGGACTGGCTAACAAACCAGATTAAGTCCACTGACAGAATTCAGGGGTGTATCATTTAGAATCAAAATCAAAATTTTAAAATTATTTTAAATGCAATATTAACTTGTTCACTCCTGAATTATGACAGTGGACCATGCTATTGATTGATTTGGGTGAGTCTAAATGTGACTGCAGGGGTTGATGAGTTAAGTTGCCCCAAATTATCATATTAGTCACCTGGAAGGTATTTATGTCGGTTCTTTAAATTATTTAGCTCGAAATTTTCGCCTTCATTTGCAACTTGCCCCCTTATGTAAGGGCAAAAATTAAATGGGGATGAACATTTTTTATTAATATATTAATTTTTTCTAAAATGTTATCAGAAATCTCTAAAATTGTGATATTCCAAACATTTCATAGTAAGCTTGCTACAAGATCTGACACAAGCCTACCTCCATGCTTAACATTTTGTCGCTTTATCGTTTTGACATATTGTGTATTATATTACTTTTAGATGTATATTTCAAATCCTTATAATTTGTGAGCACCTTCATAATAAATGTTTTTAAAAATATTTACTGCAATTTGAACATTTAAATTTGTTTTTTGTTAATTTACTATATATGTTTATATCTTATCAAGATGTTTCTATGACAACATGTAGAAAATTTTAAGATTGTTTACCAAATAAACAGTGAAGGGCCATATTTTTTTTTTTACTTTTTACATTCAGCATTTCCATCATGCTGTGATGGCTCTCTAACCATTCTATACCGTAGAACCTCAATAACAATTATCGTTAGAAAGACTTTGACTTTTATGCAATGCTAGATAAATGCTTTGTCTCGGAGCCAATCACCCAGAGCTGTGGCTGTTATTGTCAAGAAGATAAAAGCTTTGTTCTTTGAATCCATGTTCATGTATTCACAAGTACATCTTTGAAATATTTTCGAAAATCAGAATTTTGTGATATAGCTGTAATTGTCATAAAAGACCACCTGCCTTGATAGTTTACTCTGAGAATATGGTTGGAAGAAATGTCTTTCAATCATTATTCATCAGCAAAATACCACCTGTCTCTAGAGACCACATACCAGTGGCATAAGATGTGCTTCACTCTGAGAATACAGTTTGAAAAAATATTTTATAATCATTATGATATTTCTAAAAAAGATCAGCTGTCTTGAGAGACCGCATACCAAGGGCATAAAATATGTGCTGCGTATCTATATACACATATAGCATTTAAAAATATCTGTAACCAGTATATGCCAATTTCATTTTGTCTTCTTTTCAAATTAAGGCTCATCTTTGTGTACTAGCCAAGCTCAGTCTTTGTCTTAAACGTATGGTACATGTAAATGTAAATTGTTTGAGTCTATGTAATTCAATATAATATGTAAATGTATGATCAACTGCTAGCATTCTTAAATATATTGTTTGTGTGTGTCTGTGTGCGTGCTCTGCGTGGTGTCTGTCTGTGTGTGTGCTCTGCGTGGTGTCTGTGCGTGCATGGTGTCTGTGTGCATTGTGTATGTGTGTCTATATGGTGTGTCTGTGTGCGTGCTCTGCATGGTGTCTGTCTGTGCGTGCTCTGCATGGTGTCTGTCTGTGTGCATTGTGTATGTGTGTCTGTATGGTATGTCTGTCTGTGTGCGTGCATGATGTGTTAAATGGCTATTCCCTTTCATAATAATATTTTGCAGAAAAGGTATACGTAGCACACTGGTAGCTCTAAGATGGACATTGAAGAATTCAAGGTTGAACTTTTTTTTCATGTAAATTCCACTTGTTCTAAATGGGTGTTACGATAAATGAACAAATGTATAAACATAGAGTAAATATATATTACATTGTTCAAAACCAATCAGGGAACCAATATATAACATTTTACTCACATTCTATCTACGTAATTTTTGTGGACAGAGAGAGCAATTTCCATTTCATGCAAATGTCAACCCCTCATAAAATAAATGATGTTTTTTTTTACATTTTAATTGTGTTAATTGTTCAGATTGAGTTTCAGCAGATTCTAGTGGGTACCTTAAAGTTTAAATAAACCTGTTTATTGTTGCCATGGAAAATTCGAGAAAGTAGAATTCCCATGAGAAGGAAAGTTACTAGATTTTCTTCATTTGCAAGGTTGAATCTTATAAGCAAATTGAGAACTAAGTCTTGTGCAAAATAATTGCTACGTTTTTAAGTTTTCTTGGTCATTGCACTGGTTGTGAAGTTATATTTTTGCCTTTCATGATGTTGTTTTTTCCTTACACCTATAAAGTGTACAAAACCTATGCAGCATACACATATACATGTATGTACATGAGTTCTGAATCTTAACATTGTGTATTTATCTTAGAGTTTTCTACATTAAATAAACGTGAAATACGGCCATTGGACCAATCCAAGTTTCATCTCAGTTCAGGATCTGTGGACAGTGTTTTTGAGATCATAAAACAAACAAGGGATAATATGAAACATAGCCCTTAAATGAACGTTTAAACATGAACATTTATTTTTTTCAATGTAAAAACGATTACCGGTATTTCATCAGTTATTTATAAGTTTGTGTCAAAGATATGGTTTTATCAGCTTAATTTTGTTTTTCATTTGTTAACACATCTGGAAAATATTTCAGTTCTCCAAAATATGTATTGTGTTTCTCTGTCATTTTGTTGTTTTTTTTTCCGATAGAAAAATACATTTTTGATTTTAAGGTGGACGCTAAACATAAAAAAAAAACTGGAAAGGTCATAGTTAACACCAGTGGTTATACATTCATTAATAAGACCGATGTTACAGTTTTGGTGTTGAATATGGATGGACAGTCTTTAAATAACCTAAAATGTAGATTACCGTACACTTCTATAAATACACATGTTTAATCTTTATGTAAATAGTAGCAATTTTTGGGACTAAATGCATCCAAATATCTTTTATGACATGCTTGTTGTTGTTAACTTCCGTGATATTAATTATTAGGAAAGTTTTCAGTTTATTTCTATTTCATTTCATTACATGTACATGTACATGTATGTAGCTATCAATTTTTTATTTTATTTATTTAGAGATTTTTTTAAAATCTTAAGTCTCCACTTTTTTATCCTTAAACCTAATTAACTTCCTTTTTCAATTTTAATTTCCTGATCATGTATTTTGAAACACACAAAAAAACATTGACTATATCTATGTCATTGTTATGATTATGGACAAGTTGAGAATCTCCATTCTTCAGATTCAAAGCTTTCATCTTACACAGTATTTATTGGATCGTTTAGGGATGTATAATTAATTAGTACATGCTTACTCCTACAAGACACCTGATCCCGTTGCTTGATTTTCCGAAATTCTGTGTTTGTCCAATGTTCTCCAGATTTGTATTTTGTTTCTTGGAGATTTTAAACATATATTGATATATATCCTTATCGAGTTCACATATTGGATAGATGTATATGGACACTATATCGGCGATAGATACCATCCGGAGACTAATTAACCAAGGTCATAATCTGTGGTCCAGATCGACTGTATTAGCTTTTTGATAGTGGTATGCCTTTGTCTAAATCGAATTGACCCTTTTACGATAACCGCGGTCATGTAACTTTGGACTGTAACAAAATGATATAGATTCCTAGAACAAGACGTCAAAAGACGTTCAGTTACTGTGATGACATTTACAATTTTTAGGGCATTGATGACGTTTTGCCGTCCAAAATTATAGGTCCACACAGTTATCAGGAAAAGGTATATTTGTTGTATGTTGAAAGTATGCCTTTGGTCTAATTCTAATTTGTTATTTGATTAACGTTTCCGTTTTTATTATATTTAAGCATTAATTATGATATTTTGATCATTTGAATAAACATTTTGGATGCAACGATTGTAATATACGCCACGTTTTTTGGATCTGACTTTCATTTAATAAGCTGTGTGATGATTTTGATTTTCCTTGGACTGGTAATGGTTAAACAAATGTTCTGTTACTTTGTTAATTGATAATTAATTATTTGTAATTGTTTGTTATTTAATAATACCTATGTCTGTTGATTATGAAGTAAAATATTCCATAAACGCTTTTCCTAAGTGTTAATTATTTTCATCAAAAAACAACCTGTGACATATTGGAGTTTTCTGGATCGATATTTTCCTAGGTGTTAATTATTTTCATCAAAAACAACCTATGACGTATTGGAGTTTTCTGGATCGATATTATCATAATCGTTCATTTGATTAATCTTTCCTAAAATATTTTCAATAGTGAAAGAACAAAATTGGGTTTATGAACTGGTCAGATGCATCAAGAGCTGCACAGGACACAAACAAATGGAGAGAGCATATTCAAAGGAGAGAAAAAATAAAGAAGATGAAAATATTTTCAAGAAGTATCATTTTATGAAAGTTCTGTAACATGAACTATCTCTCTCTCTCTCACACACACACACACTCTCTCTCTCTCTCTCTCAGCTTATTAAATATTTAAGTCTTTTAAAACTACTGCAGTCAACAGAACAAATTCAAAAATTTCAATATACTACATTCACAATTTCTTCGACATGTGTAGAACTAGTCAATGCTGATGATCCTGTGAACTTCACGCTACAATACTCAAAATACTTAAAGGGATACAAAAAAAAACTCAAATAAACTTTTAACCATATTGACCATCACAACTTGAACCTTGGATCGAAGTTGTTGAGTCTTAGGTGTATAATAATCCCTCATCTCTTGTCAGTGCAAGTCGAGACCCGCTGGAACAGAAGCTGATTTTGTGAGAAAATTTTGCCAGTTTACTTGTGGAATGCCGTTGGTCCTCCGTTATTAAAATCTGGTTGCCACTATGTGAACGAAAAAGTTGTTTTAAAAGTGTGGAGTATAGATCTATTTGAAAACATCGTTAAAACTATTCAAACAAATATTAAACCGTCTAATTCTTGGACCAGATGAAGGAGAGGATAAGAATAGTTTTATAGCACATAATGAACGAAAATACTGGTTTAAATAAAATGATGTAGCTACACCGTTAAAGAATATTCACACACTTATTTATTGATAAAAATAATTTATAAAATATACATATATGTATAGTGACAATATGTTTCCTCTTACACGCTCAGTTCCTTATTCCACCAATCATACCACACTTTATGATAATGAATGGAAATTCAAATATGATGACATAAATGTCACGTGATTACGTTTGGAATGACACGAAATAAATCCATCTTTTTATCACTGTTCCTCACTGTATCAGTCCTGTGTGTCCGAACAACAGTGTAAAATAACAAATTTCAGCGCCCAATCTTTGTTTTATATTGATTGTTCCAACTCCACATACCATAATAGACGGGTCCAGAACAGTTAAAAGGATGAGTATAACATTGAGTTACTAGGGTTGAAAGAGTTAAATATGGACACAAGACTGAATAATCAGTATTTTGGTGGATCTGGGTCTGATTCGGGATCGTAGCTTGGTGCTTGGTTTGTGCTTGTTGGTGGAATACGTTCTACTCCCAAAACTATCAACAGTTTGTTGTTTGTTGGTTCGTGCTCTTCTCGCATTTTCTTCAAAGAGAAAACTGCATCCACCACCAATACGATAAAGGTGAAAAATCCAAACGTCTAAAAAGAGATGTAAAATGTCATTTTGATATTGGTGTATAATAGACGTTAATCATAACGCTGTAATCCAGAATGAATTTGATGCGAAACAAAAGACTAAGTTTTTCTTTAAATCACAAATGACCTTTTCCCATTTGAAAGTTAGTTTATAAATATTTCTGTTGGATATGAGTTTTACCCAAGATGAAAGTCTATATTTATAGTATACAGAGATTATTATATGACCTTTTTGATATCATACTCCTCAGCCTGAGGTTTCCGATATCAGCCTGAGGGTCGAAGTCCAGAGGGCTGATATCGGGACCGAAGGATGAGAAAGAGGGTCATATTATAAACTTTTTATCATGTCTCTAAATTACAAATTATAACACATAACAAGAAACAGTAATAACAATATACTTTCTAATTCCAATATTCTGGCCGACAAAGAATTAAAAATCCTTTCACCTGTTCAGTTTCATGATTTTGGATGACACCGAACGAGCAGACGATGAAATGTACCGGAAACGAATGACACTCGAAATTCTTTTTTTTTTTCATTGATTGCAATATAAATAGTTGTTTTATATGAAATATATAGTTAACTCATCAACCCCTAGAAAAACAATGGACTCTTCTGTAAATCAATGACTTAGGTCAGCCCAAATGTGTCTACAGGGGTGAATGGGTTAAAGATAATAGTGTCTGTATACTTTTGGCACATCTCTGTATATTTTTATAAACGTTTATCGTATTCAGCCATGGAACCAATAGCACTAGGGCTCTGTGTTTATAGCACTGCGCTTTAAACCATGAAGTCTCTCAACTCGCAGGTTTGATTCCCACTGGAACCTAAGGTAATATTGTTGGAAAGTTTGCCACTTTACTTGCGGAAGACCGGTGGTCTCTTCCCAATTATATTGTAGCCGGGTTCTCTCCTCCACCGCCATTAAAAAACTGGCCGCTACCATAATTATAAATGAAAAATTGTTGTGGCCTAAAACAGCAATAAAACAAACAAAAAACTGCAATTTGCAGTTTTATTGTTTCTGAGTTATATTCCATTATTTCAATATTAATACATATAGTTTATAATAAGGTATCATAACTTACTGCTGCACATTTATATCCGTCCTGATAACACGCATTTACAGCCACTGCTATTGATGCAATGAAATATAACAAGGCAAACAATATTGCTCTACAGAAATGCTGAAAAAAAGAAAAAAAACAAAGTCATATAGATCATCTTTAATTGATAAACTGATGTCCATCTGTGTGGAGGGGGGTTGTTTGCATGTGTATGTAGGAGGTAAATTGTTTATAATGTAATGGAGTAGGCTGACATTCTGTAAACTGGTATACTGTACAAAATAATTCGTCATCAACGATCATTGTGGTTCTAATGTATATGACCATTTCATTTCAAAATATCTTTACTGAAAAACAGCATTTTTATTCTGTTTGTCGCTTCATTCTAATTCTCTTTCAATCCAAAGGTTCTTCGCCTTTCAAAATGATTTTATTGTATATTGGTTACTATAAATAGACCCAGGCCTACGCAGAAATGTTCGCCTATGTTTATGTTTGCCCTTTTCAAATAGAAAACATATTTTCTAAGTCATAAATCCATCCTAAATTTTCATAGTTATATGGGTGACATGTATATGCCTGCTTCCATTATTTTGTTTGAAATTTGATTTAACCTTCATTTAAAATTCACCCTCTCTTCTAAGGCGAAAATAGTTTTCCCTAAATGGTACATGTATTATCCACTGTTGATGGACCGTTCGAGTTATCGGGATATACATAAACACGATCACTAACATTTTGGTACCAGCTGATTACTGTAAATCCGAAAGTTTTCGCGGGACTTTATTTTTGCGAAACACTAGAACATTAAAGGACAATGTATACTTACAAACGGAAGCCAGGGCATCAGTTTGAAACAGAATGTGTTTTCTATACTGACAACAAATATAATGTATGAAATTACGTCCGATATAAAAACAGTCGATCCTACAAATTCAAAGAATCCATAACTGCTTCCGTGTAGAAAATCGCATTCCTTCTGATATCCGGCTGCTATTGATATAAGAGCTATCAAAGAAAATACCTGAAAAATAAAAAATAATTAATATATGTACATGTATATCATTATCTGAATACATGTATTTGGCTGTATCTCAAATTGGGATATAATTGTGAATTTAGGAATAAACAACAAAATTACCGTATAACTATACAGTAACATTTATCACTTTTTGTATAATATAAGTACTGTGTTACAATAAGATGTTGACACTAATTATTGTACTGCATTATAATAACATTTTATCTCTATTTGTATATATATATATATATATATATATATATATATATATATATATATATATATATATATATACAAGTATATATATATAACATATATATATATATACAAAGTAACAATAACATCATAACACTAGGTTACAATAACATTATAACGCTGTTTGTATATGTACAACGTTACAATAACATTATAACGCTGTTTGTACAAAGTTAACATTATAACACTAGTTGTACAAAGTAACAATAACATTATAACGCTAGTTGTATTTGTACAAAGTAACAATAACATTATAACGCTAGTTGTATTTGTACAAAGTAACAATAACATTATAACGCTAGTTGTATTTGTACAAAGTAACAATAACATTATAACGCTAGTTGTATTTGTACAAAGTAACAATAACATTATAACGCTAGTTGTATTTGTACAAAGTAACAATAACATTATAACGCTAGTTGTATTTGTACAAAGTAACAATAACATTATAACGCTAGTTGTATTTGTACAAAGTAACAATAACATTATAACACTAGTTGTATTTGTACAAAGTAACAATAACATTATAACACTAGTTGTATTTGTACAAAGTAACAATAACATTATAACACTAGTTGTATTTGTACAAAGTAACAATAACATTATAACACTAGTTGTATTTGTACAAAGTAACAATAACATTATAACACTAGTTGTATTTGTACAAAGTAACAATAACATAATAACACTAGTTGTATTTGTACAAACAATAACATATAACACTAGTTGTAATAACATAATATAACACTAGTTGTATTTACAATACAAAGTAACAACAACATTATAACACTAGTTGTATTTGTACAAAGTAACAATAACATTATAACACTAGTTGTATATACATAGTATTACAATAATATTTTAACACTATTTGTACAACATTACAATAAAATTACAACAGTATTTGTATTTGTACTGTTACAATAGCATTAATACTATTTCTATATGTACAACATTACAATGACATTATAACAGTACTTGTATATACATAGCGTTACAATAACATTATAACACTATTTGTATATGCACAACGTTAAAATAACATTACAACGCTATTTGTATTTGTACTGTTACAATAGCATTAATACTATTTCTATATGTACAACATTATAATAATATTATAACAGTATTTGTATCAGTACTATTACAATAACATTATAACACTATTTGTACTTTTACTGTTACAATAACATTATAACGCTGTTTGTATATGTACAACGTTACAATAACATTGTAACACTATTTGTACATAAACAGCGTTACAATAACATTATAACACTATTTGTATATGTATAACGTTATAATAACTTTATAACACTATTTGTATTTGTACAACGTTATAACATTATAACAGTGTTTGTATGTGTACAACGTTATAGTAACATTATAATACTATTTGTATATATACAGTGTTACAATAACATTATAACATTACTTGGATTTGTACTTTTACAATAACATTGTACCACTATTTGTATTTGTACAACGTATAAATATATATATATATATATATATATATATATATATATATATATATATATATATATATATATGTGTGTGTGTGTGTGTGTGTGTGTGTGTGTGTGTGTGTGTATTTGTACAACGTATATATATATATATATATATATATATATATATATATATATATATATATATATATATATATATATATATATATATATATATATATATATATACAAATGGTCTTAACATGACGAACAATTGCGAATCCCAAACGGGATGGAACCAGGTGTTCGGAAGGAATGTTCAATAGTAAATGGCGACGTTCGACAAAATGATATCTTCTGTACATTCCGTGTCGCC
This sequence comes from Atrina japonica, assembly GCA_030159075.1. Classification (NCBI taxonomy): domain Eukaryota; kingdom Metazoa; phylum Mollusca; class Bivalvia; order Pterioida; family Pinnidae; genus Atrina; species Atrina japonica. Next base: position 242,133 of record BROG01000727.1, on the reverse strand, counting down.
TACAAATCATTTCAAGTTATTTGTGCATTTCAGAAATTTAAATTAAAAGTTAATCATTTCCGCAATCCTTATCGAAATGTCTGATATTAAACGGTACATAAAAGTGACAGCTTGATTAGACGGACGAAATATAAATTAGTACAATGTGAACCGCATAACCAGAATGGAAAAGACATGCCTATAAAAACCAACCAGGAATATGCACAAGAAGTTACGTTTATTTAACTTTGTAACCCGGTACAAACTTGGTGTAAGTATAATCAGCTTAACAGGTATTTTTCCTCGTCAGATTTTAATCCAGTCACGACAAAGAAAGAAAAAAAAAATACATTAAAAAATACTTTTAATAAACGCTATACACACACACATACACACACACACACACACACACACACACACACACACACACACACACACACACATATATATATATATATATATATATATATATATATATATATATATATATATATATATATATATATATATATTATATAGGTCTATAATCGAGACGCACTTTTTATGAATTAGCAAATAAACTGGCACTTTTGAACAAATTTAGGTATTGCATCAATTACAGAAAAAAAACTTAGACTAAAAATCATATTGAATTTAACTAATATCTTACAATTGTAACCGCCTTTAATATCCCAAGTATACTCTTTATGTAGGTCATACTCAAAGTAATCGTAATTTTTCCAATGTTAACTTTTTTGTATTCCGTGTCATCTCCCGACGGCGGTGAAGTATCGGTTGGCGGTTCTTCCATACTCATGTTTCTGAAAATATATACATTGATACAGTGTATACTAATATTAAATTGTTATGTACAACAACATGTTTGATGAAATATAAAATACAATACACACATACGTCTTCATTAGATATCTATTCAACAGTATATATATGATATCTGATATGATATCTGCGATCTCTTACGGGTTGTTTTTTACTATTACCTTCGTGATAACCATTCAGGAATATCCACCCTTCAATACTGCTGTGCAAACAGTGAACAAAAAGGGAAATAACTCTCACAATCACTTTCCACAACACATACACGCCCCCTTTTCTTGAAATAAATAAAATATATGGTAATTGCTAACATTTTAATGCAGTGGCAAAATTACCGAAACAAAGTATTAAGGATGTCTGGGTTTTTTAAGATCCCACAAATTAAAAAAAATAAATAATGGGCAAATAATTGATTAATATCTATTTAGAGAATACTACATTCATGCTTCATAATCAATATTATAAGAACGTCAAGTGCTTATTTTCCCCAAAAATATAAACAAAATTTGAAAATACAAAATTAGATATTATATTTAACGAATTAAAGTCCGCTGTCGAGAAAAACACTGCTGTATCGCTACTTACCTTGATATTTGTCCGACAGAATATGTATGCGCCTCGGTTATTATTGTTTAATCGTGTTGTATTTAGTCAGCTCGTAATCCAAACTTGTTCATGACACAGATATCTAACGAAGATAACACCGAACTAATGCTAAACATAAGCGTGACGATGTAGACTTGTGATATATGTCAGGCGGTTTTCCTTTATGGGGCCGGGTATCTAAATACCCGGAACAAGCGATGTGTGAAATAGATGACTGAGTAACAATTAAAAATAGATCATTTCCAATAACCGTATGATAATTATTACACAATCTATGATTAATGTTCACACAGACATAAACGGTCTATGAGCTTTTTAACGTCTTTCTGGCTGTTGTTTAAAAAACTCGACACAGATAACGGGTAATACTAACGTTTAGAGTATCAAGGGGCTGGGTCTACAAAGTTTAGGGATATATTAAGAGATCAAAGCACGTGGAAATAATATCATTTGACACATACCAGTCGAAACTTGTTGTTATAGAAACAGAAATAAATTAAGTGTCGATATACGATTGATTGTTCATATAAATTAAAGTTATCAAGTTAAAGAATATCTACATACTTAAGATTCTAATCTTACCCATTGTTTGAGTTTTAATCTAATCTGTTTAGCAATTCAAACTACTTGAACAGATTTAAACTATCAGTATCACAGTGCTAAAGCATACGACGATGATTGGTAGGCCTAATTTAATTTTAAAATTTAATTTTTTGAGGGGAAGTGGGTGGGGTTTACGCTACACTCAACAATTTTTCATTTTTATGGTGGCGGTAAATTTTAATGGTGTATGGGTGAACCCGATTACAAAGAACCGACCTTCCGTTAGTAAATTGGCAAATTTTCTCACAAAATCAGTTTGGTTCCAGCGGGACTCGAACCTGTGCTGACATACGGTGGAGACTTCACGATGCTTTGGTCATTCGGCAAACGAAGGCCCCTAACTTACTCAAGAAATGATATTAAAATGGACCAAGGATAATCGTTTAAGTTACTGTGTGCGTAATTAAACTAATGGTATTTATATTTTGGCGTTTTCGCGCTTTCTTGCGCGCGCAAATTCATCAATCTAATAACTTTTGTGTTTCATTAAAACTAAGTCAGCTATATATAACGAAACTCCGTCGGTATAGGTTGAGAAAAGATCGTAAGGGTACATAAATTGAATTTTAATTATTTTTTCCCCAAAATACAGACTATTACAATTAAAACAATACAATTTTTATCCGATTGATTTAGCAAAACATAGCTCTGTCATTTGCAAATTGCTCAGTCTTGTTCTTCAGAGCTTCGAATTCATCTCATTATTCTACACTTTGTTAACTGTTAGGATGTTTACTGCCTTAGACATACAAGCACTTGCCGTATCATGCACCCCATCCTGATAACAAGTGTCTCTGCTTTGACGTCTAAAACGAACCAATCTGTCTGTCCTTGCACTCTCAATCAATCTCTGTCAACGTCTCGACTTTTTCCAGTTTCTTGAAAAATATATAATTCCACTGAGATTTTGCTCTCTATAAGGTATTTTCAGTGCTGACATAGAATAAAATACTATTTGAAGAGAAAATACTTTTTAAAAAATGGCTATAAATATAGGGACTACATTTTTTTTAGAAAAGCATCCTTACTCCGAGTAATTTGGTTTTTATATACATACTGTCGGTAACATGACTACATGTTTTGGGACTGCTTTTTAGACGTTCACAGAGATCAATAGAGTGCAAGGACCGACACTCTGTCTACGAGTTTGAAAACGAATTAGACTATAGAAGCAGGACTAAGTGATAGTAATTTTGGGATTTGAAAGAAAGAGATAACAAAGAATAGCAAAAATTGATGAAGTAATAATTCAAAATTTTGCACAGAACTAATTGCTCTAATTCATGACTGTGCCAAAATGACAATTCCTGTTATTGCGCTAAAATTTAAACTCGCTAAAATAACTTGGTACCAATACAGCAATTGTTTGATACTAAGGCATTGACAATTAAGATGACCATATACCGTGAATCTAATAACAGACGTGTACTTCTATCGCTAGCTTCTATAAAACATCTTTTAAATCATCTGTGAATATAATACCAAACGTGTACTTTAATCGTTAGCTTCTGTAAAACACATTTTAAATCTAATGTGAGTCTAATACCAAACGTGTACTCCTGTGGCTGGCATCTGTAAAACACTTTTTAAACCTATTGTGAATCTTATACCAACCGGATACTTTATTCGCTAGCTTCTGTAAAGCACATATTAAATCTATTGTGAATCTAATACCAAACGTGTACTTCTACCACTAGCTTCTGTAAAACACCTTTTAAATCTATTGTGAATCTAATACCAAACATGTACATTAATCGCTAGCTTCTGTAAAACACCCTTTACATCTATTGTGACTCTTCTACCAGACGTGTACTTCTACCGTTCGCTTATTTAATGTAGCCTACATTCTTCGTTTCACAGTGTTGATGGTGCTCAGATTAGCGATATAGGCTTACTTCGGCTGCTTGAAATATTTTAAACATAATACCAAAGTTATAATGCTCAAAACGATCGTTTCTGTTGATTAGACTTCATCAGTTGAGCTCCAATTTAAAAACTGACAGAAATTTAAATTTGCAAGAACGGGATATGAGGTTTATTCTGTAGCTCTTATTAAAAGCGTATTGTTGAATTTGATTTAGGTATAAAGTTTTTTACTTCACAGAATGTTATGGGAAATGAATGGACTCTTTTGCAATAGGGCCAACCAGCGATATATAAAGTAAAATGAAAAAGTGCCAGTTGATATTCGAAATCCCACGTCCATTAGAATACGACAAATTAGATATCCCAAACGGGGTGAGACCTCTGGTGTCCGCGTCCCCAGTTAGCATGCCACACTCATTGCAAATGGTCCATGGGAAGGTTGAATGGTCATCAGTTAGTTCTAGATCTGATTGGCGAAAAGGGTTCATTGTAAGCTATATGGTCGTGCTTCAGAATACTATCCAACATTCCAGAGAGGGAGACTTCATATTATTTAACAAGATCGTCGTATAGACCATAAAATTTCCTTAGTGACCATTTCAAGCGTTCGACAACGTAACTGTGTGCGAGTAATTTACTGGCGAGTCATTTGGCTCTTAGAATAAAATATTCAAAGGAGGAGCATGCTCTGGCATACTGATTTATAATTTGAAAAATGACAACATTATAGGCAGGAGAAGGAACATGTGTTATATATGTCTCTGGTGAAGCTGTCAAAGTACAGATTGGTAACTTTTTTCCCCGTCAATTCAAAAAGCAAATACATGTATAAAAGTGTGATTTGGAATTTTCAATCTGAAAGTTGAGTTTATGTTACTGAAATGCAATTATATTTGTAATTTCAATATTATACAATTATGGGCTTTTGAGTGGATGAATATGGTGTAATATTGACCTGATATTCAACATTGACCGAGGCAATAGCTGAGGTCAATATTGGTTTGCTGGTCATTATTACACCATATTCATCCACTCAAAAGTCCATAACTGTTTTATTATATAAATATCTAGATACAATCAGAGTAATTCAAATAGTCAAATTTGCCTTAGCGACCCCCCTCATATAACGACTTCCTGTCCATAACAACCGTATTTGGACCGCCCCTTGAGAATTACTATATATTTACCCCTTATATAGCAACCACCTGCCTTACGCGACCGGCGACCGCTATATTTTGTCCGCCGGTAGTTGTCCTACTTGCGTATCTTTTCTTCTTAGTCTTAGTCTTTCGCCGATTAAATAATCATTACCGGAAACTTAAGGGCATTAAATGATGATCGAAAACAAAACATCAATCAGTCAGCGATGATTGTTAGTTTCTGGTTGTAAAAACACCCTGTCATAAAGCACATCTGAGTGCCTAATTACTACCCGGGGCGTTAACTGACACCCCAGGTGTGTTGTGACTGTCAAAACATCGTGTAAAATTTGCTTGAGAAAGAGAGTTTGGTAATTATTCACTTGCAACGGATTAATTCATCTTTACTACTTGTATATGCAGATCACACTGGACCCGACTTTATCTTCACAAAAAGAACAGGAATATAACTCATATTTGTTTTTGTACAAGTATAAGTAGTAAAAGTTGATCAAATCTAAATAATGCCCATCTAAAGGGGCATTAGCTGCATATCTATTATTATTTTTTTTGTATGAAAATTCGTTTTCCTCTTTTTTACTACTTAGATTGATATATAATAACAAAAAAAAAAAAAAGATATACACAGGCATAACAATTCTTAAATTCACATGCACTTTGTGAAATTAGCTTGAGAAACCCAGGTTTGACAGTTTTTCAATTTCAATTGATTTACTCAATCGTACTATTTGTATATGCATAACACACTGGACTTGACCTTATTTTCACAAAATATATAGGAATATAAGATTTTTTATGCCTGTGTATAGCTCTTATTTGTAATTGTTAATTAAGTACAAGTAGTAAATGTAGAAAAAGAGACCCAAGGGGCCTTAAGTCACTCACCTGGCAAAATTGGTCAACATTACAGAAAACATACAAAATGTGTAAAAGATAAAATGGCTAATAAACATGAAAAACAGTAGGCTCATTGGGGGCCTTGTTAATCACCTGAGTGAAATGTATTTTACAGACAATATATTAAAAAGCAACCAAAAGCTTGAAAAGTTCATTGAAATGGAGAATTAACTTGCATAAGGGTAGACTTGCCTTCCTGATATTTTTATAGATCTTTCAAGATAATGTGCAACAACAGTAGAAAACATGCTGAATCCATTTAAAAGGAGAACTAACTTTCACAAGGATCACCCTCACAAGTGTTAATCTGACAATTTAATACCTGTTACTTTTTTGTAATCTTTGCATTCTGAACATTTTTGCTTCTTTCTCTTTATATATTATACTTTTCAAGACAATAGGACAAAACTGTCAAAAACATGAAAAATCCACTTAAAGGGGAAATAACTCCCATAAGGGGCAACCTGATAATTTCAGCCCTATTGACTTTTTTGTAGATCTTTGCATGCTGAAAATTTTTGCTTCTTTCTCTTTCTCTCTATCTATTATACTTTTCAAGATAATGTCAAAAAACAGCCAAACACATGAAAAATCCACAAAAAAAGGGGAAATTACTCATATAAGAGTCAACCCAATTAATTCTACCAAAATTATATATTGGTAGATTTTTGCAAGCCGCTCATTTTAAGGTAACAGTTTTTTCTCTAGCTTTAATAATTTTGGAGATACATGTATTAAATATGCAAAAAATCAAAACTGCTGACTCATTCATTATATATATTTAGCCAAGGCAGTCATGTATTTAAAAAATATCTGCCGACTCATTCATTCTATATTTAGCCAAGGCAGCCATGTTTGGTCCTAGCCCCTTTTCATCTGCAAACTTTATGCGGCTTTACATGGTTATACTTTCTGTCAAGTTTGGTTCAAATTGGTCCAATGGTTCTGGAGAAGTAGTCAAAAATGTTGAAAATTTTACAAAAACAAAAAATCCTACAGGGATGTTAGCACCCATCATTGAATGTTCTTTATTTGATCTATGACAGACTGTTCTTTTCTCTTATTTTGTTGCTTAACAATGACCTGCATTGAGTAGAAAGAGAATTACACAAAATGATATGTCACGCTGGTCCCTGCTTTGATATCAAATGTAGCAAAGTGTAGTAAGTGTATGTTTCAGGGGTGTGGCAGTACACCCACATAAACAACTGAATGTGTTTTCCCATAACAATCAATAATATATATGGTTTGAGGGTGGGGTTGTGAATGGTTTTTAAGTTATAAGCAAAAATAAAAATTTCAGGGGGTGGGGCAGGACCCCCATATGCACCACTGTATGGGTCTCCCCATAACAATCAATATTATATATGGTTTAGAGGTGGGGCTGTCCCCATCAACAATATGCACAAAAATCCCCATAACAATCCAAAATAATATATATGATTTAAGAGTGGGACTAAGAACGGTTTTTAAGTTATAAGCAAAAACATAAATTCCAGGGAGTGGGGCAGGACCCCCTATACACCACTGACTGTGTTTCCCAATAACGATCAATAATATATATGGTTAAAGGATGGGGCTGTGAACGGTTTTTAAGTTATAAGTAAAAATATATATTTCAGAGGGTGTGGCAGGACCCCCCCATACACCACTGAATGTGTTTCCCAATGATATATATAGTTCAAGGGTGGGGCTGTGAACGGTTTTTAAGTTTTAAGCAAAAATATAAATTCCGGGGGGTGAGGCAGGACCCACATATGCACCACTATGTCTAAATGTGTCTCCCCATAACAATCCAAAATATATAAGCAAAAATATATATTTCAGAGGGTGGGTCAAGACCCCCTATACACCACTGAATGTGTTTCCCAATAATGATCAATAATATATATGGTTAAAGGATGGGGCTGTGAACGGTTTTTAAGTTATAAGTAAAAATAAACTTTTATTGTCAAAAAAATCCAAGTGATCTGATAAAAATGTACACTGCCGCCTCAAGGAGCAGCCATTTTGTGATCTGACCCACCCGAAAATGTAAAATGCACATCTAGACCTCAAGGAGAACCTGAATATGTCTGCACATTTCAGGAAAGATATGTCCCTTTAGATCCCTTTACTTTCTGAGAAATAGTGATAACAAACTTTCATTGTCAAAATCCAAGATGGTCGCCTGGCAGCCATTTTGTGATCCGACCCACCTGAAAATGTACACTGCACAACTAGACCTCAAGGAGAACCTATATGTCAAATTTCATAAAGATCCCTTCAGTACTTTCTGAGAAATAGCGATTACAAAAATTGTTTAAGGACAGACGACGGACCATGGATGCATGGCGATTTGAAAAGCCCAGCATCTGTTAATGGTGGGCTAAAAATACATATTTTCCATTTACTTAGGTGCCTGTGACCTTCACCTTTAACCCCATGACCTTGAAATTTTGTCAAAATGATCCTCAGATAATTCCTAACAACTTTCTCATATATCTGTGTACAAAAAGTTTTGAGTTATTAAACAATTTGTAATACAATATACCGTGTTACTGAAGCGCCCCCTAGTGGCTCGTTTATGGACAGATTTCATTCTTGTTCACAAATTTTGTAGATATTGAATTAACAATCATGCAAACAAAATTTGAAACTTATCTGATCATTGCTTCATGAGAAAAAGATTTTTAAAGATGTACCAAGTTTTGGTCCTTTTAGGTCCCTTTTGGGGCCCCCATGGGTGTTAGCTCCTATTCATTCGCAAACTTTATGCGGCTTCACATGGGGATGCTATATGATAAGTTTGGTTAAAATTGGCCCACTGGTTCTCGAGAAGAAGATGTTTTAATGCAAAAGTTAACAGATGGACGACGCCGGACCTTTGGCTATAGCAATAGCTCACCTGGCCCACAGGGCCATGTGAGCTAAAAAATTGAAATACATTTTTTGGTAAACATGGCTAATGTCCCTTTAATATTTAGGGAATACTTGTATAAAAGTTTATAATGAAGTAAACCTTTGTCAATTTATGTAAGAAGAAAACTGATTTATGGCATTTAAAGACATGGTAATGTGATTCACAATTTATTAACAATGATAACAGTCGATTTCTAAGCAATCCATTGTACACACAAACAATGAAAAGTACCGGTAATGTAACTGTACATATTATAAAGTTGGCAATAGGAAATTTAAGCATGGCAAGACAATCTGAAGGTGATAGATAAAAAAAGTCAGTCATGGTGATCCATATAAAAATCCTCTAAAAGCAAAAAGCAAAGTGAAAATAAAGAGAGGGCAGTTTTTTAAATGCATAAATTTTTATTAATACACATGATTGAACAGACCTGTCATATTTCACACATACAATTGTTCATTAGTGGTTAATATTTGTAAGAGGTGACGTGTGATGAAAGTGCCAATGGTAAAAAATTCTGAAGTTATACTGTATCTGTCTAATCAGAATTTGTATCTACAGTAAAACCTTGTTGTACTGCCACCATTTGTTCAGCCCAAATATGGCATTATAAAAGGGTCTGGTGATAGGATGAGGGAAACCTTAAATGAAATTATAGGGAAGATTGGAAATGTGGACTTTCAAAAATTGTGGTGTAAAGAAAGTGGCAGATGAAAAGAGAGGCATTATAAAGAGGTTTTACTGTACATTTGTCAGAAACTACTATAAAATATGTGCACTGGCATTCAAATTTCACAAAAACATGAAAATTATTATTTTCTGAATATAGGCAATTTACAGAGTTTGTATTCTTAAAACATTAAAATTGTTTGAACACGTACATTTGTAAGTTAGAAGCAGGTGCACCAAGCCAATGCTATCAACATCTTGGGAATTACATACATCCTCGCCAATCAAAACCATCAAGTTTTTATCTGGGAATATGCAAATTACATACATCCTAGCCAATCAAAATCATCAACTCGTAAAGTCTCATACAGACTGTTTAGGATTTCATCTAAAGAAACTATCACTAGAGTACATATAAGTACATATATACTGCCGCTGCTGTTGATGAGGAGATGATGATATATTTGTGATTTGTCATATATATTTTGGAAGAAACAATAGGAGAAAATGTATATGTAAGTTCTGATACCAAAACAATGGGCCAGACGGTCGTTATATCTGTCCTATCTACAAGAGTGCTTGACCCTGGGGTAATTCACTCATTCACCCCTAAACACACATTTGGACTTCCCTAAGTCATTGATTTACAGAGGAGTCCATTGTATTTTTTTTTTCAGGGGTTGATGAGATAACTTCACAAATTCTGACTGCTTCTTGGCAAATTTGAAAAGAATTTACCCGAAATTTTTTTAAGAAGTTTAAAGACGTATTCAACAGTTTACACACAACAGATTAATAGAAGATTTCAAAGCTTTCATTATCACACAAATATATTTATTATAACTTTGGTATTATGTTTATAATATTCCATCCCTATAAATTACCAAACCTCAATCAATCTCTGTTCACAACATTGAAAACATACTACATGTACATGTGTATGTCCAAAACAGGGTGATCCCCACCCCCACCCCCCAAAAATACATAAGTACGAGAACAGAGCATCAGATACATAGTATGATCTTAGAAACATAAGACAAATATGTTCAGTTCAACTCATCTACCCCCTGAAAAGCAATGGACTCTTCTGTAAATCAATGACTTAGACCAGTCCAAATCTGTCTTTAGGGGTGAATGAGTCAACCAGATATTAATGCCAGGGCGATCAACTTTGTAGATGTGAGCTGAAAGGTAAACTTGTTCTGACGTCACCATGTCTATCACCATGTGTACTTGAAACATGACACTAAATAGTTTTCTCACTGTAATAGAGCTAAATACAAACAGCTATTAAACCAAATCGTTGATGCAAACAGTCACTTTCATTTCATAAACCAATATTTAAATCAGACCAATAACATCAAACCACAGTTGTTCAGTTGTGCGTCTGAAGCTTGATGCAAACTTGACATGACAGAGAGGAAAAACTGTACAACTAATCTGACCTTGCCTACATGAAAAAAAAAGAAAAGAAAAGAGATTGACATTCAAATGATGTTTGCGATTCCGGTGCTCTCCACAGGTCATAATTATAATAGCAAATGATACATTTGTACCATCACGAGATGGCGATATAATTTTTCCCATGGTGCAATAGTTAATCATTTGATACGAACCATAGTCCTGATACAATACAGACTGTTACAGCATTAATATTGTCATCATTATTTTGAATTGTCTTAAGTAGTTTTACATGAAAACTTTCATATACTACCTCAGACCACAAAATAACACGATCATTCAGGTTATGTGGAGGTTATGACATATACAAAGTACGAAATCTACTTATCGTTCTCGATGAATTTCATTTTTAAGTCTTCATTATTGCTATCGTAACCTGCAGGTTACAATCATTCCTTTAAGCATAACCTGTAAATGGGTTAGGATGATATCCGTTACATTGGGGGCTGCTACCTTTATTTTTTTATTTTTTTTTTTTTTTACAATATGTACCATCTGATAAAACTCCAAGTGAATGTAAATATCCATAAAGCAATTAACTCATCCAATCCTATGGTCACATTTAGACTCGCCTAAATCAATAAAAAGTGTGGCATACTAACAAAAATCAGGAATGAACAAGTTAATACTGCATATTAGATTATTGTAAAATTTGGATGCTAAATCAAACGCTCCTGAATTCTTTGAAATGGGCAAGTTCAAATGTGACTATAGGGGTCACCGAGTTAATACACAAAAATGTAAAATAATGTGATGCTAAAAACATGGCTGGACACAGTTAGACATTCTACATTGGGCTGGACTCTGTTACCATGGTGCTATCTTAAATTCCAAGGTAGAACATTGGATTCTACTTTTTATTTTTATCATTTAAATGAAGATCTTTCAAAATGTGACTGGATTTTCAGCGAGTCCCATTTCTTTTTCATCACATCACTTATGGCAATCAACCAACCTTAACTCACTGACCCCTCTAGCCACATTTGGACTCATCCATTTCAATAAATGGTTAAGTCCACTGTCAGAATGCGGGAGTGTATAATTTAGGATCCAAATTTCAAAATGATTTTGGAATCAGTATTAACCTGTTCACCCTGAATTATGACAATGGACCATACAGTTTACTGATTTGGGTGATTCTAAATGTGATCACAGGGTGGATGAGTTAACGTTATTGCTATAAACACAACAAACTTGAGCAGAAGGAGAGGCACTATTACGTAACTTCATACATGTTTAAAACGAAGAGCAAGCTGAACACAGAATCTTGCGTGAATATTTGTAATAACTGGAGAAGTGAAACAATAGTTATAATTCTCAAAAACTTCCATCACACAACGTTAAATTTTGGTAAAAACACCGATAACACCACAATTCCTCACATCAGACATAATTTGCACGATGAAATGGCTTCAGAAAATCGCTGTTGTGTCCTTTCCATTTGAAAACTTGAGTCTTTCAGCTTGTTAGCTTGTTCACTGCTGTACGGCTATATCGTGTAAAACCAATCCGAATATTTCATTTGTAATTAGATACGCATTATCAAATTGGGTTAATAGAAAAAAATGTTTGTATCCCATGACCTTTTCCTCATCAGCCTGTGAAAAGATGAAAAAAGTAGGATATAAAAACACTTGTTAGCCAATTATTCCTCGGAAGATACAACATGCTACTTCAAGGTTTCACCTTTCTGGGTGCCTATGGTCCAGTGCTCCAGATAAGCTGCATATTTGCGTATTTTACGCATAAAAATCAAATGGATATGCAAGCAAATCAAAATCCATGTGTAAGATACCCAAAGCAAACAAGAGGCCCATGGGCCACATCGCTCACCTGAACTGTGTTGGTATTTTACAAATAGGGGAATCTCAAATTTTAACACTCCTTAGGAGTGGAGAAGACTTGAAAATGAATGAAAATGACAAAGCTGGGAAAGATGTCAAAAACATGTTAAAAATTAGTTTTCCAATTTATTCCAAAAACAGGAAATTGAATCATGCATCCATAAAAATCACTCAGATGCAATTAGTTTTTCAATCCATGCAGCAGTTCTGGAGAAGATTTTTAAAGAGGGGTACCCCCCAGGCCTCTTTTGCCCCACCCTGGATCCACCCCTTGGCTGATCTGGCTGAAATTAACAAACTTGGTAGAGGTTTTTGAGTACTTACTTCCTATACGGTTTCATCAAAATCCCTTCAGCGGTTTTGGAGAAGAAGTCGAAAATGTGGAAAATTACCCCCCTCCCCACCCTCTCATTTTAAAAAATTCAAAAATTCAATTTCAGCAAAATTCTTTCAGGAAAGCATCTATCTACCAAACCACAGGTAAAACACATAAAATAAATGCATCATAATGAATAATAGGGGAGAAAATCAAGGAAATCATACAAAAGTGAATGAAAATTACCAAGTCTAAAAAAGACGTCAAAAACGTGTCCAAAATTAATTTTTGGATTTCAATGAAATTAACAAACTTGAATCATACATCTATGTAGATCACTCAGATACAATTAGTTTTTCAATTCATGCAGCAGTTCTGGAGGAGAAGATTTTTAAAGAGGGGTACCCCCTGGGGCTTCTTTTGCCCCACCCTGGATCCACCCCTAAGCCGATCGGGCTGAAATGAACAAACTTGGTAGAGGACCTTGAGTACTTACTTCCTATAAAGTTTCATCAAAATCCCTTCAGCGATTTTGGAGGAGAAATCGAAAATGTTGAAAATTACCCCCCCCCCCCCTCATTTTTGCAGTCTTAAAAAAATTCATAAAAAATCTTAAAAATTCAATTTCAGCAAAATTCTTTCAGGAAAGTATTTACCTACCAAACCACAGGTAAAACACATAAAATATATGCATCATAATTAATAATATGGGAGAAAATCAAAGAAATCATACAAAAATGAATGAAAACTACAAAGTCTAAAAAGACGTCAAAAACTTATTTTCTGATTTTAATGAAATTAACAAACTTGAATCATACATCTATGTAGATCACTCAGATACAGTTAGCTTTTCAATTCATGCAGGGGTTCTGGAGGAGAAGATTTTTAAAGAGGGATACCACCTGGGGCCTACTTTGCACCATCCTGAATTCATCCCTGGGCCGATTGGGCCGAAATGAACAAACTTGGTAGAGGACCTTGAGTACTTGCTTCCTATAAAGTTCCATAAAAATACCTTCAGCGGTTTTGGAGAAGTCAAAAATAAGAAAAGTTTACAGACAGACAGATGACGGACAAAAGGCGATCAGAAAAGCTCACCTGAACCTGTGGTTCAGGTGAGCTAATAAAAACTTAAGCGTAAAATTAAACACACTGGATCTGAAACTTGCTGAGAAATAAATTATTGACTTTATTTGTTCTGAATGGATCTTGGTCATAAAGTGTGTGTTAGTGATAATGCATTTTTGCTGACCAACACCCAGATGTTTAAAGTGTGGACTTACATTATATAGACATATCAATTAATGGTCATTTATTTAGCAGCCAAGCCTTTAAAGTAAAATCAATGGCAATCGTAATTAGTAACAGAACTGGAAAATACCCACTTGACAGAAATTTTGAGGGTTAAAAATACCCACTGGATTTAGAAATGATGGGTATTGTACCCAAGTGTTCAGAAAATTATCTGGAGCACTGATGGTCTACTGGTATGTCTTGTTTTCAATTAAACTTATGGGAACTACATTTTGTACTTGAACATGAGAGCTGAACATTACAATCTAATTAATTAATAAGCAGCTGCAATAATGGTGCAAGATATGCCCGTCATGTCAAATGTTTTATTGAATTTACATAAATAAAGTCCAATACCTCTGTAACAACTAATGGTAAAAGTCAAAATCTTAAAAATTGAAAGGTATCTGGATACTAATGTATCTCTTCATGGAACCAAACACTGTATAACAAGAGGCCCAATGGGCCTTAATGGTTACTTGAGGAAAATTTCCGTTTACTTAGGTGCCTGTGACCATGACATTTTGTCAAAAGGATCTTTAGATAATTCCTAACAACTTTCTCATATATCATTGTATACAAAAAGTCTATCAGTTTTGGGTTATTAAACAATTTGTAATACAATTGTACCCTGCATTACTGAAGTGCCCATTTATGGACAGATTTCATTTTCGTTCAAAAACTTTGTAGATATTCACTTTACAATCATGCATACAAAGTTTGAAAGTCATTTGATCATTGGTTCATGAGAAGAAGATTTTTAAAGATGTACCAAGTTTTGGTCCTTTTTGGCCCCTTTTGGGTCCTAGCCCTTTTCATCCACAAACTTTATGCAGCTTCACATGGGGATGCTATGTGCCAAGTTTGGTTAAAATTAGCCCACTGGTTCTTGAGAAGAAGTCGAAAATGTTTAAATGTTAACAGTGGACACTGCAGGACGGACAACGACAGACAAAAGATGATCGCAATAGGTCACCCTGAGCCTGTGGCTCAGGTGACCTAAAAATTTCATTAGAAATTGTGAAAGTAAACTTCACTTATTGTCAAACATTTCAATTTTTATTTTACAGTATAGCAGACATACAGGGAACCAAAAATCATGTAAAAGATTTGTGAAAGCAAACTTTTCAAACATATCTAATTTTCATCAATTTATTTTGAATAAAATCCCATAACTCTGTAATGGCAAAAGTAAAATTGTAATATTTGAAAGGTACAAAGGTACCATATTTCTCAAAGATTCATGAAAGCAAACTTCACTTATTGTCCAAAAATTCAAATTTTTAACAAATCTTAAAGAATTAAAAGTCCCATTACTCTATACGTAACAGTCAAAATCGTAAGAAAACAAATGATGGCTTGTTTACAGGGAACCAAATATTGTGTTAAAATTTCAAAAGGATTCATGAATACAAACTTGACATATTCACAAATGTGAATTTTTACCAAATTTTAATGAATAAAGTCTCAAAACTTGATAATGGCAAAAGTCAAAACCATAAGAATCGAAATGTACCTTGTCTTCATGGAACTCAAGCATTTTGTAAAAATTTTGTACTAGTGCGGTACCTATTCTTGGACACTTCTCTTTGCACGTGAATGAAAAAAAAATTTCCAGATATTTCTAATAAATCGTTGGACTTTAACATTAAATGAAACATGTTACAAAAATTACAATTAATAATTCCACAACAACATTGTAATTGCTCATCTTTCTATCGTACTGTCCAACACAAGTCAGAAGGGAAGTGATGTCACCAGCTCAACGTAAATACTACTACTGTCAAACCAAAAGTCCTCCCGCATCACGATTACAGCATTCTGGTTGAGTTTTTAAAATGGGCTCAATTCACGTTTTGTTTTGTATTTTCCACCAAAACTTATCAAATTCTATTTCATCTAAAGGTAACCTATTGTGATACAAAAATTCAAAGTAATTCTATCAGTTGAACTGAAGATATTCGATAAAAACCCTTTTTTATGAATTTTATCAAATAAAATCCTATAACTCTGTAACGTCAAAATTGTAAGAATGGAAAGGTGCCTTGTCTGCAGGGAACAAAACACAGTTCATCCCCGATATACCACAACCTTTTGTTTTCCTGAATTTTGGCGGTATAACAGGTCTGGCAATATATCAAGGTTTACTATTTTCCAGGCGTGGTTGTTTCCATGTCTTTTATCCCATATATCATATCCTGTTTACAACTCACTACTGTGAATTCGGATATTTTGGCCATTGTTTAAAGTTCAAAATGGACAATTTGGCCACCCTATTAAAATGGCCAAAATTAAACTGTCCAAAATATGTACATGTTCGACGGCCGGAAAAACAAGATCTGTTTCTAACATTAACCTGGAAACATTTCTAATGTTAACTTTTATCATTACGAGTTGATGGAACATCAACACAGTTATGTTATGCTAAGTTGTTTTACTGGGAACAAGTCAAAGCACATTTTGCAGTATGGGGTTAATAACACATTAAATTGACGCAAAATTACACATGTATGTGCATTTCAGCAACATAAACACAACTTCAAAATTGAAATTTCCAAATCACACTTTTATTTACATTTTTGAATATATTTAGATTTGTACTTGTCCAATATTTACTGACAAACATTTAATATACAAAAAAAATTCGGACTCTAGATTCATGTTTTTTTTTTTCCCCCTTTATAATGCACTCTTGTACGGGCAACCAAACTAAAATAAATTCACTTGTCCGGACGTAAAACTTAACGGGCAAGTCGGGCATGGGATTTCCTCACACCTGCAATATTTACATCTTTTAAGAAATCTTCAGGAGACAGGGATTTTCCATTCAATCATATGAGGCCGAAAAAAGGTCCCATTCCCAATGCAAAATCAATGATTTTTTCCCCAAAATTTGCAGTCAAGATTTCCCAATTGAAGTCAAATGATAATGAATTTGAAGAGATTCTTGTATTTTCACATCGTTTTGTATATTTCTAGATTCCCCAATTTCAATAAAATGTTGCTAAAATTCCCAATTCAAAAGGCCCAGGCCCCATTCCCAAAAGAATGTGTAAAATCCGTGGGAGACTGAATATTTAATGTGAGGTGGTCTTCAGGCGAGGTTCCACTGTTGTTAAACATAAGAATGTCTTTCAAGAAAATATCTTAATACTTACTTGCATCTGGCCACTAACTAGAATTATAATTCCCTGAGGCGTCTGCTGACAATCTACATCAGAAAGTTGGCGCTGTATTGTCTTAAATTGTAAATTCTGAAGAAGAAAAAACAAAGTTGAATTTAATCTCTGTAAATTGTACAGTGTCCTGTACACCTGGTAATTTTCGCCTTTTTCACGACAAAAAATATACTGAACCCGTCTTAAATTTCCCCCTTCTTCACCCATCTCATGGACTCCATGCATACCTACATGTATACTTACATGTAAAATATTAATATCTGACTTGAATACATGCATACCTATACTTACATGTAAAATATTAATATCTGACTTGAATACATGCATACCTATACTTACATGTAAAATATTAATATCTGACTTGAATACATGCATACCTATACTTACATGTAAAATATTAATATCTGACTTGAATACATGCATACCTATACTTAAATGTAAAATATTAATATCTGACTTGAATACATGCATACCTATACTTTAAATGTAAAATATTAATATCTGACTTGAATACATGCATACCTATACTTACATGTAAAATATTAATATCTGACTTGAATACATGCATACCTATACTTACATGTAAAATATTAATATTTGACTTGAAAATTTTGCTTTCATTTTAAATTTGCCCTCTCATCAAAGGGCGAAAATAGCAACAACAAAAATACAAGAGTGAAAATTTCCACATACATGTAGAAAGTCTACTGATGAGTGTATACATTGGAACCTGTCTTGAGAAACCACTGTCAATAGTGACCACCTGTCTTGAAAGACCACCTTCATAAAATCACTTGGTTAAACATTTCTTTCATTGTATTATCTATTACTTGACAGCTTACTTCATGACTCCTGACGCCACATTTCCACTAACCAAAACAGGTGGTCACTATTGACAGTGGTCTCTCAAGACAGGTTCCAGTGTACTTTCATTATCTATTACCATAACAACTCCTGGACTCCTGAAGCCACATTTCCACTAACCAAGACAGGTGGTCACTATTGACAGTGGTCTCTCAAGACAGGTTCCAGTGTACTTTTATTATCTATTACCATAACAACTCCTGAAGCCACATTTCCACTAACCAAGACAGGTGGTCACTATTGACAGTGATCTCTCAAGACAGGTTCCAGTGTACTTTTATTATCTATTACTGTAACAACTCCTTGACTCCTGAAGCCACATTTCCACTAACCAAAACAGGTGGTCACTATTGACAGTGGTCTCTCAAGACAGGTTCCAGTGTACTTTCATTATCTATTACCATAACAACTCCTGGACTCCTGAAGCCATGTTTCCACTAACCAAGACAGGTGATCATTCATAAAGATTTTGATTCTGCCATTTTTGACATACATGTACAAATGTAGAACGATATCTTAATACTCTCGAGTCCAAATGCTATCTTAACATGACTTAGAAAGTCCATTATATTAATTGCCCATAGATGCTGAACACTGCATAATCCACACATGATGCCACAATTTATATATCTACATCAGATTCACAAGCACTTGTTTCTATCAATGGGGGTCAAGATGAGTAAAATAAACCTGTTAATTTTATGTATGTGTACCCCTGATTTGTATCCTTGTACCCCTGGTTTTATCTACCCATGGGGTACAAAAACCCCTATTCTGAAAATGCAGTGGGAACACCTGGACAAGTTAGACAACCATGGCAAAACCAAAGTTTCTGCCCCCACGTTTGTGGAGCACCAATTAAAGGTAGTACTTAAAATAATTCATAGCATACCTTTATGTTTTCAATAATCGAACCTTTTCCCAAACACTGTTTTCTCTGAAATGTCATTTGTGCCATTTCCTTCAAAAAGAAATAAATTCATTAAATACAATGTACATTGTAGAATGATAAAAGATTAACTCATCAATCCCTGAAAAACAATGGACTCTTCCGTAAATCAATGACTTAGACCAGTTAAAATGTGTCATTAGGGGTAAACGAGTTAAAAAGCTCACTGCATAGAATCATTTTATCTCCCCTGTTAACTTAATCTCAAACAATGTTCTTAAAGGGGCACCGCTGTGTTTACCAAAAAAAAAAAAAAAAAATATTTTGATTTCTTCTAATTTCATTACTTGTACTTGATGTACTGCAACAAATAAGAACTTTACACAGGTAACACAAATTTTATATTCCTATATATTTTGTAAAATTCATATACATATAATAAGGTGGAGTTAATCAGTTGCAATTGAAAAAGTGCCAAACCTGGGTTTCTCAAGCAATTTTCACAAAATATATTGGAATTTAAGAATTTTTATGCCTGTGTATATCTCTTTTTTATTATTCGCCGCCAGGAGGCGGCGAATATATTTCAAATTAAGTTAGGAAACCATGGAAGGAGCTGTTAGTTTCTTTGAACGCGGAAGTAATGACGTAGTAATTTTATTTGAGGCAAAAACGCTATTAAATTTCAGATATGAAAGTGATGTTGGTTTGTTTCAAAATAATCAGCATCTAAATTTTTTTAATGCAATTAAGGTATAATACCGCGATTCGTATTTTTGAAAAATCGATAAGTGGGAGACATTAGTCGAAATGATGGGAGCAATCATTATGTGATTGCTTTTGATTTTGATAAGAGCATG
Source organism: Atrina japonica (assembly GCA_030159075.1). Taxonomy (NCBI): domain Eukaryota; kingdom Metazoa; phylum Mollusca; class Bivalvia; order Pterioida; family Pinnidae; genus Atrina; species Atrina japonica. The sequence continues at coordinate 221,929 of BROG01000727.1, read as the reverse complement.
ATATCCTATTATATTAGTTTAGTGGACGACGGAAATTTGGAACAAAATGTTTTTTATCACAAAATGATTTCGTTTGTGCAAAACGGAATAAATATAACACCGAAAACGAAATGTGTCGTATGAAATATTGATGATTGGGAGAACAACTGTGAAAACGGGTCGGACGATTTATCGAAACAGACCTTAATTACCGAAGCACACCATTTTACTTTTATTTCGACATAAAAACTGTAGTAGTACATGTAGTACATGTTAAAGTCTACATATAATAAAATGTTACTTTTAACACAAGTTTTTTGTAATAATGGATAAAGTCAGAATTATCATGTTAAACAAGATCGAAACCACTCTAGCCGGCTAGGCCAACAATGAACGAAACAGACTGGAATATGGACTTGTTTTAAAAATAATAATTTCTGAATTATTCCATAAATGTTTTTTCTAAATTACGTTTTATATTCTTGATATAACTAATATTTAATACATTTTCTTAAAAAAAATACCAAGTTCTTCACCATTGTTGACAACCATTATGCAGAATAGTGAAAATTACTGCAACTGTCATTTTGTAAACTTTTACATATATAAACATTGCCACATCGCTGATGTCAATTGCTAATAAACACTACTAAAATGAATGATTACACTGGATGAATTTGACCAGGAACATGATGACCACTCCATTTCTCACTACTGTCTGTGAACTTGGTGTTAGTGTGAATCGCAGTTAAATTAGTTAAATTTTTTGACTCTATTTTCACAAAAGGATGTTATCTGGTGGGGTCGTAATAGAAATTAAGTAACTGAAAGCTTGCATTCATTTATTCCCAAACTTCCTTTGAAATACCTTTGGCGGCGAATTGATGCTTTGCATCAAATTTTTCTTGTTGTATATCAATCTAAGTACACAAGTAAAAAGGGAAAAAAGAAATTTTGAAAAAAACCACAGCTAATGCCCCCTTTAACACGACAATGAAAACAGGCCAATGTGACAATGTCCAAAACATGATCAATTTCATCTTAATACCGGTAGTTCCACAAGAAATTAAATTACCATATTCAACCCAATAAGCACCAAAGATGCAACAAAATATACAAAAAAGGGGTGGGCGCTTATTGAAACTAATTTATAGTCAAAATGATGTAAAGCAGTTAATTTTTTATAAGGAGCTATGGTGGCTAATTTGTGCCATGTCAAATTTTCAGTCCATAATAATTAAGCTATATATGTATATAGTGACCTACCCCAGGGTGGTGACCTTTTTCTATAACTCGGCTCAGTCCATAATAATTAAGCTATAAAGTGACCTACCCCAGGGTGGTGTCCTTTTTGTATAAGTCATTAAGTGGGCTCAGACCCTAATAATTAAGCTATATAGTGACTTATCCCGGGCCAGGATGGTGTCTATAAGTCAGTCTAGTCCATGATAATTAAGCTATATAGTGACTTACCCCGGGCCAGGATGGTGTCTATAAGTCAGTCTAGTCCATGATAATTAAGCTATAAAGTGGCCTACTACAGGATGGTGTCCTTTCTATAAGTCGGCGTAGTCTGTAATAATTAAACTTATAAAGTGGCCTACTCCAGGATGGTGTCCTTTCTATAAGTCAGCGTAGTCTGTAATAATTAAACTTATAAAGTGGCCTACTCCAGGATGGTGTCCTTTCTATAAGTCGGCATAGTCTGTAATAATTAAACTTATAAAGTGGCCTACTCCAGGATGGTGTCTATAATTCGGCGAAGTCTGTAATAATTAAACCTATAAAGTGGCCTACTCCAGGATGGTGTCTATAAGTTGGCGTAGTCTGTAATAATTAAACCTATAAAGTGGTCTACTCCAGGATGGTGTCCTTTCTATTAGTTGGCATAGTCTGTAATAATTAAGACATAAAGTGACCTACATGTACCCAAGGTAGTGTCCTTTTGGCTATAAGTCTAGTTCATATAATTAAGCTATAAAGTGACCTACTACAGGATGGTGTCCTTTCTATAAGTCAGCGTAGTCTGTAATAATTAAGACATAAAGTGACCTACATGTACATGTACCCAGGGTAGTGTCCTTTTGGCTATAAGTCTAGTTCATATAATTAAGCTATAAAGTGACCTACTCCAAGGTGGTATTTTTATTTTTGTATAAGTTGGAGTAGTCCATAGTAATAATAAAGCTATATGTTGACCTATCGCAGGGTAGTGTCCTTCTGTCTATAAGTCAGTCTAGTATAACTACATGTAGTAAACTATAATTTACGTAAATATTTTAATTCAAATAAATCTTTTGTCATTTTAGACACAAATATTCTAATAACATTCATTTTTGCAAGACGAAAAGACAACATTTTTAGGTCGCAAATTTGCAGGGCCATAAGACGACAAGACGAAAAGAAGACAATAAAGTCGCAAATTTGTGGGACACGAAAAGACGACAAAGCGCCAGGCGAAAAGATGACAAAAGTAAGTAACGAAAAGCACAAGTCAGCCACCATAAGGATCGGTTGCAAAGTAGTACTTAATTATACTGAGGACACCTATAATGTATCGACATTCTTCTTTGCTGGTGGGCTAGAGATCTAGATCAACTTTTATTTATGTTTTTTTCTGGTCCACATCTACTTGTCAACTGGCTAAAAAAGATACTTTATCACGTGTTTAAAAAATGAGTAAATCTGAACTACAGTATGTCCATTTACACACAAATGTGCATAATTTGACCTCCAAATTAAAACCTTTAAATTATGCAAAAATTAATTTTTAAAGGGTCAATTTGATGCAGAGTTTATTATGAGTCCAAACGATACTGCATTAAAATTTCTTGTAAAGAAATAACTATAACAGATAACCCTCTCATTGATGTTTATAAAAGGTCCCAGCAACAGTATTACAGGGTTTGAAATAACCACCAGTCCAATTGCCCGTTCCAAGTAAGAATTGGCTCGGATAAGTTGATTTCTAAATGTCCTTGTCCACCGGACAAGTTGTTTTGTCAGCATTACATGCTCATAATCGTAATTTTCAGTCTAAGTGGCTTGGTGAGTTTCGATTCATTATCATTTGACTATACATGTAATTGGGAAATTTCAACTTCAAATTGAGGGAAAATCATTTTATTTTTGGCCCCGTACGCTAGACTGGAATCCTTGTCATTGTTGTTTATAATGTGAAAACTGTTTACATTAAATACCATTTGATAACTTTACAATATCACATAAGCTGTATTTTCATTGGTTGAAAATAACACACCTATGACATCATTTGTATGTGAGATACTGAGGACCTGATATTGTCTGGACTTTGACCTAAATTGTCCTGAATGGGTTATTTATTTATATATATATATATATATATATATATATATATATATGCATTTATAAATTAACATGATTTTGACCTCATTCTGTGACAATTCAAGTTATAAACTACCTATGTAGCGAATTTGTATACATTGTATATATATATTTTTGAATTTTTATTATCTTGAGAGGAATTTTAAAAATCGCCAAATACTGTGTTGATCAAGTATTGACATGAATGCTGACCAGAACTGTCCTGGATGAGTTTTATATGTATCTAAAAAAGAAACAAGAGTTGTCAGAAGACAAAAAGCTCACAAAAAAACTGGTGTAAATTTTCAAAATAGGTTTTTGACCAACAACTGTCAAGGTCAACTCAAGGTATGGTAAATTTGTTGATTCCTTCAGCTCAGCCTCAGGTTAAAGTTTTTCAAAGTAGGTCAAAGTCAAAGGTCAAAGTCATAGGTCAAAATTCAAGGTACCAAACGAAAGCCCTGGTCATAAGGAATCTATATGTGAAATATCACATCCCTATCCCTCATGATTTGAAAGATATAGCAAAGATCAAGGTTTTTGAAAAGTAGGTTAAAGTCCAAGGTCAAGGTCATTAAGTCAAAAGCTAAGATACCAAATGAAAGCTCTGGTCATAAGGAATCTAGTATATTACATGTACATGTATGTGAAATATCAAAGCCCTGCCCCTTGCAATTAAAAAGGTATAGGCCAGGTTAAAGTTTTGTCTATGGATGCCGACGACAACAACACCACCACCAAGACAATGTCTGGGGTATGACATTAGCAGGGTTTCCGCTGGCGTTCACATTTTCCGCATTCTGCGAATATTTTTCCAATTTGGCAAATAAATTTATGATTTGGAGAAAAAAGTTGCGATTGCTTATAATTTCCGCATTTCAAAACCTTTTCAGTATACATGTAGAGAACGATCCTGAACTGTAAAACACCAAAGATAAACTTGCTTGTGTATACTGGTGTTTTTATAGAACAGCAAATAACAACAGAGGGTATGGAGTGGTCGGACGCTGTGTTAATTAATCAACAACACAGATTGAAATGATTACAGTCCAATCGTCCCTCTTGGGTTGGGTCTACACAGGTAATCGTTGCGATGTCGGCGTGTGCATTGAAAGCTATTGGGTTATAAAATTATTTGAAGCGACTGATAACAGGTGATCGGAGATCGCGTAAAAAGTTCTGTAACTAGTATTACTTACTTTTAAAAGGTAAATTATCAACGTTTTAAATTAAGTCAGCTTCGAGCTTGAAAAAAGCAAAGTAGATCTAGTCTTGAACGTTTCGTTATATACAAAATCCATAAAACAAAAAGTATTTAAAAAAGAAAAATTCCAAAAAATTTTTTGATTGACACTGATTATTTTGGGATAGTTGCATTTGGGGAAACAAAAATATTTTAATTTAAGCCTAACGTAAAATTCATGTACACACCTAGCAATATGTATTTTCACAACAGTTGGTTTTAGATATCATTGCTATGGTCACAAATAATTTATTACTTTTTAACTACAACTGCAATGTTTGTAGCCCCCTCTCCAACCGATTCCGTTTAGCTACATCATAAACGCCGAGTCTGATTCATAGTCGATGTAGTCCCAAACATGTAATCATACTACATGTACTTTACTGCCAAATTCATATTGTTTAATTTTGTATCATTAAATTTTTTTTACACAGAATGCATGCAGCGTAATAAGCCACTCTGTATAACATACATCCGTAAGTATTCATAATTGCATTTTAAGTCGGCATCGGCATACGCATTTACTGTTGTGTCCTCGTAAGTACACTGCCTATCAACGTACAGTGCTGAGGTGAATTTTGTAGAATATTTGCCCAGAATGATCAGAGTTTAGCCCAGAGAAATTTTTATTGAAGTGCAGTATATCTACGAGGTCAACATTCATTATAATGTCTCAAAGAAAGTTGTCATTTTTTCAGATTCAAGCCCAATAATGAAAGTTAAATTGGGGATACATTTGTGACTGTCAGCATTGGGATTCTGTCGTGAGCCATTTTCATGTGCTGCATGACTGAGTTGGCTGAATTTCTGCCTAGATTTTAAGTCACTTAAATTCATATTTTACTAAATTTACCACAACAAAACATGACAGAACCTGAATTTACCACAGTACATAGATCTAGGTAGTAGCTTAAAATCATAGCAGAATTTCTGTCTAGTGACCGAGCTACTATTTCAGTGTTTAAATTTCTCAGTTTTGCAGTACCGGTATTAAAATTTGTGTGTTTGAATTTAACAACTTGACAGACATTGTATGTATGCAAAAATACTTGCTTTTTGTTGTTATTGCAAACTTGAGTTTCAAATGATTAATCTTAATAAATATTGTATTCTTTTCCTCAAAAATAATTTTCACTTGTGGTAGGTGTTGAGTAAATTTGCCCAAGTGTTAAGTGAATTTCAAAAGCCACTGCACACTGTGCCGAGTGGATAATAAAATTTTCTTTAAGCCCTGTAGGTACTGCACCAGTACATGTAAAAAAAAAAGTGTGGCCGTCACACAGTGCTTTGTCGTGCTTGACCTCTCCCAGGGATTGCATGACTGAATGTTTCAAACAAAGGTATTAATTTACATGTAATGTTTTACGGAAATGGAAAAATTACTCAGTAATCCTACAACACCACTGTGTTAAAATCATAAGGTTGTATTCAATGCTGACAGTAGGGGTAAATACCGAAATGTACATGAAATACCGAAATGTACCATGAAAAGACACATTTTTATTTAGCTGAATCAATATCAAATCCAAATATTTGTTATTATGGGGCACTTCTTTAGATATCATAGCTCCCTGTAGCAGCAATATATCAAGCCAACAGTGTTAGTTCATGTACATAAATGCCTGTAGTCGGTTGTTCAGTTTATTGCGCTAATATAATCAAAGATTTGGGTTTGATATTAATCCAACTGTGTAAAAATATGTTAGTTGTCTCAAAATAATTTGTATTTCAGCAGCCTTACCCTTTATTTCGACACTTATACAATACATTTCGGTGTTTTATGTATCGATACATTTCATCATTAATGTACATTTTGGTATATGTCCGCTATATTTGGATTTGATATTAAATCAGCTAAATAAAAATGTGTCTATAGTCTAAAAAATAGCATACATTTTAGTAGTTTTACCCTCCATTTCAACTTTTTATGATACATTTTGGTATTCCATGTACATCCCAGTACATTTCGGTATTTACATTTACCCAATGCTGACAATACGTCTCAACAGTTTCGTTTAGGCCCTAATCAGCAAATCAGCAAAAACCACTACACAAAAGCCCCTCAAGATAAACATGTAGATGTATATTCAAATTGTTGGCTACATAAGTTGTTTATAACGTGAATTGTCACGTAATCACGATCGTGTGAATCGTGTTATTTTGTTTTAAATGCTTAAAACCCACTATGCATTTCAGGACAATTTAGGTCAAATTCAGGTCTTTAGTCTACCCTGATGTGTGTGGCTTTGTCGCGGGTTACTTTTCAGTATCCACATGTGGTAGGCCCCTACTTACATGGTAAAAGCTCTCTACCGCTTTAGCTCGTTCCGAATTATCTGTGTAAGAGTCAAAGGCTGTGTAATAAGCTTTCAAAAACGCGTTGCCTATCTCTTCGACAGACATGGCTATGCTGTAACGCAATTTCCTTTTAATTCAAATTCCCTCGATAGGTGGCATTGATTTTAGGGTAGCGGGTATCCTCGTATCAGAGCTTATTCGTACCAGACTTGTTCGTACTCGGCTTTTCTGGGCTTATTCGTCGGAGGTATTTCATGTAAATTAGTCTGTTTAAACAAGAAATATACACTTTATATAGTCTTTTTTCCACAATGGTATTAAAATCGATGTGATATTAAATGAAGAACTGTGAAGAACTTATTTGGGGAGGTTTAGTGGGTGTTATTAAGTTGTATTTACTCAGAATCAATAGCTTATAGATTTATGATAGACTCAAATATTATAAGTTAGGTTATTTATAGAGGTACTTTCCTATTGCGTTTTCTTTGTTTTGATAAAACTCTTGTTCCGAATTACTATGACAATTTTTATCTAATTATCTATTTGTGTTGAATTAATTCTTTTTCAAAATTAATTTATCATCTTATATCAGCGGTTTATATACCTGTCGTTTTTAGATCACCTGAAAAGCTATTGCTGTCACTGCTTCGATGTCGGCGTTGTCCCTTTTTTGTGTTAAGCGTTTTCCATTGTGGGCAAAGTACGTACTGCAGCTACAGCCATGAAACTTCACATGCACTTTGTCTAGGGTCATTACTGAACAATACAGGGTGTGCTGATTGCTGTACAATAATTTTGATCCAAATTTCCAGCTTCCTGGACTTAGTAATTTACTATATATATATATATATATATATATATATATATATATATATATATATATATATATATATATATATATATATATATATAATATATATATATATTGTATGAATATTACTGCGTTAAGTTTTTTGATTTCGGTCCATTGTGGGCAAAGTACTGCAGCTACAGCCATTAAACTTCACATCCACATTGTTTAGGGTCATTACTCGACACTGCAGGGGGATGCTAGTTGCCGTGGCCTAATTTTGACCCAAATTATTATTACAAGCATAAAACAGGAGCGGTATATACCGTAAGATTTGTAAAACATGAATTTAGATTGCTTGTTATCTAAAGATTACGATTCTGCTATTTTTGCATATATAAAATAACGAATAGTGAATATAAAGCTAGAGTTCTTTAGGGTTCGTTGGAGTTCTTTAGAGAGTTCTTCAGACTACAATCGTATTATAACAGTGATATATGGATTTATGAGTTTGGTAGGTTTTACCACAGACATATACATGTACAGTAACGGTATAACACATGTTATATAAAATTTTCAAAATTAAGTATTTTAAAATCCATTATAACAGTATTTATGTGCTATACGTGTCTCTGGTGATTATAATAATAAAATGCTATTATTTCCTTAATCATAATTTCTAGTAAAGGACGTTATTTGTATAATCAAATCATTAATATTATTATTTTTTTTGGCAATAGTCAAAGCAAACGGCATGAAGCGATATTTGTGACATTTGTTTTTACACATGTTTTGAACATGGATGTTTGAATTAAACTAGAGTTCTTTTAACTCAAATAATTACAGCGCCTTCTTCCAGTCACAGTCCTCCAGTTAAGGTGGATCCAGGATCTCGAGTTAGAGGGGGAAAGGAATATGTATGTTTTCGCCGAGCGTAGCGAGGGGCGAAAATTTTTGTGGGCCTAATCTAAAAGATCTGGCAGTGATATATTAAGTTGTTAACTTTATATATATATATTATATCGCTGGCCATGGGAAGCCTTTTTCTGGATTTCACGACGTGGTCACTGATGAATATATATATAATTGTATGTTAAAAAAGTGGGGAGGCCGATCCCTCCCCTGTTCCTACGCTTATGCCTAGCATTACACACTATCAAAATATTGCCGATTAGGCAGAGAGCAAAGCCTTTATATATCGCTGCTGTAGAAAATTGTTAAATATAAAAAAATCTCAGATACCAAAGTATAAATCTTTAGGATGTCCAGGATATATGTACACTCGATTTTGCAATCAAGAGGTGGGACCAGGTATCATGGAGGAGTAAATCTGCCTAAATCATCACCTGTCGACCGGTCACACTCACACCTGCCGTTAGTCCACCGTCAAATCAAAATGAAATACGCGAGGAACGAATCCTCATCACAATTGGTTCAGACGCCTCAACAACCGCCATCGAACAGGTAACTCGATCAACATTGTCACTTAGTGAAACATCAGCATCTGATACATTTCTAAGATCTACTACGTAAAATATATTTATATATACTTTTTTATTATTATATAAACGTTGACATCGATCTTCGCATGAACCCTTTGATTATATTTTACTCTGGTACGAACAAGCCCGGATCACAGTGAAAACCCCAAAGACGAGAAAAAAAAATCGTAGAGACGAACATGATTTGGTACGAACACGCCCGGAAGCGTCGTGGGGAAAGAGGTGTATCTAATTTACGTATGTTCCATATTTGAATTATTTGTTCCTTCGAACCTATGCGGTGCAATGCTATGTGATACCAAAATATCAGTATCATGTTCGTCTCTACGATTTTTTCGTCCTTGGGGTTTTCAATCGGGTTTTTCGTGTGTGTAAATCACATCACTAAAATGACTAACGACACGGACAAAATTAAAGTCATATTTTCGGGACGCTAGACCAGCGATATAAAAAATATATGTCAGTAATAATCTTGTATCTATTCATTTAGATCCGACACCTCTGGATATGTACTTGTAGTGTTGTTGGTTTTAGTGCTTTGTATAGGGTGTCAGATCTAAGGTAAATTAGACCATAGGAAAAGCCCCGAGTTTACTTGGTACCGAGTTGACCTGACATCCAATGCTTTATCGTTATATATCGCTGGTTAGCATCACGTATTTTTTTGTTTTGTTAAATTTACATGTACATTATTTCGAAAGCCTGTTTCAAATTGAAAATGCCAGATGAAAAGTTGTTATTACGAACTTCTAAAGAGATGTGATTACGAGAAAAATGTAAATGGATGAGACACAAATGAAGTGAGTCCCTGTAGATTCTGCTATCGATCTTTTTGACATTTTGACGCGTCTTAACTATAGTACAATAAGTGAAGTTATTGGCGCAACTTTTGGATGGTCAAATGGACTGGATGTGATGGAATATGATCTAGAAGTTGTATTTAGTATATATTTTGTAAGGTTTTTTTTAAAAGATTTACAGCCTGAACTTTAAAAGAAATTATCTACCCAATATATGTTTGTATCCATTTGCACTCAACTTGAGTACTGTTTTCTCTTTCCTGTCTGATTTCATCGGTGTCACTAATGTCCGGAAGCGACGAGACGAAATGAATTAGATTTAAAGGGGCAGTTAAAACTTATCTGGTTTTTTTTCGCCTTTTCTTTTTACTACATTTGTACTAAGACTGGTATACAATAACAAAAAAGAAATATACACAGTCATGAAAATTCATAAATTCCTATGTAATTTGTGAACATAGCTTGAGAAACCCAAGTTTGGCACTTTTTCAATTGCAAAGGGAGCCTACTGGCGTACTGCTATCGTCAATTTTAAGTGCTTTTAACACCATGAACCAGTGGCGAGATTCAGAATATGTTACATGTGTGTATGGTAGTTTCGGTTATCTATCAGTAGGAAATGTGAAGGGCTGTGCAATATGGATTACTATCAGAACAACCGATTGGTTTAGCTATTTTATTATTTTCAAATACGTGTAAATAAATATGTTTAGAAGTTGTAGAGTTTTAAAATTTTGATACTTTATTTAATTGAAAATCAGTATAAGATAGTGAAAATAATAAGACAGTTTAAGTGTTAGTTATATTACATATACATATGTTGATTGTTTTCCAAAATTTCCGAGATTGGTGTATTACACAGAAGAATTAACTTAAAGTGCACCCCAAAGGGTATATACAACGTCATCAAAGGAAAAGGTTGAGCGCTATAGGGTGTGAAAGTCATCAGCCTAATGTAGAGTATAGCGAGATAACATATCAGCGGATTATTTAAAACAGTCTTGGTTAATCGGTGCGTTGTAGTGAGGTATGGAAATACATCTAAACAGGTCTTGCTGTTCACAAATTTCCAAAAGATAAAAAGATAACTTAAAGACAGTTGAGGACTAGATCCGTAAAATTATTACGTGCTGATTTTCAAATCTGTCCGGTTTCAGATGTAGCTAATGAAAGGACATGTTTAAACACCTAACAGTGGATTATTGCATTTCTTAACACATTATTTTTAAAAAAATTTACCAAAATAAAGTAAATAGATAAATAAATAGAAAAATAAATAAATGGATAAATAAATAAATTAATTTATAAAACACCAAACAGTATTTTTTCTTCCTTATTTTCGGTTCAAAATGTATTTTATTTAATCTACTATTACATATCTATCCTGTTATTTAAAAAATATGTTTTATACAATTCGCAAAAATTAAAAGATTAAGAAATACCACACAGTAAAAATGTATCATTGTTAGTAAGTTTGCATCAAAAAGCATGTTTTATTGTAAATTATGACATTTTCTATCAAATTATATAAAAATATTTTATACAAACATTTTTAACAAAAAATAAAATAAAATAAATCGCTGAACATTAAACTGAATAGCAGAATTTCATTCTTAATTTTTGTAATTCTGCTTAAAAAGTGTTATATATGTTGCTGATGTAATGTAAAATAGATAAATAGATATTTTTAAAATATTTTATAGTAAAAGTTTCTGCTGAAGAAAACGGCGGAACATACACACTCTTTCTCTCTCTCTTTCTGTCTCTCTCTCTCTGTCTCTCTCTCTTTCTCTCTCTCAACAGATAAACACTCCATTAAAATTTGGGTATATGCATTTTTTTTTAATTCACTCGTAAATAACATTTACATCTATATTTTAACAATTGATATATAATTGTATATGATGAGAGAGAGAGATATTAATAACTATGTAGGTTTTGACACGTTAATTTATCACGGATTTTACTGACCACTGATATGGCAATGGATGGTTTTAATTTTAGGTGACTTATTTTCTTGTTGTTTTTTTTTATTTTATTTTTTTAAGTTATCTATATCATGAATTAATCTTCAATACACTTTTGTAAAAATAGCGATACTTTGTCAAATACATGCAAAAGAATTGTCACATATTTATTTTAACATACGCACGAAGTCCTATTGATAATAAGTTGATGTCCGCTATTCTAAATCTAATGTTTTACATGTATTTCATGTGTTGTTTCACTGTAAGTGATTCCCCGACATCATTGGGGATTAAAAGATGTAAGTGCCAAAATGACAACATCTGAGCAGGGTTTTCCCTGGGATTTTCAAATGAGGAGTCCATGGACTCCCACAACTACAAAATTAGGAGTCCATTTGGTAATTTAGGAGTCCATTTGCCGTCCACTTCAAATCGACCAGAATTAAACTGATTGTTCCCTATAGGGAAAATATCAACAGTACATGTGGAGCATTTATTTTCTAATCATAGCTTAATCATGTCGGGAGAGTGATTATTTTCCCTGTACTCATATGTGAAACAAAACATCAGCACCATTTTTATACGTTACTGTAACACGATTTTAATTTCTTGGTTTGTTCTTGAACCCTCAGAGTTCCCTTAATTCAATATATACATGTAGTTTTTGTATACATACATGTACATGTACTAGAGATTAAAGGTTTATAAGAAATTAGTTAAATTATAGTTGTTTTAACTACATTTGAAATCATATGGAAAATTTATATTAAAAATTTATAAATTGTAATACAATGACATGTTTTTAGAAATATGGATGCATAACTGAAAAGTTACTAAATACATGTAGCCTACTAACTGATGCCTCAAATTTATTTATTTGAGAATTACATCTATTTTATCCATTTCAAGTATTAAAGTACTTTATCATGTGTAAGAATAACATAAACACTTGTGTAAATAAATTATTTTATATAACTATCATTCGTACATGCACTTTCATTATTATTTTTTGATTTCCTTAATGCAATGAACGTCGGGTTTGGTATCCCTTCTATAATTTATATTTCCGGAAGTACCCATAAAGTGATAAACGATGTTGTCTTGTTGATTCTAGATCTACATTTGGGGTAAAGGTTTTCCTGTTTTATTATAAATAAAATGATGAATTCAGTTTCTTGGTTTTCTTGTGGAATTGCACTAGAACATAAGAATTTAAAAAGGACATAAAAAAGGAAGCAAACTGGTAGAAATAGGTCGCATGCTTGGCTTATTTACCCAAACGATCTCGAAACACATTATGTATTTAACGCGTCCACTAGGACGCAATAGATCTTATTTTAGGCGTCATTTAGGATTTTTACACGTAAATACGCAGAATTTTTGCGTCATGGAAAACCCTGATCTGAGAGTTTATGTTTACGGAGTATTGTACACAACAGCCAAGTAGTTGGGAAACACTGGACGCTAGTATTTCTATACACAGCAGTGATTATAAAGACATATTTAGCACATACTTCTCCGCTGAATGAATTATATTTATTGTAAATGAAATACTTTACATCTCATAATTATCATGAAAATCTCTTTCATTGTCACTTCAGGATTGCGTATAAAAATCATCTTCCAAACTGGATTCTGAACTAGAAAACTTGCCCACTTTCTCTATACCAGCCAATGACTATTGTACCGGATGTTCCTTGGATGACATCACGGCCATTAGAAGTTTTCAGTTTTTTCACTTGATTGGATTTCCCACAGGTAAAAAAAACTCTACTTTGTTGACTTATATCTCCGGAACGAGATGTCGGATCGATTTCAAATTTCCGACATGCATTTCTGCATCATAAACTAACAGTTTTTGAAAAGTTGTATATAGCATTTGGGGTGCACTTTAAATAGCATAAATCAGTCGTCTTTATTATTTATAAAGGCCAGATATATCATGCTAAGAGTCATCATACGTTTGTGCTTTACCTGTCAATGGGATGCCGTTCCAATAAATAATACCCAGGCGGCCCATGAAATGGTTATTTGAATAAACTGTAGTACTAAATTGTAGAGCCCCAAGTTTATTGAATGCAAAAACTGCAAGTCTGTTATGTTTGTTTATTGTTGTTTAACCTCCCACTCAAGAATATTTCACTCATATGGAGACGTCACCAAATGCCTGTGAAGGGCTTCAAATTTTGGCCTATGCTCGGCACTTACGGCCATTGAGCAGTGAGCAGCTGACACCTACTGTCACACGGGACCTCCAGTTTTTAGCAAGTCTGTTATGCAATACAGTAATATCTAGAGGATTTTCTCAATTTAAAAATAAATCGACAATCGAAAACCAAAATTAAAAACAACAAAGGAAATGAAAAATTTAAAGTAACATAGTATAGTATCATAGTCAAATGATTAAGGAAGGTGTCAAGGGACAATTGGTTTTCAAAATCATTTGTCCCATAGCCGCAGTGATTTTTCCAATTTTTTTCTCACTCTGGATTTACAATTTCCTTTGTCAGAATATGGTGGGATCTGTTTTCGTCCTAAGTAAACTTTGGCCAAAAATATGGTAATGGACAGGAGATGACTCTAAAATACAGACATTAATGTTTTCAAAGATCTTGGTTCTGGTGACTACATGAATAATAAAAATGTATATTTTTAAATAGTTTTCTACGAAAGTTTATTGAGGTCAAATGAGATTTTTTTAAAAAAAAAAAGTTGTTAAACGAGATTTTAAAAACTCGTTATTACAAGATAAAAAAGTAGTTATTATAACAAGGTAAAAGTCAATATAACAAGATAAAAAGTTGTTATTATGAGATTTTTAAAAAAGTCGTTTTTTCGAAATTTTAAAAAGTCATAATTAAGAGATTAAAAAAGTCGCTATTATGAAATAAAAAGTCATTATAACAAGATAAAAATTGTTATAATGATATAAAAAGTCGTTATTATGAGATTTCAAAAAGTCTTTATTATGAGATTTTAAAAAGTCTTAATTACGATATAAAAAAAGTTGTTATTACAAGATAAAACTTTGTTATAACTAGATGAAATGTCATTATTATCAGATTTTAAAAAAAGTTGTTATTACAAGATTTTTGGCCAGATTTGAAAAGCAAGTCCGATCTATAGATTGATGATGTCCATTTGACATGATGTGTGTCAAAGATGTCAATAAAATTTAGATAATCCACGTACGTTTATGGCTAAATTGCTTGCCCAGGACAGTGTACCAGAGCATTTGATTGGTGTTCCACTTGTCTGGATTGTCCTGGACAGTGAAACGAACATGCTCAGTAGAGCGTCACTAAGTGACCGCCAACAACCTACCGTTTATAAATAAATCAATATGTTAGGTGTTTCCCACGACTAATTAACTAATTAGTTGGAACTGGACTTTAAAAATACAACGAAAGTTCATGCGAATACGCATTAAGAGAGTACAGAAAAGTTTATCTATGAACATTACTCCCCGGAATGTGGCTTTAAGTATACACAGTTTCTTTTTTTCATTAATATATATATATATATATATATTATATATATATTATATATATATATATATATATATATATATATATATATATATATATATATTATGTGTCTACATATTTTCAGCAGGATTATACATTTGGATAAAGTTGAATAGTTTCATATAGTGGAAAACATAACAAAAAGAAACAAAGAAAAATGGATGATACAGAAACACCACGATCAATGATCCAGGGTTATTTGAAAACAGCCGATACCCAGAAAAGTGATGTAATGAATAGAAAGCGCAGACCGATGCCTAGAACTCCTGAAAATGAAAGGGACCGATTGAGTAAATCCCTTCCAGAAATAGTTGGCGAAAGATCTTCAGATTTCAAAAAGAGGCGTGTTTCACAAACTCAAGATATTACTCCAAGGTCCATGGTAAGGAAATTGTTGATTTGATTAGATTTTTTACTTGTTTTATGCCATACTAAAAAAAAAAATCCATTGGTGTGTTGATAGTTTATTTTGTTTGTGTGTGGGGGGGGGGGGGGGGGGGTGGGGGGGGGGGGGGGGGGGGGGGGGGGAGGGGGGGGGGGGGGGCTGGTACATGTACATATATGTGTAGGTTTGCATTGTCTCCATTCTTCTTTCCATCTTTTTTATGATTTGTCCTTGCCATATATATATATCAATTAGGCTTCCAATGTTTGGTGCAGTGTATGTGTACACAGAGCTGTTTACTTGTATGGATTGTCCTTATTTTCAACGGATTTTCATGTAAAAATACGCACTACGGATTCGTGTGAAAAATCTACGGATTATCTACAATCCCGTAAAAAAATCGTAGTTGCTTCCGAAATCTGTCGATCTTTGTTAAAAAAATTGCTTTGTCATTAGACAACACATGTGCTTTAAAGCGCACAGTTGATATTGAATTTTAGAGAAAAAAAAAACATGAGGCAGGACGTTGACAAAGGAACGTGCCTTGATGAAAATCATAATGAAACAACGGTGAAACGGAAACTTGATGAACCGGATGAATTGGTTCAACCGAAAAAGAAAAAAATATGTTCAATGCTACAAGGAATCATACGGTGCATTCTGGCCTTGTCTCCGGCAGTCGAAGAAAGGAGGGCACATGGTATATTGCATCGTTTGCAATACTGACTTTAGCTCTGTGGTCATGCAGGAAAAAATGATTGTTTTAGACATATTAAGTCTAAACAACATCAAGACCTCGCAAAACTGAAGGAATCAAATTCATCTATGAAGAGCTTTATGGATATTCCTGGAAATCCCGAACTCGAACGCAAACGTGCTGTGACCGGAGCAGAGACAATGATGTGTGAATTGATAGCCGAACTTAATTTGCCTTTGAGCACAGCTGATACTTTCAACAAGGCGTTCAAATTAATGTTTCCAGACTCAAAAATAGCTGAAGGTATTATGAATATCATTCTTATGGGGTCTATGCATAGGCGAGGGATGTGTATGATTCATGTCATATAAATGAATCTGCCCCGCATGTCCCTTGTTTTTCTTTCTCTAAATCCCTCTTTTTTGTTTTTATACATGTAAAATTCACACAAAAGAAAGGTATTATTGGAGAATATGAATATGTAAAAGAACAAAAACAGCACAGATGTCTGATATATGTACATTCCTTTATCATATATAAGAATTAACTATATAAATAAGGCTTAATAGACCTTGAATTAACTTTTAAGTTATACCCCAGATTTATACTGACAGAATGCTCAAAATACTGATAACTGGTATAGAGAATACTGACAGGAGCCAGGAGGGGTAAACAGCTCTGTGTACATCTCAAGTTGTATTTAATAACATTTATGTATATCGATCATGATCTACCAAAAAAAAAAGAAGAAAAAGTTTGAAAATTTTGTTTGTTATAGTAAATTGTTAAAAATTTCAGAGATTTTTTTTATTTGTCTGCCCTGATGATTAAATATTTAGTGTCAAATCATGCATATAACTTTATACCTGGACATTTTCACTGCTGTTCAATTTTCACCTTTTTTTGCCCTGATTTGAGAGGGCAAATTTAGAACGAAGGTGAAACTTTCAATCTAAATAATTTAAGCACAAACATTCACGACATCCGTGAGACAAAGGTCATTTAGTGCAAATTCAAAAAGAGGTAAATATATTTTCAGTCGTAAAAGGGTAAATATTTTCAGCTATACATGTATATAGTTACATTTTGTAGGTAGCTGCACCAAGCATAGTAAACTTTATGATATTTTTGTAATTCTGTAATCAGGAATGTCACCTAGTGAAACTGAACAATTCACTCAGCACTACGGTGGTTCAACGTGGGTGGGACAAGTGTCTGAGTGCTTTATCCGAGTAATACCGGTAGTCTTGTAACTCATAGTGACATACCGTATTGGACCCAATAAGTGTCCAGGGTGTTACAAAAATAGGGAAAAGAGGGGTAGGCATTTATTTATGTTGTTCTGGTCCAAATCGCCTTGTCAACCAGCTGGATCGTGTGTGAATAAAGGGGAAGGGCGCTTATAGGGACACGGGTGCTTATTGGGTCGAATACGGTAACCAAAAAACAAACAGGATGTGAAAAATAGCAATATTAAAAAACAAATGTAGTCACCTTTATTAAGCGGTCTCCTCCTTCAACTGGCCAGTTTTAATCCCTTCCCAATTTTTTCCTTATACATGTATATATAATTACACTCCAATAAGCAGTCACCTTCCTAATGTGGTCAGCAGGGATAGAAATTAGCAGGGGCCCAATAGCCCATGCGAGTAAAACTTACCTGAGCTAGTAGATTTCATTGTGTTAGCCCAGGTGGCTATTGAAAATTTGGAGGTATATCTTGTACTTTCACAAATTTCACAAATTTCAACTGATATTCTTGTAAACTGAGTATACCTTGCTTCATGTAGCTAGTGTATGAACTATAAAAAATGTTTTCATAGTAACCTTGCATGTATTAGGAAGAGCAAGTTTCTGGCTTTCCAGACAAGTAACTGGGCTCCAAAAAAATTCTGACATTCAAGCCCAGATGGATCCTTGATTGCAGAGTTTAATTTCTATCCCTGGTTTTCCACATAGTCCAAAGATCAAGTTTTTTCAGTTTTCGCTTGTGGTCCAAACACATACTGGTCCCATACTTGGCGCTAGTAGTAAGTTAAACATTGTTGCTTTCCAGACAAACTTGCATTAAAACCTCTGTATAAAGGGCTCCATAAAGGCCATTCGAATATAACCTTTGTTAACCTTTTTATACTGAATAAACCTCTTTATAAAGGCCATAGGTCTACAACGGTTACTTTTGCCTGTTCCCCTTGAATGGCCTTTATATACATGTTTGACTGTATGTTTATGATATTATGACAATAAATATCAATATATTACAAAAGTGATACATACATGTAGGTATATGATGTTTAGTATACATGTTTTAGTGTTGAATCTAGGATATGAAAAGGGCACACAAAATCAGTGTGAAAGGGCACACAATTTCAGTTTGAAAGGGCACTTTAAATGCGTAAATTGATTTTCTGCACATGCATATTCTCGGGGCTCCATTAAACAAATTTTAAATACTTTTCTTTATATTTCAAGTTTTTTAGAAAAACCCATTTTTTCAATGAAAAAAGGGGCCAAGGGCTAGCCCTGGCCTGGTTTTTTTTTTGTTGCCAATCCAATACACATACTAAGGTCCCAAAAAATAGCTGTGGTGATTAATTAAAACAAGGTAGTAAATGTAAGTTAAATATTTGATACATAATTTACACTGATATGAAAAAAATTATTTCCTAAATTGGTAATCGATTGTCATGCTTAAATTATCTAAATAAAGTCAACAAATTTGTTAGATTTAGGCCATTTGAATTTTTCCTCACTATATCACTGAAAATAAAGTCGTGTGACACGAAGTCGATAAACCTGAACAAATTTGCTTTTAGATTTGGCAGGACTTGGCGGTTTATTCCATTTACATATTTTCACAGCGATTATGGCTTTAATTCCTAGAATTTATATATGTACATGTATAAGTACTTCGTACTTGCTCTTTAAAATAAAGGTCCGTGGAGACAAGCTATTTTCCACTCGCGAACTAGAGCCTGCTTCAAACTGAATTTAGCAGCTGTTTAACCTTTTTAAATGGGCCTTTAAATAAAGCATCGTTTTATTTGCTTGTACATATATTTTTACAAACATTTTACGTATTTAATTTTCTAGCCATTTGAATCATAGCGGATTCAGCGAATCGATAATCCCAATCACCTATGAGTCGTTTTTTACTTATCTCGGGTGATTACCTGAGACTATTTAAACTGATCAACATACATAGTCTTAGGTAATTGGGGCAATTAACAGTTTAAAGAGTATACATAGGGATTTCACAAGCAATTTCGCCAAAGAATTGATTTTTTTAGGGGGGGGGGGCTTGATTGACATCATGAAAAAAGGGTATGGCGCTGGAAAAAAGGGCATGGCGTTTCCAAAAAAAGGGCATGGCGCGGCGCCATGCTATGTTGCTCTAGATTCAACACTACATGTTTGCACACATTATAACTTGAGAATTTTGAGATCCTCTGGCTCAATTAATAGGTCACCTATGATTTCTCTGGCTCAATTAAGAGGTCACCTCTGTTAAAAGGTCACTCTCATCATTTTCCTTCAGTGATGGTTTAACTCATTCACCCCTAGAGACACATTTGGACTGGTCTAAGTCATTGATTTACTGCAGAGTCCATTGTTTTTCAGGGGTTGACGAGTTAATACAGCTTAGACTAATCTAATTCCAGATTGAAAAGTTTGTCACATCAACAAAGACGGTGATGCCATCTGTCAAGAAGACCAGAAGAAGAAGGTCGGTGGCCACACCGGTAGCCGATATAACTGACATTACAATCGACAAGTTCACCCCAAGAACAAATATACAAGGCATATTATCACAAGGTTTGTATACAGTAGGATCTGTCTGTTGAGTCTACCCAATCTGTCACTGAAATGTAGTCTCTCAAGACAGTCTTTGAAAAAGTGGTTTTCAGAATTCGGTCTCAGATGACAGGTGGTCTTTCATGGGAGTGGTCTTTCAAGACAGGTTCCACTGTAATTCAATATCAGTCATGACGCCACTTTGTGGTCAACGGTCTTCAAATTCTTTATTTGTTCTATAGTGCATGGATCATACAGGCCTTGAAATGTCCTGGAGTTGTTTTTTTTTTAGTAGTCCTTGGAAAGTCCTTGAAGAGCAGTATTTGAGGAAAAGTACTTGAAAAATCCTTGGAATATGCCAGAATGTCCTTGAAGAAAATTTTATGTACATGTATTGTCAAAACTTTGATTAGAATTAAAGTACAGTGGAACCTCTCTTGAGAGACCGTTCTCATCTGCCTCTGAAAAATGGTCTCTCAAGATAGGTGGCTCTCAAGAGAGGTTTTATTTAAAGGATTATTTAACCATATGGTCCAGAATTTAAATTCTGAAAACTTAAAATAAGAGCATACAAAAGTTGTGGTAAGTTTTTCTTCGTAATAAGTACTTGATTTAAAAAAAAATGACACTTTGTCAAATAAAGAATATCTTATCTGTTAAGTCATATAAGATTTATTTACTTTGAAAAAGATTGTATATACTTACTTTGATATACAATGGTTTCATACTTGGTCGAGTGGAATTTATGTTATCACTTGCCCGAGTGCTTTTTTTATCGATTTTTTTTTCAACCCTGACCCCACGCACTTCCTACACCTCAAAGTGCTCATTTCGCTCATTTGTTTAATGTTGTTTTACATCCGGTCAAGAATTTTTCATTTATATGGAGATGTCACCAGCTTAAGATGAAGTGTGACAAATTTTGACCTGTGCTATGGACTGACACCAATGTAGTGCCATGCCAACCGTAACACAGGACATCAGTTTTTTTTAAAGGGGCATTAACTGTATTTACCCAGAAAAATTAGTTCACTATTTTCTACTTTTACTACTTGTACTTGATGTACAATAACAAAAAAGCGCTATATACAGGTATAAAAAATCTTATATTCTTATATATTTTGTGAAAATTAGGTCAGGTCCAGTGTGGTATTCATAAACAAATAGTAACGATGAGTTTTTCAGTTGCAAGTGAAAAGTTCCAAACCCGGGTTTCTGAAGCAATTTTCACAAGATATACAGGAACTGAAGAATTTTTGGCCTGTGTATATCTCTTTCTTGTTAATGTATGTCAATCTAAGAAGTTAAAAAGGGAAAACAAAATTTGAAAAAAAGCAGCTACCGGTAATGCCACTGTAAGTCTCACCCAATAGATATTGAGGATTTAATTTTGATGCCAAGTGTTTGGTAAAGGAACAGTCACTACATTTTTCAAATTTTTAGTGTGACCCAGGACAGAGATTTGAACCTGGGACCTTCTGCTTGCAAACCCAAAGCTCTACTACTGGACTAGTCTATTTTCAGTTCTGGGGTTAAGAATATTGGTTGTGGTGAGGATAATAGATGGTACGTAAAATATGTGGGTGTGAGGTGAGCTTTGTACTCCTCAATTACTCTTATGGATTTAACTCATCAACCCCTGAAAAACAATGGACTCTTCTGTAAATCAATGATGTAGGCAAGTCCAAATTGTGTCTTTAGGGGTGACTGAGAGTTAATTCAAATTTCTTTTCAGCATATGAAGAGACTCCATATGAAAGACCAGTCACCAGAAGTGGTCGCCGAAGTGAGTTACCACCAATACCACTTGACCGCTCCATCAACTTACGTTTAAGTAGTTCTGGAAGGTAAGAATACTCCAGTCTGTTATGTTGCTCTGTGTCAGATAGGTGATATTTATTTTAGATTACCATATTTGACCCATTAAGCGCCCATGTCCCAAACCTGATAAACTGTAAGTAACAGTTTATCTGTAGCCCCCAGCAACAGAATTATGCTGATAGGTGTCCTCGGTAATATCTATAATAACTTTACCACTGTGACTCATAAAAAATTAACTGTTTTACGTCAATTTGACTATTAATTGGTCCCATTAAGCACCCGCCCTTTTCCCCATTTTTGTAGCAGCGCTTAATGGGTTGAATATGGTATTCCAATAATTCATAAATGAAGAAATGTATGAATGATGAAAGGGGATGTCAATAAGAACATGTAGAATGTAAGACTCTCGGAATGCTTGTTACATATGTTATCATGGAGTTTTGTTTATTATTGAATTAGTCCAACAAGTGATGAGTATCGGCGACCCCAGATGTCTGGTAAAAAGGAGAAATTAGCAGATAGAGTCCGACGGAAGCAGTTCAACTTCCATCAATTGTCCTTAAGAGGTTTGTTATACGTCATAGTATATTAAAAAAATTTAAATATTGAGCCAAGTTAGAAATATGTTAAACCTATTGAGGTTCATAATTTTGCACATCACGAAGAGAAGTGCTGGAATCATAAGACCTTAAGCAGAATTATTTAGTGATTGCTCTGTTGCAGAGTGTCCAGAAAATCATGGGGACATTACTTCTCCATCACAGCCTCAGTGACATGGTGACCTTGCTATTGAAAGGGTGACATTGTATCCCACTCCCAGCATCATTAGTGTCTCCCACTTCTAGTATTTTAGTGTCTCCCACTTCTAGTGTTGTTAGTTTCTCCCACTTCTAGTATTATTAGTCTCCCACTTCTAGTGTTGTTAGTGTCTCCAACTTCTAGTATTGTTAGTGCCATCCACTCCTAGTATTATTAGTGTCTCACACTTCTGGTATTGTTAGTGTCTCCCATTTCTCCTAGTGTTTTAAATGCCTCCCACTTCTAGTATTATTAGTGTCTCCTACTTCTAGTATTGTTAGTGTCTCCCACTTCAAGCATTGTTAGTGTCTCCCACTTCTAGTATTGTTAGTGTCTCCCACTTCTAGTATTGTTAGTGTCTCCCACTTCTTGTATTGTTAGTGTCTCCCACTTCTAATATTATTAGTGTCTCTCACTTCTAGTATTGTTTGTCTCCCATTTTCCTAGTATTGCTAGTGTCCCCGACTTCTAGTGTTGTTAGTGTCTCCTTCTAATATTATTAGTCTCCAACGTCTAGTATTGTTAGTGTCTCCCATTTCTCTTAGTATTGTTAGTGTCTCCTAATTCTGGTATTGTTAGTGTCTCCCATTTCTCCTAGGGTTGTAAATGCCTCCCACTTCTAGTATTGTTAGTGTCTCCCATTTTCCTAGTATTGCTAGTGTCTCTCACTACTAGTGTTGTTAGTGTCTCCCACTTCTAATATTATTAGTGTCTCCCACTTCTAGTATTCTTAGTTTCTCACTTTTCTAGTGTTGTTAATATCTCCCATTTCTCTAAGTATTGTTAGTGTCTCCTATTTCACCTAGTGTTGTTAGTTTCTCCCACTTATAATGTTGTTAGTGTCTTCAACTTCTAGTATTGTTAATGTCTCCCATTTCTAGAATTTTTATCGTCCTCCACTTCTAGTGTTGTTAGTGTCTTCCACTTCTAGTGTTGTTAGTGTCTCCCACTTCTAGTATTGTTAGCGTATCCCATTTCTTCTACTATTGTTAGTGTTTCCCACTTCTAGTATTGTTAGTATCTCACACTTCTATTGTTGTTAGTGTCTCACATCTCTAGTGTTGATAATATCTCCCATTTCTTCTAGTATTGTTAGTTTTTCCCATTTCTCATTGTGTTGATAGAGTCTCCCAGTACTTAATGTTTTAGTGTCTCCCACTTTAATATTGTTATCCTTGTGTACTTAGCTTCCAAACAAAACATTTCTTTTTTGCTATATTGTTATAGGATATTGATGATCATGCTTTCCAAATGAATTTTCTTCTCCAAATCTTCATTTTGCATCCATATCACATTTACAAGTAACAATAGCCTTCTAGAGTTTTTCTTTTGAAAAACATTATCCATGTTCTTTAATTTCATTTCACTGCTTTAACTTCATTTCACAGCTTTAACTTCATTTCACAGCTTTAACTTCATTTCACTGCTTTAACTTCATTTCACTGCTTTAACTTCATTTTACAGCTTTAACTTCATTTCACTGCTTTAACTTCATTTCACAGCTTTAACTTCATTTCACTGCTTTAACTTCATTTCACAGCTTTAACTTCATTTCACTGCTTTAACTTCATTTCACAGCTTTAACTTCATTTCACTGCTTTAACTTCATTTCACAGCTTTAACTTCTTTAGCTGCTGCTTAAGTTCAGTGAACTTGAAAAAAATGGAAATAACTTTTGTTAACTCTTTTTTAAAGGTAAGGAAAACAGGCCGACTGTAGTGCCACCTGGTGAGAGTGATGTTGATTATCCAACTCCACAGTCAGGATCCTCGGATCATTCAAGTTAGTGTTTACATGGCCTTGAAAATTAGTATATACATGACCTTAAAAATAAGTTTATACGTGACCTTGAAAACAAATAATTAAAAGATCTTACCTGAGTGTTCACATCACATTATACTAATTAAATAAGTGTAAAAATATTGATATGATACAAGCTTAAGAGTTTACTTATAGTGTTGTTAGTGTCTTCCACTTCTAGTGTTGTTAGTGTCTTCCACTTCTAGTGTTGTTAGTGTCTTTCACTTCTAGTGTTGTTAGTGTCTTCCACTTCTAGTGTTGTTAGTGTCAATCTATTGAGTGTTGTTAGTGCCTTCCACTCTTCCACTTCTAGTGTTGTTAGTGTCTTCCACTCTTCCACTTCTAGTGTTGTTAGTGTCTTCCACTCTTCCACTTCTAGTGTTGTTAGTGTCTTCCACTCTTCCACTTCTAGTGTTGTTAGTGTCAATCTATTGAGTGTTGTTAGTGTCTTCCACTTCTAGTGTTGTTAGTGTCTTCCACTTCTAGTGTTGTTAGTGTCTTCCACTTCTAGTGTTGTTAGTGTCTTTCACCTTCTAGTGTTGTTAGTGTCTTCCACTTCTAGTGTTGTTAGTGTCAATCTATTGAGTGTTGTTAGTGCCTTCCACTCTTCCACTTCTAGTGTTGTTAGTGTCTTCCACTCTTCCACTTCTAGTGTTGTTAGTGTCTTCCACTCTTCCACTTCTAGTGTTGTTAGTGTCTTCCACTCTTCCACTTCTAGTGTTGTTAGTGTCAATCTATTGAGTGTTGTTAGTGTCTTCCACTCTTCCACTTCTAGTGTTGTTAGTGTCTTCCACTTCTAGTGTTGTTAGTGTCTTCCACTTCTAGTGTTGTTAGTGTCTTTCACTTCTAGTGTTGTTAGTGTCTTCCACTTCTAGTGTTGTTAGTGTCAGGGGACAAATGGCCATTATTGAGTGTTGTTAGTGCCTTCCACTCTTCCACTTCTAGTGTTGTTAGTGTCTTCCACTCTTCCACTTCTAGTGTTGTTAGTGTCTTCCACTTCTAGTGTTGTTAGTGTCTTCCACTTCTAGTGTTGTTAGTGTCTTTCACTTCTAGTGTTGTTAGTGTCTTCCACTTCTAGTGTTGTTAGTGTCTTCCACTTCTAGTGTTGTTAGTGTCTTCCACTTCTAATATTGTTGTAAGTGTCTTCCACTTCTAGTGTTGTTAGTGTCTTCCACTTCTAATGTTGTTAGTGTCTTCCACTTCTAGTATTGTTAGTGTCTTCCACTTCTAGTGTTGTTAGTGTCAATTTATTGAGTGCTTGTTATGTTGTTCTATATCCCGTCAAGAATTTTCCATTTATATGGAGATATTGCCAGCTTTAAGTGAAGCACCACAAATTTTGACCTGTGCTATGGACTGACACCAATGCAGTGAGGGTTTGTTTATGTACCAATCTGTTGAGACATGGGACCTCTGTTTTAAGTCTCAACTAAAAGATCTGTGACTTTCACTTCATGTCCTGGTTGCTTGGCTTTTTAGTGTCTTTGGTATGACAATTCTACCACTAGAACACAGCAAGTTGAGAAAGTTTGTCAGTTTACTTACGGAAGACGCAGGCTCTTACCTTTGTAACATTGTAACAGGGTTCTCTCTCCACCAGAAAAATCTGGCCAGTACCAGAAAACTGGAAAATTGTTGAGTTTGGTGTAAAACAACATTCAAGCAAGCATATATTGTACAGGGTTTTCCCAGGGGTCCCTGTGAACCACAACACATGAACAATTCTGAGTCCCTATTAAGTTAAGGTGACTTAAATACATTTCAATAAGATATACATATTTCAAATCAGAGACAACAGCTAATTTAAATGTACAGTAAAACCTGTATATAGGGGCCACCAAAGGGACCAGAAAATATTGACCTTTATGTGCAGGTGACCCTTATACACAGGTTAAATTTAGTTGAATTATGTGGTGGTGGTACTTTTCAAAACTGGCCTTTATAGACAGGGAATCCTTATATAAAGGTGGCCGCTATAGAAGGTTTTACTGTATACACTTTTCTGTGTAGTAATGTGACTGTAGCCCCACTTAAAATAAACAAGTGAGAAAACATTGCTTTGCAATTTGTTACGGGGCCTAATAGACCATCATTCAAGCATGTAAGTCCAATGAAAATCAAGATGATATAAAAACAATGACACCCATTTTAGTCTCAGATTCAAAATCAGTTCAAATATAGAGATTTAGTGCATCCTTAGGGACTCAGTTTTATTCAATTTGTGTGTCCTGTAAAATATCATATATCTTATTCATTCTGTGTCCTGAAAAGATTTTATGCATCAGGGACGCAAATGGCCGTAAGTGCTGAGTATAGGCCAAAATTTGAAGCCCTTCACCGGCATTTGGTGACATCTCCATATGAGTGAAAGATTCTGGAGTGGGACGTTAAACAACAATAAAAAAATAAAAAACAATGATCCCGGAGTAACTAGAACATTTTCAGAAATATTTCTTGTCAAGATAATGTATACCTGTTTATTTTCGTTACCGTTTAATTTTCGCCCCTTAGATGAGAAGGCAAATTTAAAACGAAAACAGAATTTTCAAGCTAAATAATTGAAGCATGTACATTCATGCCCTCCTTGAGACTATGGTGATTTAGGGCAAATTTAAGACGGGGTTAATATATTTTCTGAAAATAACCAGGGCTGAAAATATCCAGGTATACAGTTTAAGTATTTTGAAAGACAACGATGACGATAATGAAGCAGAAAATTCATCATTTCCTGTCGTTACAGGTATGGAAGTTGGAGTATCGTCACAAGAAGAAGGAACTTTAGGAGACATCGAGAGTGGAGAACAAACAACAGGTTGTGTAATTTTTCACCTCTTTTTTTGGCTGCTTTTGTCAGTTTCTTATATTTTCCATATTACAATAATACATTCCACAAAGTATTCAGAAATTGATGTAATGGGCCTTCATGGCCTGATTGGTTAGAACATCCCACTCTATTCTAAACCATGAGCTCTCTTACCTCCTGATTTTGTGAGAAAGTTTACTTGTATAAGGTCGGTGGTCTTTTCCCAGCTGTAACTGAGTTCTCTTCTCCACCATTTTAAACTTGCCACTACCGTGTAAGTGCAATTTTGTTGAGAGTAACATAGAACACTGTTTAATTGTTGTTGTATTGGTGTTTAATGTCTCACTCAAGAATCTTTCACTCATTTGGAGAATGCCGATGAAGGGCTTCGAATTTTGGTCTATGCTCGGCACTTTCGGCCATAGAGCAGTGAGGATTCTTTCATGTGCCCACACCTACTGTGACACAGGACCTCGGTATTTACTGTCTGTTCTGAAGGACAGGAAAAGCCAAATACTGTTTAAACAAATAGTGCAAGAAAAACAGAAACTAAAATAATATTTTCATTGATAATCAAATCTTTACCTCATTGTTTAAATTGTCATATAAAATAGTACAATTGAACCTGTCTTGAAACACCAACCCATCTGCCACTGAAATGTGGTCTTAAATGACAGGTGGTCTCTCAAAAAGAGGATTTATCTAAAGGAATTTTTAACCAGGTGGTTTTCAGAATGCGGTCCATAAGACAGGTGGTCTTTTATCAGACTGGTCTCATTAGAACAGGTTCGATTGTACCGTTATATGACATCTTATACATTCTGTTTAAAGTCATTTTCACAGAAAAAAATGGACTCTCCATAACATTAATGTTTATAAGCCAGTCCCAGTGTGTATGTGAGGGTGAACAAGTTACACCTAATTTCAATTGGGAACAATCGAGTTAGCTCAAATTACCAGTTTAATCCTGCATTTAGTGGCACAAGTCACGTGAATTGTGAAAAATGTTCACCAACGTTATTTCCGGTCACGGTTATATACAGATAGCCCCAATGGCACGGTTGGTAAGAGTGTCCTGCTAGTGTTCAGAAGGTCCTGGGCTGGATTCCCGATCTGTCCGCAAATTTTGCCCCGCCTGCTATATTTCAGTCATTTGGCATTCAACTAAATAACCCAATGTATATATTTTTAGAGTCTCTTGGATTTCTTCTCACAAAATAACGTCAATATGCTAAAACATAAGGATATTCCATGTACACTGTCCATATGTTGCCAAGGTAACTATGAAAACTGGAAGTATGTAAGGAACAAAATCGAAAAGGCACGACTAAATGCAGGATCATAACCGTAATCCGGGCTAACTCAAAAGTTCCCTATTACTATCAACAATTTATACAGGTAAAATTTATGTCAATTTTCATGGTTGAAAATCTTTATTCTAGGCTCGCAAGCTTCTCCTTTTTCCACCTCTAATTTACGACCTAATGATAAATCCTCGCCACGACGATCGCCTAGGACTTCTGGTCAAGAAAAAGGTAGAGTTACAAATTCTGTGTCACCATCATCAAAGATGAGTTCCTCTGTAGCCTGGTCCCCAGTTCAATCCCCTGATGGGTCAAACAACCGCAGTAGAAGTAAGTATAAGCATCAGTCTTATTATAAGAGATCTTCCACATGCTGTTGTGTGTACGGTCAAATTTTAAGTATTTTAAGTAAATATCTGTTTTTGGTAACTTGGTGACTTCATCATATCAGCATCAACTTAAAACAATATACTGAAGAAGCAGAAAATTTTGTTGTGGGTTGAAATTCGTTTATTTTGGGTTTTTTTTATCAACGAAATTTAAACTATAATGAAATTTGTACATTAATTATGCCTAGTTATTGTCATATGTTCCTTTCCAAAAAGGGTTTTCATTTCTACGAAATTTAGTTACAACAAATTTGTTTCATTTTTTAAACAACAAAATTTAAAGCCCAAGAAAGTTTTTGATTTTACTTTGAATATAAAAAACCCTACGATATGGTTAGCTTCCCTCTATGAAGTTGAAATGGGCTGATTCTATCGCTTCGGCTGCTCCTACATTGCTTGACATTTACATCTATTTTTTTTACTGACCTTCTATAGAACCATAGAAGGCAGTCACATGACCCATTATATCCAATGAAATGATAACATTTCAGTCTCAGGCAAAACAATAGTGATACACTTCATGGCTCAAAGCGCAATGGTCTGTTGACTTGGCCAGTGAGGCCCAGACATGGTTTTACGTCTTAGCATGGAGATTTGAAAGTCGACTGTGAGACCTTCCCCCCAAAAACTATAGCTTGCTTTTGCAGACAGAAGAATCTTATATCTTTGAATTCTGAACAAATTATATCATATCACACACACACACACACACCCTCTTGTACCAGTCCTACAGTTGTGCTTAGAATCGTCGATTGATACAGGACTGTCCAATATAAGTTGCTGACATCGTATTAAAATACCACCGTGTGTACCACCGGTTTGCAGAAAAAATGTGTATAATAGTTTGTCTCCAGCCCCATGCAACTCAAGAATGTCGATAGGTGTCAACTGTATTAACTACAACAACCTTACCACCGTACCTTATAAAAATTAACTGCTTTTCGTCAATTTGACTATTAATTAGTCCCAGTAAGCGCCCACCCCTTTTTTCCTATTTTTGTAGCACCCTGGGCGCTTATTGAGTTGAATACGGTAAGTTTCCTTGTCATCACTATTTTATTCCTTTACCCATTTTAATGAAACTTGGTCCGTAGATTCAATACCAACATACCTCAAACAAGTTCTTTTAACTAAAAATGACATTATCAAATCTCATAACTGGAGTTTCTTGTGCCATTAGTGATACTCTTATCATATATTTTCATAGTTACTGTGTGTTTACTTTGAAATGTAATTTCTACAAATTCTTCCTTTGTTTTACAGGATCACTTACTGTTGGCAATTCGCCAAGTATTCCAAGGTCGCCAAAAAGTTTCAGAAATAAAAGTGGTGAAGGCCTATCACCAAGGTCAGGGGAACCTAACAGATCATTAGTATCCAGAGGTAGCACAGATGAAAGTTTGGATGAGTTGAGAAATGCGCCTGACAAAAATGGAGAACTAGAACTGAATTCTAGAAATACAAGCAGATTGTCAAGTTTACATGCATCAGTACCAGTGTTAGACATCTTGGTGCCAGGAGCAACACCAAACCAGAGGAATTCACCTAGACGAATTTCCATGAAAAAATCCAGTCCAAATAAATCGCCTAGTAATCTGGATTACAGTAACAATATCTCCCATAATGCTGTGGACAAATTACGACATTCTAGTCGCACTACGTCTGACCACATTTTTTCATTGTCACCAGGAAAAGGCAGTATCCACAATCTCACACCAAGAAAATCTCATCAGGATTCTGTATCATCTCCACGGCGATCTCTGAGATCTGGTCACTTATCAACAAATACAGATCGTAGGAACTCTTTGATTATGGAAATGGATGACACACCAGATGGACCTATTCTGGAATCCGTAAGGGTATCTCCTATTGGACAAGCACCTGGATCAGGGGAGACAACTGGGACTCAGAATTTTGCAACAGGTACAGATGAAGTGATGGAATATGATGAGGAAAACAAAATTGAGAAGGTTGGGCAAATATCTCGGTCAAATATGTCTGTGAATACTAAAACTCCAGAAAGGTTTACTCCGACAAGAATCCTAGAAAGTTCTCCAGTAACAAGATTAAGTAGAAGGAAAACACCTGAAAATTCTCCACCAAAAAGGTTGAGTAGAGGAAATACAGGAACTCCTGAAAAGTTAACACCCACAAAAGTTGTAGAAAATTCTCCACTGAAAAGGTTTAGTAGAGGAATTACAGGGATTCCTGAAAAGTTAACACCCACAAAAGTTGTACAAAAATTTTCACTGGGAAAACGAGCTTCAAGCATAGAAGACATTTTTACAAAAGACTCCGAAGACAATAATATGAATGGAGCAGAAAGTTACGATGAACCAGACAGTTTCATTCTTGCCAACGAATCACAGAAACAAGATTTTCAGAACAGAGTATCTGTCAGCAGACCAGTGACAGTGATGGCAACAGAAGGACATAATTCTACATCAGGTCATATGGTTCCAGGTATAGTTTATATTGTAACTCTTGGGGAAGTGGTTCCAGTTAGATATATATTGTAACTTTTTGAGCAGTGGTTCTAGGTAAGGTTTATATTGTAACTTTTGGAGCAGTGGTTCCATTTAGATATATTTTGTAACTTTTGGGGCAGTGGTTCCAGTTAGATATATATTGTAACTTTTGGAGCAGGGTAAGGTTTATTTTGTAACTCTTGGCAGTGGTTCCAAATAGATATATATTGTACCTTTAGGGGCAGTGGTTCTAGGTAAGGTTTATATTATAACTCTTGGGGCAGTGGTTCCAGTTAGATATATATTGTAACTTTTGGGGCAGTGGTTCTAGGTAAGGTTTATATTATAACTCTTGGGGTAGTGGTTCCAGTTAGATATATATTGTAACTTTTGGGGCAGTGGTTCTAGGTAAGGTTTATATTATAACTCTTGGGGCAGTGGTTCCAGTTAGATATATATTGTAACTTGTGGGGCAGTGGTTCCAGTTAGATATATATTGTAACTTGTGGGGCAGTGGTTCTAGGTAAGGTTTATATTATAACTCTTGGGGCAGTGGTTCCAGTTAGATATATATTGTAACTTGTGGGGCAGTGGTTCCAGTTAGATATATATTGTACCTTTAGGGGCAGTGGTTCTAGGTAAGGTTTATATTGTAACTTGTGGGGCAGTGGTTCCAGTTAGATATATATTGTAACTTTTGGGGCAGTGGTTCTAGGTAAGGTTTATATTGTAACTTGTGGGGCAGTGGTTCTAGGTAAGGTTTATATTGTAACTTTTGGGGCAGTGGTTCTAGGTAAGGTTTATATTGTAACTTTTGGGGCAGTGGTTCTAAGTAAGGTTTATATTGTAACTTGTGGGGCAGTGGTTCCAGTTAGATATATATTGTAACTTGTGATGCAGTGGTTCTAGGTAAGGTTTATATTGTAACTTGTGGGGCAGTGGTTCTAGGTAAGGTTTATATTGTGATGCAGTGGTTCTAGGTAAGGTTTATATTGTGATGCAGTGGTTCTAGGTAAGGTTTATATTGTCACTTGTGGGGCAGTGGTTCTAGGTAAGGTTTATATTGTGATGCAGTGGTTCTAGGTAAGGTTTATATTGTAACTTGTGGGGCAGTGGTTCTAGGTAAGGTTTATATTGTAACTTGTGGGGCAGTGGTTCTAGGTAAGGTTTATATTGTAACTTGTGGGGCAGTGGTTCTAGGTAAGGTTTATATTGTAACTTGTGGGGCAGTGGTTCTAGGTAAGGTTTATATTGTAACTTGTGGGGCAGTGGTTCTAGGTAAGGTTTATATTGTCACTTGTGGGGCAGTGGTTCTAGGTAAGGTTTATATTGTAACTTGTGGGGCAGTGGTTCTAGGTAAGGTTTATATTGTAACTTGTGATGCAGTGGGGCAGTGGTTCTAGGTAAGGTTTATATTGTAACTTGTGGGGCAGTGGTTCTAGGTAAGGTTTATATTGTCACTTGTGGGGCAGTGGTTCCAGTTAGATATATATTGTAACTTGTGGGGCAGTGGTTCCAGTTAGATATATATTGTCACTTGTGGGGCAGTGGTTCCAGTTAGATATATATTGTAACTTGTGGGGCAGTGGTTCTAGGTAAGGTTTATATTGTAACTTGTGGGGCAGTGGTTCTAGGTAAGGTTTATATTGTAACTTGTGGGGCAGTGGTTCTAAGTAATGGTTCTAGGTAAGGTTTATATTGTAACTTGTGATGCATTTGTAACTTGTGTGGTTCTAGGTAAGGTTTATATTGTAACTTGTGATGCAGTGGTTCTAGGTAAGGTTTATATTGTAACTTGTGATGCAGTGGTTCTAGGTAAGGTTTATATTGTAACTTGTGATGCAGTGGTTCTAGGTAAGGTTTATATTGTAACTTGTGATGCAGTGGTTCTAGGTAACTCTGGGGCAGTGTGATTCTGGATCTTAGGTTTTAAAAAAAAAACAAAGTCTGCAACCAAGGTTGTAATAGATGTAATACCCACTGTGATTAGTTATATATGTAATGCCCACTGCGATTGATTATATATGTAATGCCCACTGTGGTTTTAGATGTAATATCCACAGGTTATAGATGTAATACCCACTGTGATTGGTTATATATGTAATGCCCACTGTGATCGGTTATAGATGTAATACCCAATATGTGGTTTTAGATGTAATATCCACTGGTTATATATGTAATACTCACTGATTGGTTATAGATGTAATACCCATTGTGTGGTTTCAGATGTAATATCCACAGGTTATAGATGTAATACCCACTGTGATTGGTTATATATGTAAAACCCACTGTGATAGGTTATAGATGTAAAACCCACAGGTTATAGATGTAATACCCACTGTGATTGGTTATATATGTAATGCCAATTTTGATTGGTTATAGATGTAATACCCACTGTGATTGGTTATATATGTAATGCCAATTTTGATTGGTTATAGATGTAATACCCACTGTGATAGGTTATAGATGTAAACCCACTGTGATTGGTTATATATGTAATACCCACTGTGATTTGTTATAGATTTAATGCCCATAGTGTTTAGTTATATATGTAATTCCAATTTTGATTTGTTATATATGTAATACCCATTTTGATTGGTTATATCACTTTTTTTTTTAGATGTATCCGTTATACCTAGAGATGATGAGGAATACACGGAAGAGGTTCGTCTTCATTTTATATGGACAAAATTTTTTTTCACAAAAATTAAAATGTAAATCTAAGTTTGAAAAACAAATTAGTTCTGCAAAGATGAAGTTCATTGAATATTTATGGTATGATGGGTACTATAACTAACAAAGGGATGGTGGCTTACATTCCAGGTCTGTGTGTATGAATTAACTTCAG
Source organism: Atrina japonica (assembly GCA_030159075.1). Taxonomy (NCBI): domain Eukaryota; kingdom Metazoa; phylum Mollusca; class Bivalvia; order Pterioida; family Pinnidae; genus Atrina; species Atrina japonica. Next base: position 187,373 of record BROG01000727.1, on the reverse strand, counting down.
GGTACTTCAAGCATAAGAATTTACAAATGTTTGGAAACAGAACAGTAATTGTCAGAAATTACTATGACAGTAATGAAGTATATGATGTGGAAGCAAACATGTAGTATTTGTCAGTAAAATAATTTAGATATAGATGAGACATTTCTGATGTCAACATTTTGACTGGTTAGCAAAGCAAATACCAGTCAATGAATTGAAAATGACAGTCCGTCTCTCTATCTGCATCAACAACATGGTTTAGCTCTGTTTGGAGAGAACCTTTGTAGTATCATTGTGAAACATCACATGATGACTTTAGTTGACAATGTCTGTCATGTTTGGCCTTGACTATTGACCTTGAAGTTCAAAGTTCAGATATATTACTGCTTCAGAATTCAGCCATACCGCCTTTATAGGTTTCTTGTTATCAGCTTATTAGGCCGAAAGGGATGCGAGAGCTATTACCATCAATAACTGTCATCCATTAACAGCATGTAAACAAAATGTCTGAATCCACAGGATGCATTTGGATCTTATTTTCATGTGACTTTATATTTATTTTTTGGGCAGAAAATTTCCTTACAATCTTTGATCTAAAGAAAATGTAAAAAAAACAAGAATAAAGAATAATTTTGTATGTAAAATATATAAATATATAAATATGAAATGTAGCTACTTTATCAAAATTATTCTCAGATTGTTAGAGTTGACATTACATGTACTTTGGCAGGCGAGTGATACAGGCTCCTGTGAGGCTTTTTTTTCTAATAGACATCAGTTTCTAATAAACATCAGTGATAGTTTCTTTCTTGTTATCACATTTCACTTCCTTTTACACCAGGTATCAGAACTAAACACTACAGAGCTTTACAGAATCAAAACTCCTCATCTTCATTCTGCTGGTCCTGCAAGACAAACACCTGTAACAAGTACACCTGTAGCTAATCAAGGAACCAAATTAGCCAGACAAAGACCTGTAAATACAGAAAGGTAAGCCAAAGTCTACATTTCTTACACTACAGGTTTGTTGTAATAAATAAGGTAGTCAAGATTGTGTGAAGGTTGTTGTCAAAGGTGATTCATTTATTTGACTGTTGTGTTAGAGATGATTCCTTTATCTCATTGTTGTGTTAGAGATGATTCCTTTATCTCATTGTTGTGTTAAAGATGATTCCTTTATCTCATTTTGTCAGTGATGATTCCCTTATCATTGTTGTTTTAGAGATGATTCCTTTATCTCATTTTGTCAGAGATGATTCCTTTATCTCATTCTTGTGTTAGAGATGGTTTCTTTATCTCATTGTTGTTTTAGTGATGGTTCCTTTATCTCATCGTTGTTTTAGAGATTTTTTTTTATCTCATCTTTGTTTTAGAGATGGTTACTTTATTTCATTGTTGTTTTAGAGATGGTTCCTTTATCTCATTGTTGTTTTGGTGATGGTTCCTTTATCTCATTGTTGTTTTAGTGATGATTCTTTATCTCATCATTTTTTTAGAGATGGTTCCTTTATCTCATCCTTGTTTTAGAGATGGTTACTTTATCTCATCATTGTTTTAGAGATGGTTACTTTATCTCATCCTTGTTTTAGAGATGGTTACTTTATCTCATTGTTGTTTTAGAGATGGTTCCTTTATCTTATTGTTGTTTTAGAGATGGTTACTTTATCTCATCATTGTTTTAGAGATGGTTACTTTATCCCATTGTTGTTTTAGAGATGGTTCCTTTATTTCATTGTTGTTTTAGAGATGATTCCTTTATCTCATTTTGTCTGTGATGATTCATTTATCTCATTGTTATGTTAGAGATGATTCCTTTATCTCATTCTTGTGTTAGAGATGGTTCCTTTATTTCATTGTTGTTTTAGAGATGATTCCTTTATCTCATTGTTGTTTTAGAGATGGTTCCTTTATCTCATTGTTGTTTTAGAGATGGTTCCTTTATCTCATTTTGTTTTAGAGATGGTTACTTTATCTCATCATTGTTTTAGAGATGATTCCTTTATCTCATCGTTGTTTTAGACAAGGTTCCTTTATTTCATTGTTGTTTTAGAGATGATTCCTTTATCTCATTTTGTCTGTGATGATTCCTTTATCTCATTGTTATTTTAGAGATGGTTACTTTATCTCATTGTTGTTTTAGAGATGGTTACTATATCCTGTTGTTGTTTTAGAGATGGTTCCTTTATTTCATTGTTGTTTTAGAGATGATTCCTTTATCTCATTTTGTCTGTGATGATTCCTTTATCTCATTGTTGTTTTAGAGATGGTTCCTTTATCTCATTTCGTCAGAGATGGTTACTTTGCTTGATTATTGTTTTAGAGTTGGTTACTTTGATTGATTGTCATTTTAGAGATGGTTACTTTATCTCATTTGTGTCAGAGATGATGTTTTCATGTCATTGTTGTTTTAGAGATGGTTGCTTTATTTTATTATTCTTATACACTCTGCCTAAATTCTGTCACACATATGTATGAGAAGAGGTCACCAGCTGTACGCAAAGTGCTCCAAATTATGACTAACCCTATGGACTGATGCCAGTGCCTGAGTGTATTGAATTTCATGATAAAACTCAAGACTTTCATTTCTTATATCAAGAACATAGCAAATGTACAATTACATCGTTTGTTTAAAGTCTTAGATTTCACATTCTCTATACCTGGACATTTTGTCCCAACTTATTTTCGCCCTTTTACGACAAAAAACATATTCACCCTGTCTTCAATTTGCCCTAAATCACCTAAATTAGTACCATAAATGCCACGAATGTCATTGCATCATTTATTCAGCACTAAAATTTCGCCTTCGTTTTTAAATTTGCCCTCTTTTCTTGAGCAAACATTTGCAAGTACATGTATACAATAGATTCAAACCTGGAATTTTGGGCTTGCAAGATAAATACTTAACCACTAGACCTCTTTGCCATTGTTTTCTTATAAAGAAGGGCGTCCATAGCTGAGTGGAGAGAGCATTGTACTTCAAAACATGGAGTCTCTCACTTCTTGACAGTTCTTGTCAGTTCTTGGCGGTTCTTGTCAGCGCAGGTTCAAGAACCACTGGAACCTAAGCTGAATTTGTGAAAATGTTTTCCGGGTATGTTGTAACCAGGTTCTCTGTTCCATTAGAAAGTGGCTGCCACCACATAAGTGAAAAAATTGTTGAATGTGGCATAAAACACCATTATAACAAACAAATCTTACAACGAAGGTTTACTTTGATAAAGAATGTCGTGAGAAGTGGTGCATTTGAAGGGGAGTTTATGAATCTACCTACTATGTTATTCTTCGTCAGTTTACCTCACATGCTGCCTTTGTTAGTTTAAAGGAGCATCAGCTGTGTTTTCTAAAAAAAATAAAAAACAAAAACAAAAAAATTAGTACTTTGATATGCGATAACAAAAAAGATATATACAGCTGTGTTTTCAGCAAAAAAAAATTCTTAAATTCCTATATATTTTGTGAAAATTGCTTGAAAAACACAGGTTTAGCAATTATTCACTTGCAACTGATTAATTCAACCATACTGTTTGTATATGCATACCACACTGGATCTGACTTTATTTCCACAAAATATATAGGAATACAGTGAAACCTGTATAAAAGGGCCACCCAAGGGACCAGAAAATATTGACCTTTATGTGCAGGTGACACTTATACACAGGTTCAATTTAGTTGAAGTATGCAGTCAAGGGACTAGACAAAACTGGCCTTTATATACAGATAATCCTTATATAGAGGTGGCCGCTATAGCAGGTTTTACTGTATAAGATTTTGCCTGTGTATAGCTCTTATGTGTTATAATTGTACATCAAGAACAAAGATAGAAATAATCCCAAAAAAAATTTTTTTGTTGGTAAACATGGCTAATGCCCCTTTACTGTTTTACATTGTAGAGAGGCCTCTGTGATTGTAGCATCATGCTTCAAACCGTGTAGCCTCTCACCTCTAGTCAGCTATAGTTCCTGTTGAAATCCTGGCTGATTTTATGAGAAAGTTTGTCATTTTACTCGCAGAAGCCTGGTGGTTTCTTTCCAGATACTGGTACATTGTAACTGGGTTGTCTCCTCCGCCATTAAAAACTAGCTGCCATCATGTAACTAAAAAATTGTTGAGTGTGGCATAAAACACTGTTACGAAAAAAAAACCCATTAAAACCTGTAAACCTGCTAAAATGAAATGAATTTTTTTTAATTTTTTTTTTTTTTTGGTTTTTTTTTTTTTTGGAAAATTTTGTACATTGTATTGATAGTTTTATCTTTTGTAACAATATTTCAGAAGGAAACCAAGAGCCCAGTCCAGTTTGACCTCTCTGTCATTACCACCAGCCATTATCAAGCAAACATTTAATCATTTTTGTAAAATGAAGGTTGCCAAGGATACACTACCACAGTTAATAAGAATGTAAGTACATGTACATCATAATGCATTGTTTAAAGTAAAGTAGATTATCCTTTCTTAATCACCTGTATGTAAATCTTTGAATGTGGACATTTTGTCCATCATTACATTGTGTGGTATCTAAATTGTGTGAATATTTCATTAACATACCCCCAACCCCTCAGACCAAAATAGACTGGTCTAAAACCAATTGTTAGGAGCATGCCATTTAGTTGCTAGGGGATGAGGGCTGATCAACTCAAACATTTTATACATAATAGAATGACAGTGGCTCAGTCTGTGATTTATCTTCTAGATGTACAAATGCTAGTTTGGGACCTCTGTGGTTGAGTGGTTTGAACACCACCCTTCAGACAATTTAGTCACTGGGCCAATTATGTAAGGAGATTTGCAATTTACTTGCAGAAGGCCTATGGTCTATTCCTGGTCACCAATTATGTGAGGAGATTTGCCAGTTACTTGATGAAAGCCTATTGTCTATTCCTTGTCACCAGTTATGTGAGGAGATTTGCCAGTTACTTGAAGGGCTATGGTCTAATCCTGGTCACATTGCAATAAGGTTTTCTCTTCCACCATTATCTGATAAATTGTTGGGTTTGGCGTAAAACACCATTAAAACAAACACTGATATTTTGCTCACTTTAACTCATCAACCCCTGAAAAACAATGGACTCTTCTGTAAATCGTTGAGTTAGACCAGTCCAAATGTGTCTTTAAAGTGAATGAGTTAACTATTCTCACATTCATTTTGGGAGACATTTGCATCCCCAGTTCTGATCAGATTTTCTTTGGTCATTTCAGCACTGATAAATTCTTTGATAATGTAATGAAGGACCTTGAGGCCTATGCACACCATGCCAGGCGAGTGACAATAGATGAAACCGACGTTGAACTTCTCATGAAAAGGTAAGCGATATCCCAGCGATAGGTTGGCATGTATAATCTACATAACCTACTGGCAAGTAAATCACACAAGGTCCTCAAATTTACAATTTCTGTCTCTTCAGACAACTCTTGTTCTATTATAAAATGTTTCTAATGACTAAAAAAATTATCATTCATTGCAAGGGTTTAAAGATTTCATCTTCAATTAAGTAAGACCCATGATGTCCAAATAGAGCCATACAGTCTCTGACATGCATTACTCTTGACTTCAGTTTAAATGGATCAGAATTTTACTCAGACTAAAAAATATTGAAATCTTATGAATTTTGTTTGACTAACCAACGTGATGATAATACAGTGGGACCTGTCTTGAAAGACCACCCGTACTGCCACTGAAATGTGGTCTTAAAAGACAGGTGGTCTCTTAAAACAGGTTTTATTTAAAGGATTACTGAACGAAGTGGTTTTCAGAAAGTGGTCTCAATAGACAGGTGGTCTTCTATGACAGTGGTCTCCCAAGACAGTTTCCACTGTATCGCCTATTATTAATTAACTATAGTAACATTGGTCTTATATGTGATTTTCTGCCTAAACGATATGAAATTCAAAACTCGGCCAATATTGACAAAATTACTGTATAGTTGTTTAATTTCAAGGGGTGAAAATTTCGCAGTCTTTTTTTTAATGGATTGTTTACGAAGTGTCTTTCTGATACTTCATAAGTGTAAGGTATTATATCCACGGGTATTTAATTTCGTGAAATTTTCATTGACCGCGAATATAGCAAAATTAAATCCCCCGCGAATAAAAGCAACCATACAGTAAGTCAGTATCGAAAAAACTATGCCAATATTGAAGTCGCGTGACCAAACAGAAATTCAAGTGAGAGTGGCCGCTATTTTCTTTTGAGCCTCTGGCCAATACAACAGACCTCGCCACAATAACTTGGCCAATATGTAAATCAATGATTAATAACCCTATAATATCAGCAATAATGTTGAAATGGAAATCTCTCATTTCTGTCTAGCTTAGCTGTAACCGAAATATATATACTTACATAGATATGATATATCTTGATTTCAGACAAGGGTATATAACAGAGAAACAATCGCTGACTGTACTGATTGAGAAGCACCTGCCTCTGGAACTGAGACAAGAAATAATACCAATGGCTACATCTGGAAACCACATTGTACCTGAGTGAGGAAAGTTGCATGGATTTTTAAAAACTTTTCTTGGCTATACATTGAATACCTACAGCTTCATCAGGAAAATGCTCCATACTGCTGCTACATCAGGAAAATTACCCTTACTGCTACATCAATGAAATGTTCCATACTTCGTACATCAGTAAAGTTATCTTTACTGCTACATCCAGACATTGCTTGGTATGAATGGAAGGACAAGAAATACCTACTATGAACTGCATTAGGAAAATGCTCTCTGCATGGCTACATCAGGAAAATGCTCCGTACTGCTACATCAGGAAAATGACCCTTACTGCTACATCAATGAAATGTTCCATACTTCTACATTAGTAAAGTTATCTTTACTGCTACATCCAGACATTGCTAGATATGAATGAAAGGACAAGAAATGCCTAATATGTACTGCATTAGGAAATTGATGTATACTGCTACATCAGGAAAATGCTCCGTACTGCTACATCAGGAAAATGCTCCGTACTGCTACATCAGGAAAATGCTCCGTACTGCTACATCAGGAAAATGCTGAAAAAAAGTGGAATAAGAAAGAAAATTAAATTAAACCACATTACACCAGATTGAGGAGAGAATGTTTATGTTGTTACCAGTAGTGATGATTTATTTAAAAACAAGAATTGTCTACATTGCACAATAATTCAAATGATTACACTTCATAAGGAAATGTTTAAATATTTTGAATGAAATAAGAAAAGATACACAAAGTTTATCCTCATCACAGCAGCACAGACTATGAAGAAACAGATAAAATATTGTGTCAATTACAAATTATACAAATATTTGAGGAAATTATATTATCTTCCAGTTCCCTGGACAACCAGTATAAAATCTAGAAATTATTCTAGAAATTAATCTAGAGATTATTTTTAAACTATATTTGTATACTGAATATAAAAATCAGTTTAAATTAATATTGACTTCAGTGTCATTTTTGCATCATCCAAAGGCTTCTGCAATGAACCAAAGAATATAACCATACAATCAAACCTGTCTATAAATGCCTGTCAAAGGGAACAGGCCAAAGTAGCCATTGTAGACAGGTGGCCTTTGTAAGGAAGTTTATTCATTATATAAAAAGTTAACAAAGGTTATGTTTGAATAGATTTATAGGCAGGTGCCCTTTATACAGAGGTTGCTTTTAATGTAAGTATGACTGTATTATTTATATATAGGTTATTGAAATGTTTCTGTTTCTCAGACAATCCTCTGAAATTTGGACCTATAGTCCAGACATCAGTTCCTCAGAGGTAATATAAGTTTTTCGTTATGTCCATCCATCCATCCTTTTTGCTATGTCTGGGTTATGTCTCTCTCTCTCTCTCTCTCTCTCTCTCTCTCTCTCTCTCTCTCTCTCTCTCTCTCTCTCTCTCTCTCTCTCTGGCTACCTATATTTATTTGGAGCAAGTATACATCATAAGCAGAAGGAATTTCACAAATAAAATTTGCATTTCTACCACCCATATTTTTATGTCGTTGAGTGAAAGTGAAACGGTATAAAGGGATTATGGAGATTCCGTCTCCTCATCTTTTTTTTTTTTACAGTTTCAAAACAATAGACAGTCAAACCTCGTTATCTCAAAGTCGTCGGGACCAAGCAAAATATTTGAGATATACAGGTCCTTGATTTAAAAGGTCTGTCACTAAATACAATCCTAATTCCTCTTCTGAGAATCTCGGTAGTTGCCAGAATACCTGTAGGCCTACATGTATAACATTTGTCTCTTATCATCATTATATGTGCAAGCTGACAAACCATGCTCCTTTCTAGGTCAGGAAAGTGACACAATCATTATACATTTCAGAACAGAAAGTCTAAAAATGAATTATAGAAAGCAACATTAGCCATATAAATTTAAGAATGGAGAGCAAAATAGCAGAATTTTTGGTGAAGATTTTTATTCATTGTATGTACATTCAAAAACGATACAGAAAACATATTTGTTCAGCACTAGTCATATAATCAAATGATTTAATGATGATGTACAAAAAATTTACTTTGAGAAAACTGGTCCCTTTCATATTGAAATTAAACATCGGGAACATGTAGTAACATCAACATTAGCAGTTTTTTGGCTTTTCCTATTGGGGTCATTTTATTTGCCAGCATAGAAATTTGTTGGGACTGGGGGCATTTGTGTTACAGAAACACATCTTGTTTTAGTAAAATATAAAAGGAAAATTACCAGGACCAGCTCTCCATCTCGAGATAACCAGGTAAATTGAGATTAGTGATCTTGACATATTGAGTTTTGACTGTAGTACATTAAAACTATGGTAAGGTTTTTTGAAGGAGAATCTGTGTGTGTTGTTTCTGTTCATGCATTTGTTATAATGTCTATTGTGATAGTGACACATCATAAGGAAAATTAAACTAGAATGGTCATTTAGATAATGCAAGTCATCTATACACTCGAAGGACTTACACATAAAAGGATCTACTTTAAACACTCGGGCCAATATGAAAATTCTAAAGTATTGATTTTTTTTAGGGAGATACCAGTAACACCCAATAAAGCCCAGCAGCTGAAGTTCAAAGAATTTTATGACCATGTTGGCATAATCCTATTACTGCACAGGGATAAAAATACTCATTGGTTTACATAAGAAAATTGTGTAATTAACAACACTTGGAAATGTCCACATTTACAGTATTTACAAGCACAGGGAAAGTGAGACAACAGAAATATTCTCAGTTATCCTTGACTCGTTAACTCATTCATCCCTACAGACACATTTGGACTGGTTTAAGTCATTGATTTACAGTAGAGTCCATTGAATTTCAGGGTTGATGAGTAAAAAAGGACTCATGTGTTTCTCTAACCTTTGAACTAGTAATGAATTGAAATTCAAATTTAATTTGTAAATGAGATAAAATTCTCAGTTCTCAGATGAGCGATTGAGGCCCCCACTTGGGCCTCTTGTTTTTGTTTTACATCCCACCAAATATTTTTCTTTTATGGTAAGGTCACCAACTTTAGGTGAAGTGACCCAAATTTTGACCTTTGCTGTGGACTGACCAATGTAAGGTCGTAAGGGTTATTTTATGCACTTGCAGTGACATAGGACCTCAGTCTTAAGTCTCATCTAAAAGACATGTGACTCACTTTGTGTGCTGAGCACTTTGCAAACGGAACAGTCACTAACATTTTTAAAACCTTTTGGTATGACCCTGAACTCCGAATTTAATCCAGGACCTTAGACTTGTGTGTCAAATGATCTACCACTTGACCACTGCAAGCGGTAACAATGTTTGAAAAATATTTTGTAAGACTAGGTATATCATTACTACATGTATACGGTTATATTGGCCCCATCCCACACTCTGATTCCCTGCCCCCAGGCTTTATGCTCTTTATAAAAATGTACATACTGTTTCTCTTTACAATTCATAGATGCAGATTTTCTAAGACAAAGGGCATTATCACTATATGGAAATTTAGGACCACTCCAGACCCTGAACCCCTGCTCCTAAGGTCATAGGTCAAGTATCACAATTTTTGTAGAGGGCTCTGTAGTCCTTCTAACCATGTAAACAGTTTTTCTCGTCGGTGTCCTGGGTAAAGAAGATTATCAAAGATACTTTGCCCCACCAAAAAGACTAAGGACTACAAGGACAACAAAGTTCACAGTTTTTGTCCCCCTTACCCTAGAGAAGCCTCTTACACTGATGAATATTGGCAAAGTAGAATTAGTTTTCAAAAAGTTAAAAATGTTCAGTTAATGGACAAAGACTGACTGTGTACTGTCATGTGAGTGACTCATGTGACCTTATAACAAACAATTCTAAAATTAACAATATTTTTTTTGAGTTTCTGAATTCAGAATAATATATTTTACACAGAAAGTGTTGCAAAAAACAAAAAAACAAACGGATATGACAAATACTTTGGGCTACTCAGTGTACTTGATGTGGGTTATTTATCACTGAAATGCACTTAACCGGATATGCACTTTTGGAATCCATATCTTATCAGGAAATGAGTGAAGGTCGTATTTGTCATATGACATAGGTGTGAGTGCATGGCATGTACATGGCATTTTAATACAGGTAGGCATATTTCATGGTTTTGTGCAGTATTTAAGCACCAAATATTAAAAATGATAAGCACTTGAAAATGATATATTTTTAGCCTACTGTTTCATCTTTTTGTGAACGAGATAAACAGACATCAATTCTCTTCCTGTATCATGGTATTATTTTGTGTATTGTAAACCTATTAGACATATTTCATCACTATTTTTTCAACTTATCATCTCGTTCTGTATTTTCACATTTGTAATCTCATGTGTCACTGAAATATGGTTTAAATGGCTCTATCACAAACTGTCGTGTTCAAAGGTAGACTTTTAGTGTAGATGTTTGGTTTCAGTAAATTACTCAACGAGTTGATCACTCTTAATAGTTGTGCCAAACAAATAGATCACACTATCTCTAACACTACAGAAGCGTATTAGGCTCAGTTGCCAAAATATTTTTCTTGAGAGTGAAAATATTTTATCCAGCGGCCGCCACTTATTTATTTATCGAAGTTTCCACTTTAAGTGTACTTCTGCTAATAATAATCCCGGAGACGTATTGTAACATCTCCTGGTGAGAAAGTCCGAGGCTGTTTCAATTAAGTGGCAGCCGCCACTATTTTCACTCTCAAGAAAAATATTTTGGCAACTGAGCCTAATACGCTTCCGTATTAACACTGATAAATCCTTCATAACGCAAAGTTATATCTTTTGGTATTTACTCACGTTTTAGTATATAGATATACAATGTAAGTGTAATACCTTAAATCAGATACTGAATGCATCTGTGAAATTGTTTTTAAAAAATCAACGTTTTATTGAAACTTTGAACTAGGCCTGGGATTGGTCATTGATCTGGACAATGGTCAGTGATATCCAGTTTCTATTTTACTGTAGACCCAATTGATACTGGCAGTTGACCAATTCTTGCCAGGATGATGATTTGACGAATTCACAATATTTCAGCATGCACATACAGTAAAACCTGATATAGCGGCCACCTGTGTATAAAGACCACCTGGTCACAAAGACTGTTTTCTGCGGTCCCCAATAGTACCATTTGTGTACAAAAAACCTGTATATAAAGATCACTTCTCTATAAAGAATGGTTTTCTTGTGTCCCTAAGGAAGTTATTATATACAAATTTCACTGTATAGGATGCCAGACTTCTTCAAACCATTGCCCTGGTGAAAATTGATGCACTGATATTTGTCTTGAGAGACCACAGTTTGAAAACCATTCAGTTCAATGTCTTAATAAATAAAACCTCTTTTGAGATACCACCTGTCTTCAGAAACCACATTCCAGTGGCAGGAAGGGTGGTATCTCAAGACAGGTTCTAATGTTCTTCGTAAGAATCAGTCTCCCAACAGTACAGCTGTGTATTATTGTATTTCATTATCTCGACACTTTTTAGGTTAAAGATGGCAAATACATGTAGGCCTACATCAATTCATTGGGCGTGCCAGTGGCCAATAACTTGTAACTTATGTGAAGTCTCAGAGGATGTGGATTCCTTCTGCCTCATGTGTAAAGGTCCCATGTGTGCAACATGCAAGGTCAACCATACACAGACACCCATGTTCCAAAAGCACAAAATTGTCCCAATAATTGAAGGACTTAAGATTAGAGCAGCTGAAGAGGAATGTACCACCCATCCATCATACACCTTGTCCATGCATTGCAATGTCTGTCACGAACTCATCTGCAACAAATGTATAAGCAGCGGGAAGCACATAGGCCACGACATAGGTGAAGTTAAGGCTGCTGTTCAGAGAGTCCAACAGGAAATAAAGGAGTATCATGACACTCTGAAAAACACATACTTAGCAAAATATAGAAAGGAGCAGAAAGACCCAATGCAAATCATGACAGATTACAAAAAGCTGGCCATGTCTCGTAAATCGGACATCAATGACCAACGTGCTGAACTAATAAAAGAAGTACACAGAGTGTGCGATGACCTGATAAGTGAGGCTGATAAGGAGGAGAAACAGCAAAGTATACAAGCTGACAAATCTCTAAAGAAAGTACAAGAAAGGATCGAAGAGATTGAACTACTGATGACCCAAAGTATGGAAGCTCTGAAGAAACTTGCATCCAAACTAATCAAATTTAACCAAGAAAAACCCAGTCTATCACACCTACATGAAGATGTAAAGGAAACTCTTCAAATACATCCATCAACCTTTATTTCTGGAACAGTCAACAGACAAAAGATTGCAGTACAAATAGGTAAACTGATCTCCCCTAAACATCTCCCATCCATTATACACAGTCACATTTTTGACAAAGGGATATATTATATCAATCCTGTAGATGGGAATAAAGCCTTGGTCACAACATCGGATCCTAGAGAACTGCGGCTTGTTGATACTGATGGTAAAGTAGTGAAATGTATCAATACAAAGTTTAACATTGATGATTTTGCTGTTACAACATTGGGTGAAATCATTGTAACAAATTATGATGGCGGGTTTATCGGGATTCTGACACAGACAGGACAGGTCACCAAGACCATCAACACAAATCCCAGTAAACCTTCAGGTGTATGTCTCGTTAACAATAACCAGAGAATTGTCGTCTGTGTAACATTGAAGGAAACATTCAGTGAACTGGTGGTGTATAGCAGAGATGGAAAGAAGATATGTAACATGTCCTATACAAACAGACCAATGAAAAAGTACAAATCACAGAGAGTAACACAGAACAACAAGGGAGATTACTGTGTAGCACACTATGATCACAACAAAGTGTATGCAGTGGAAGTCAATGGTGGAATTAGATGGACATACAGTGGTTCTGGTGCTGGTGAGAACCTGAGGGAGTTTGTGCCTTGGGATATCTATAACATTCTGATTATTTCTGATATCAATAACCATAAAATACATATGTTGTATGGTGAAGGCAAGTTCCTCAGATATATATTAACAGAACATGATGGTATAAGTAGGCCTTTTGGACTGTGTATTGATAATGATGGCAGATTATGGGTGGGCCAGTGGGATGGTGGTCTGTGTATTGTAAAATATCTCGAATAAACAAGATCTGCCTGTTTGTATCAAGACATCGGGTAGCTGAAAGGATTCAATAATGTCATTTGTAACTATGAACTTAACTCATTCATCCCTAACGACACATTTGGACTGGCCTAAGTCATTAATATAGGCCTATAGAAGAGACCGAGTCCATTGTTTTTCAGGGGTTGATGAGTTTAGGTAGCCTTTGTATTAGAGGTCAAAATCTGATGTCTGGTAATTAAGGTACTTAAAATAATTTTATTTTATGATAGATAGGTATTATAAGGTTTAAAACATGGACCAAATATCAAAGGGGGGATAAATCTTGCACTTTGTTTTTTTTATTATTATTATTATTTACTTGTTAAAACATTAATCTTCAACATATTTGTTGTAATTATTTGATGATGTCTATACAGTAATCCTTCACAAATATTTTATCAATATCAGATATGACTTTATTCTAAAGAAAAATTAACATTATTTCCTGAATATGCCAAGATTGCAATTAAATATCCAATTGTGAAAATTGTTTGAGAAACCCAGTTTGGCAATTATTTACTTGCAACTGACTAATTCAACCTTACGAGATCCATTTCTATATGAAAACCACACTGGATCTGACCACTATATATATGTATATATGTAAAAGTTTATTCACAGCGAATAAGAACAGATGAGGTATTTTCCCTTACTTTTTCTATAGCGACCAGTTGTCCCGACATCTATAGAATGTGATCCTTTTTAGTTCCACAGGCTGCAATTTTCATGTTTTTTCCTTTTCACTTAACTCCAGAGGTTTTCATGGAACATTTGCGATGGGTGTGGCATGCTACCAGGGGACGTCGACTCCTTCCAGACACTTTGTCCCATCTTGATTGGGATTCCCGATTGCTATTCATATTGAGACTGTTGTTATATCTAATTTGTCGTATTCTAATGGATGTGGAGTTTAGGATATCCATTGGTACTTCTTCATTATACAGTAGAACCCGTCTTGAGAGACCACTGTCATAAAAGACCACCTGTCTTGAGAGACCACATTCTCAAACCACTTGGTGCAATAATTCTTTAAATAAAACCTCGTTTGAAAGACCACCTGTCTTGTCTGTCTTGTAATACTGCATTTCAGTGGCAGATGGGGTGTCTTGCAAGAAAGGTTCTACTGTACCTTTGATGGTTTGTTGAAATTGGGATCAGGAGTAGCATAGAAATAACTTTAGGTCTAGTAAATGCAGCCTGTAAAATATTATATACATACTCTGTATTTCTGGAAATTTTCCCACCTATTTAGCCATTTTTATCCTTAGGTGAGAGGGTGAATTTAAAGTAAAAGCAAAGTTTTCAAGTTAATTAACTGAAGCATGGACATATATACCATCCCTGAGATTATGGTGATGTAGGGCGAAGTTAGGATGGTGTGAATACGTCTTTTGTCATAAAAAGGTGAAAATTTCCATGTATACAGTATATAATTTTGGTAAAAGCTTATTCATCATTTTTAAATTTACAGATTCATCAACACCATGAATATAGCAAATATTAACCAATTTACCCCTAAAAACACATTTGGACTAGTCTAAGTCACTGATTTATAGAAGAGTCCATTGTTTTTCAGGGGTTGATGAGTTAACTTAATGATATATTATTTTCTACAGTAGTGGAATAACAACTTCATATACTGTACATCGCAAGAGAGTTGTTGTTGAGAGTTGAATTTTCAGAACGAGGCATATAAATCTCCTGGAATCAAATATTAAAACAAGATGCAGCAATCAGATCTAACTGAAATCACTGAACCATGAAATGTAGGTCATACCAACGACACCTGTGGAAATCAAAAGTTCTTGTCACAGGTGAGCTTCATGCAAAGTTCCAAGCTTGTACCAAATTTAAGTGAAATCACTCAATCTTCAAATACAGGTCATACAAACAAGACACCTGTGGAAATAAAAAGTTCTTGTTACACTCCCCCCCCCTGCATAGCTTAGATTTTGCATAAACCAACAAGAATTTTGGTCATGAGTGCACTATGACCTTGATTCGAGATCATGACACACCCTTGGGTCATGGACAACAATTTTGTAAAATAATATCTCCCTCCATGAAGTAATTGCTTGAACAAGATTGATGGCCAGACAAACAGACAGGGTGATTCTTATACAGCCAAACAGACAGGGTGATTCTTATACAGCCAAACAGACAGGATGATTCTTATACAGTCAAACAGACAGGGTGATTCTTATACAGTCAAACAGACAGGGTGATTCTTATACAGCCAAACAGACAGGGTGATTCTTATACAGCCAAACAGACAGGGTGATTCTTATACAGCCAAACAGACAGGGTGATTCTTATACAGTCAAACAGACAGGGTGATTCTTATACAGCCAAACAGACAGGGTGATCGGATTCTTATACAGTCAAACAGACAGGGTGATTCTTATACAGCCAAACAGACAGGGTGATTCTTATACAGTCAAACAGACAGGGTGATTCTTATACAGCCAAACAGACAGGGTGATTCTTATACAGTCAAAACAGACAGGGTGATTCTTATACAGCCAAACAGACAGGGTGATTCTTATACAGTCAAACAGACAGGGTGATTCTTATACAGTCAAACAGACAGGGTGATTTCTTATACAGTCAAACAGACAGGGTGATTCTTATACAGCCAAACAGACAGGGTGATTCTTATAACAGCCAAACAGGACAGGGTGATTCTTTATACAGTCAAACAGACAGGGTGATTCTTATACAGCCAAACAGACAGGGTGATTCTTATACAGCCAAACAGACAGGGTGATTCTTATACAGTCAAACAGACAGGGTGATTCTTATACAGTCAAACAGACAGGGTGATTCTTATACAGTCAAACAGACAGGGTGATTCTTATACAGTCAAACAGACAGGGTGATTCTTTTACAGTCAAACAGACAGGGTGATTCTTATACAGTCAAACAGACAGGGTGATTCTTATACAGCCAAACAGACAGGGTGATTCTTATACAGCCAAACAGACAGGGTGATTCTTATACAGTCAAACTTGCATTAAAGGCCACCTGTCTATAATGGCTATTTTTGTCTGTTCTCTAGAGTGGCCTTTATAGACAAGGATGACTATGCCCCCCTCCCCCTAAAACATACAAAACAATATTGGGTATAAAAGATTAAAAGAAGACATTTTAGTGATCACAATGTTTTATTAAATGTTAACAGGTACATATTCAATTCATAATTTAAATTTGCTGAAGCAGACTTTTCAACCACCATTTTTTATCAATGTACGTTATCACTGGAATGACAATTCACATACCATTTTACGTCACATCTGACAAAGAACAATCTTGTATATAAAGCAATGTCACTATTTTTCTGAACCTGAAATAAAACTACATGTAATCCGTTTGTCTGATTTTTTTTGTTTTTTATTTCATGTAAAACCTAAAGAAAAATTATTGAATTTGTCATGAAGAGAAGTATGATGAAAAGTCACATTTACAAATGAAATCTCACATTGACCTGCTTTCAGTGTACACTGGACCAGGATTTCTAACAAAAGTTTATAGCACTATGAAGAATTATAGTTGGTATCACTTCTTCTTCTCTTCCTGATATTTGTAGTGGAGTTCTAATACATCCGTCTGTGAGATGAATTCCCAGCCTGTCTCTTTCATGTGATATACTGAAAGGAAATAAAATGACCAATAAGAACTGCAATTCAAAAAGTGAAAATTTCAATTTCACTTCACAATGACTAATAAACATCATTTTCTCCAATTTGCAGAATACAGTCAAACTTGCATTAAAGGCCACCTCGGTATAAAGGGCTTCTGCCTTCAAAGGTCATTCCAATATAACCTCTTAACTTTTTTTCAAATGAATAAACCTTTCTACAAAGGTCACTTGTCTATAACAGCTACTTTTGCCTTGAGTGGTCTTTATAGACAAGTCTGACTATATCTCTCTTTCACTCCATGCGTCTTATTTGGGGGGACACGCATTACTGTTATTCTTAATTGTAGGAGCATTGCCAGACCTGGGCCAGAAGCCATCACATTAACTCCATACTCGAGCTCAACTAACTTTTCATGATTTTAAGCTAAACCATGCAAAATTTATTCTGTAACTGGACATGTTTGTGTATTGACTGCATACAATTGTAAATAATGATTGAAATTATAGCTCATTAGAAGTTCTGGGCCTGGAACCATAAAACTTGATAATTTACTCAAGTGTAAGAATATTCTCAACTTGGCCTGCTCAGCCAATCAGATTTCAGGATTAACCAAAGTTGAGTAAAATTTTTAGACTTAAGTAATTCTTAAGTTTTATAGTGCCCGGTCCAGAAATATTGGAAAAAAACTGTTGGTCTCAAATTTTGAGCACTGTACTCAACATATATATTCATTTTTTACAGGAAAATCATGTGTGACACGAAAATTTATATGAGAATGATGAAAAATAATAATGTTTCCTAATCACTCAAACCGATAAGTTTTACAAATGATTTTGTTGTCAAAGAAACAGAAGTTTAGTATTGAGTAAATATGGTGACTTGGGGCCCTGAGCTCATTAATTGATATTTGTTTCCATCAGATACCATTACTAGATGTAGTTTGAAATTTCTGAAAAAAAAAAGGTTTTATCTAAAACTTCAAATATTTTTGTTGTGGTTTATTTTATCAAGAATTTGTATTACTGATTTCGAAACCAGGAGTAATAAGTGCAATGAAATAAACTGTAATGGTATTGCTGTGACCTTCAGCTTATATGCAAAATTCTTGTTCACAATTCACCTTCTAATGGTGTAGAAAAACTTTGTTAGCCATACACTGATGATACATGTATACCTGATAAAGTTTTATAAACACAACCTTTAGTACAAATATTCACTAGATATTAAAGTTTACACAAAAATTAATATCTGATGAAATGAAAGTGATTCACAGTTCTCACAATTTTCATTTCATGAGCTCTAATGAACATATCAGTCAAATATGACTTAATTATTCACCATAGTAATCTCTTCATGGATATAAATAATCCATGTGTACCAACAAACTTGGTTACGGTATGTCTTTTTAAAAAATTTTGAATAGTAATTTACGCACACTCAACAATTTTTCAGTTATATGGTGGCGGCCAGGTTTTAATTGTGGAGAAAAGAACCTGGTTACTCAGGAAAAGACCACCAGCCTTCCATGAATAAATTGGCAAGCTCTCACAAAAATGAGCTTAGGTTCCAGCAGGGTTCAAACCTGTGCTGATCAAATGTGAGAGACTTCATGGTTCAAAGTGTGATGCTCTAACCAATCGGCCACAGAGGCCCCTAACTTGTCTATAAAGGCCACTCAAGGGAACAGGCAAAGTTAGCCTTTCACCTTTCTAAAAAGGTTTATTCATTATAATAAAAGTAAACCAAGGTTATGTTTAAATGGTCTTCATAGGCAGGTGCCCTTTATACAGAGGTGGCATTTAATGCAAGTTAAAGACTAATTTACAATGCTTACCATTAACCACGCCACCACTGTATGCATCTCGGTGAGTTGCATGATAAATTGACCTTCGACCCAGATCAATGGCATCCTCGACAGTCAAATCCCATCTGTAGCCGCTGTCTAACACACCATAAGCATACACTGATCCAGATCCTACTGAGAAAATGTTGTTGGACATTCGTTCTCCATCACTGTCCACGTAATAAAGACCAGGTCCCTGTAGGATAACGCCAAGTAAATGTAGGTAAAATTTCAACTATTATCAGTATTATCAAATAAATTAACCCTTTCAACCCTACAGACCATAATAGACTAGTCTTAAACAATAAAAAGAGCATACCACTCAGATTTTCAGGGGTGAAAGGGTTAAATCTATTCTATATTTTTTTACATAATTCACATAATGTGAATGAAAAGTACATAAAGCAATCTCTTACACAGGGTTGTCTGCCCTTGCACTATAGATCAATCTCTGTCAATGTCTAAAAAGCTGTCCCAAAACGTGTGGTCATGTGACCAAAAGAATGAATATAAAAACCAAATTACTCAGAACAAGGATACTTTATACAAAAATACAATCCCTATATTTATAGCCATTTTTAAAAAGTATTTTTGCCACATATAGAATTTCATTCATTTCATAAAAACTAAAGATGTATTAAAAAGGCAAAAAAGCTTAAAACAGCAAAATCTTGAGTACATTTATTCATTTTTCAACTACTTTTTTTTTTGGTAGCAGCTAGATTCTATATCTGTAATTAGCAGCAAATTGTCCGGACAGAATTGTGGAAACTCTTCAAGACTAACAATAACAAACACATGCACATGTGTGCGACAAAAATGGATATCGTAGTAATAACTTAATTATTACTATCGATTTTGTATAATTATCGATCCAGTATATGCCATGGTGTAAATTACTTTGATTTTAAATATTTGTTAAAACATATCAACATGTGTTTAGTAAGTTTTAGATGTCGAAAATCTATCAGAGTTTATATGTACTAGATCTTTCTGTCATTTAAAAACACAAATAAATAGATTTAAAATTTTGTACTTGACAACGAGCAGAATATTTGGACTTTTTGATTCAGTTAACACATAAGCCACAATGAAAACACTGACTATTTATTTATAAATTGTTTTCACTTATAATTACTTGTCTATTAAACATTTTATCACCAGCGACTTTGTTAATTTGAGTTGAGAAGCCAACCAGGGACCTTGAAAGCATATTGCAAAATGCAATATATCGTACAAAGCGAATTTGTAAAAAAGGGTTAAGTTTTGTATAGAAATACACAGGGGCTTATACGCCAAAACATCATAAAAACTGATGTATCTTTAAATATGACTTCATAGAAAATGGAATTTACTGTGTTTTTTTCTAAAAAAGTCAACAGTCAGGACTTACCTTTTTATCCCAGCCACAAATCATTGTCCCCTGTAATAGATGAAAAAATTAGAAATCAATGTAAAAAAAAAAATACATGGTGGAACACATCAAAATAGTCATAATCAATTACCTTTGATTTGTGAAACAAAGAGAGACAACCATTGTTGTTGTCGTTGTTGTTTTTTTTGTTTTTTTTTTAACAAAACTGGTTTTCAGCATCCAGCATACCATTTCACCAGTCTCAAGTGAAAAGAAAAAGACCATAGGTGAAGTGCCATCAATTATGACCTATGCTATGGTCGGTACTCTGTGGGTTTCTTAACTCATCACCCCCTGAAAAACAATGGACTCTTCCGTAAATCAATGACTTAAATCAATCCAAATGTGTCCATAGGGGAGAATGAGTTAATGTGATATGTCTGATGTGAAATGACACCTCAGTTTTAAATCTCATCTGAAAGTCTAGTGGCTTCGTATGCTGAGGAAGAGTCGCTACCATTTTTGACTCATCAACCCCTGAAAAACAATGGACTCTTCTGTAAATCAGTGATTTATGCCAGTCCAAATGTGTCTCAAGGGTTGAATAAGTTAAAAAAGTCTTTGGTATAACCTGGTACCAAGAATCATGGGGCCTTTCAAAATTTTTAATGTTGTTTTACGCAACACTCAACAATTTTTTCAGTTAGGCCTATATGGTGGCGGCCAGTTTTTAATGGTGGAGGAGAGAACCCCGTTACAATGTACCCGGGAAGAGACCACCTGTCTTCCGCAAGTAAACTGGCAAACTTCCTCACCAAAAGCAGCTTAGGTTCCAGCGGGGCTCGAACCTGCGCTGAGCAACTTCATTGTTCAAAGCGTGATGCTCTAACCAACTGGCCATGGAAAAACTCTTCCACTAGACCACTGCAAGCAGTCTCAAAGGAGTTCACACTCAACAAATTTTTCACTTGCCCTAAAAGACAGGTAGTCTGAAAATTAACTTCTTGAAGTGAAAATGACACTTGTCCCAAAACATTTGAATGCTTCACCAATAATTAATTAATGTTTATGTGTTTTTAGAAAATAAAAAAATTACATGTATTTTAATAAATATGTTTTAATAACAGTAAATAATGCCATTTTACTGTGTCTGCAACTATTTACAGATTTTAAAAACCCAGTCCACAACATGGATGACCGAGAATACGTTTGTTGTAAATATTTTCTCTATAGAAATCACCGTTTCTATCAATTCTATGAATATTTTTTCCCTGATTAATTTAACTTGTCCAGTCAGATAAATGCTATGTAAATTTGGGTGAGAAGTGGGCTGGTACAAGACAAGGGAAATTGTCAGTATGCCATGGATATGAGCATGAACCCCCCTCACAGCAAATTTCCACCTTTGTACACTGCAATCAGTAAACAAATCCATTCTGGGCATGGGATTGATGCTTAATTTGTAAGACTGAAGGTGGGTGCGAAATATTTAAGTTCTTCCATTCCAGAAACAGTTAAAAAAAAAAAAATGAAGTTCATACCATTGATAGTCCCATGCCTTTGTAATTGTACACACGATTGGCCAATAACTTGGAAGCTGCAGCCACTGAAATCCTCTCTTTGTTACGAAGCTCATACACCCTGAAAAATGATGTTTAAAACCTTCACTTTTCATCTGTTTATAAAGAACGAATGAATGATTCTTTTAATCTTCAAATTTAGAAATTTGACAGTGTACTGCATACCTGGACATTTATTCGCCCCTGGTTATTTTGGCATTTTTGTGACATATTTGCCGCATCTTAAATTCACCCTAAATCACAAGTCATGTAGTTGGCATGTTTGTCCATGCTTCAGTTATTTACCTTGAAATTTGATTATTATTATCAACCTCAACAGACAACAACAAATTATAACAGATCACCTGCATGACCTAAAAACAGGATAACAGGACCTACAGCACATCAGAACAGCGACAGACAACAACAAATTATAACAGATCACCTGCATGACCTAAAAACAGGATAACAGGTCCTTCAGCTTAGTGACTGACAACAAAAAATCATTACAGATCACCTACATGACCTAAAGACAAGATAACAGTACCTACAGCACATCCATTGATATTGCAGACAAACATTTGTGTGTATGCTACAGCACTTTGCCTTGTTTGTATAACAAATCATAGCCTGATCTCAATGGTTGTCCACTTGCCTTCTTCTTTGCAAAACATTTGCTCATACACTTCAGTTCACAGTTTCATAATTTTATTTTTTTACATAATTTATACTGAAACTGCATAGCTAACTGTCTCTCCCAGAAAAACCTTGTATGTGATACTGACCTGTACTGCATAGCTAACTGTCTCTCCCAAAAAAAACCTTGTATGTGATACTGACCTGTACTGCATAGCTAACTGTCTCTCCCAAAAAAACCTTGTATGTGATACTGACCTGTACTGCATAGCTAACTGTCTCTCCAAGAAAGAACTTGTTTGTTTTTAATACTGACTTGCACTGCATAGCTAACTATTTCTCGCACAAAAACTGTATATGATTTAAACTGACCTGCACTATATGGCTGACTGTCTCTCCCAGAAAAAATCTTGTATGTGATACTGACCTTTGCTACACAGCTAACTGTCTCTCCAAGAAAAACATTGTATGTGATTCTGACCTGCGCTACATAGCTAACTGTCTCTCCAAGAAAAAACTTGTTTGTTATTTATAGTGACATGCACTGCATAGCTAACTGTCTCTCCAAGAAAAACCATGTAAGTGATTTAAACTGACCTGCACTGCATAGCTAACTGTCTCTCCAAGAAAAACCATGTATGTGATTTAAACTGACCTGCACTGTATAGCTAACTGTCTCTCCAAGAAACACCATGTATGTGATTTAAACTGACCTGCACTGTATAGCTAACTGTCTCTCCAAGAAAAACCATGTATGTGATTTAAACTGACCTGCACTGTATAGCTAACTGTCTCTCCCAAAAAAAAACTTGTATGTGATACTGACCTGTACTGCATAGCAAACTGTCTCTCCCAAAAAAACCTTGTATGTGATACTAACCTGCACTGCATAGCTAACTGTCTCTCCCAAAAAAAACCTTGTATGTGATACTAACCTGCACTGCATAGCTAACTGTCTCTCCCAGAAAGCACAATCAGCTGCTCCTCCAGCCATTGTACCAAGTAAATAGGGATTGATCTCAATGACTTTCTTCACTGTCTGTGATGCTGTAAGTACAGGAACATACAATATTGTCAAAAGTGATGCTTTAAATACGAAGATAAATCATAGTTAACAGCCTGCAGGTCAACATCTCTTCCCCTCCAGAGTTGTCCCTTCAACCTATCCACCAAATTGACCTATCTAAGTCAAATATCTATGTTATCAATCTGCATTTCTTTATTATCTTACTGTATTTGAACTTTCACCATAGGACAATCTACTCCAAAAGAAACATTTATAAATGTGACTTTTTTGTATGTATTAACCCATTCATCCCTAAAGACACATATGGACTGGTCTAAGTCATTTATGTACAGAAGAGTCCATTGTTTTTCAAAGGTTGATGAGTTAGGCACTGCATACATCATACCACTACAACTAGTGAACTTTCATGCTAAAGCAGCACAGGATTTCGAGATTATCTAAATATCATATAAGAGACTGTCATCAATATCTAACCATTCCCTTATCTTGGCCCCCCGCTGTGTTATTGATTATTCACACACAACACTAGAAGCTGTATCATTGGTACGCGACTGACGAGAATTGCATGACAGTCTTTGAAGATGGAAAAGCCGAGGAAAAAGGTTTTACATACATAAAGAGTAAAACACACAGATATTTGTGATTGGATCATTGGACACTCACCCATCACCAAACACTGGTCCGGAATCACTATGCTCTTTCCTACCTAAGAGTTTTTTAAATTCACCGGTCTTACCAGAAAAACTGGTAAATTTTACAAAAATCCGGTGAAATATATCTGATAACTGGTCCAAATGACCAGTAATTTTCATTTCATTTCAATTGTGTATATATACAGACCAGTAAAAATTTTCTTTGACCAGTGAAATTACTTTATTCACTGAGCTGGTTGACCAGTAATTTTTTATTTATTTCAAAATGTCTGCTACCCATGGTTTAGTGTGCCTAAAATCACTTGTGCATATTTTTATTACATGTGTTGATGAAGCCTCGGCCAATGGGAGCAGGCATTACTCACATTTGTTAACTAATTAGATAGAGGCTTTTAAACAATTTCAGAATTGTATTAGATCAATGGACTACACAATAACTTTTGTTGTTGATCACAACTACTGTGATTGTGTACATTGGACACACCTACTCCTTATAGATATTCATTAGCTACAAATTATTTCGGGCACATGAAACCATGGGTAGGAAAGAGCATAGTGATTCCTGACCAAGGTTTTACGATGATGACACTCGTTTTGAGTATAAATGACACAGGTACTGCTGATGCCAGCTACTGAGTAACTTGGGCGACGTAAGGTTACAACACTGGAAATTGAGGTACTTAACAATTTACTGTCACAGAGAATTCAATTGTTAATCTTGTACATAATCAATACAAACAGGCAAATAATATCAAATATGATGAAACAAGTTACTCAACATAATTTAAAATCTTTTAATATCAAGTTCCTATTGATAAATGCATAGAGTAATAACATATTACTCTGTTTATCGGGTACTATTGCTTTAGTACTGATTATGATACACACTGAAAATAATATACATGTGGTTTTTTTGTGATTATGGCATTAATCTTTATTTTCACCCCTAATGACATCCACGATTCACCCAACTTCCATTTTGGCCTATCTAATACCGTAAATAGGGATAATTTAGCATTGCTAAAATTTGGTCACTTTGGCCAAATTTTCGTCTGTTAAATTTTGGCCATTTATGTTTATATCATATTTAAATGTGACCTACCATCAGATCTCGGTCTTCTCATGTTGAACATTCCAGGTGTTTGAAATATCAAAACATTAAAAAGTGCCAGTAGAATAATTTGAATTGATGCGTCATATGGTACTTAATTAAGTTTAACATCCACAGTTTTATTTTAAAAGCCCCTCATTTGTTAACCTATGAAACACTAAAATATTTTTAAAAAGTACCAGTAGAAACATTGTGTACATATTCTGGATGGTTTCCTTTTGGCCATTTTAATAGGGTGGCCAAATTGGCCAAAATTAATCACTGGCCAAAATATCCCAATTTAAGGTACTAAAATCTGAAATATTTTTCAAAACTCAACCGTTTGACCTATCCAGCACATTGACATGCACTGTAGGTAGTAAAACATGGTATAAAATATGCAGATGTCATAGTGGTTATACATGTGTAAGTTAATCTTACCTATGTACGATCCTGCAGTAGCTCTGGAATCCACTGCCACGATGACACCATGTTGAAATTTAAATGCCAGTGTTGTTGTACCATGATCAAAATGGATTTTTACATTGCTTTCAGGATGTGTGAATTCTTTTAAGTTTTCTACTGGCTATAAATAAAACAAGTGTCAAATTGTGAATAGATGAATTAATATATGCAGCACATAAATGAATACATAAATTTATAATACAGTGGAACCTATCTTGGAAGACCACCTGTTTTTCTACCACTGAAATGTGGTCTTACAAGACAGGTGGTCTCTCAAAAGAGGTTTTATTCAAAGGATTATTGAACCAAGCGGTTTTGAGAATTTGGTCGTCTTTCTATTTCAAGACAGGTTCCACTGTATGTATACATGTACATTAAATTTTCTAGCCATTTGAAAACAGTGAAATTTCATCAAATTTGCCAATATTCCCAATCACCTTTCACTGCTTAAACTGAAGTGGTTACCCGAGGCTTCACTGATCAACCATGAAATACACATTGTCTTGACACTGTAATTGTGGTGATTAACAGATTAGAGAATTTAATGAAATGAAGTGGGGATTCACCAACTTTAGATTATTTTCACCAATAAAATTTCTCAGTTGCCAGTCAGTTTAGCCAATGGATTATTTTTTTTTTCTGCCAGACATTCTGTTTTGGCAATTGACAATTAACAAAATGAGCCCTGCTAGGGTTTGAGTAGAAAATTCCAACCTGGCAAAATGACTGAATATGTCAGTCCAAGGTGGGAGAATGCATTATTTCTACAATTTGTTTTACTAACTACATGCATAGACTATAGTATAGTTCCTTTTGGATCCCCAAATTATTTCACCTATCCAAGTGTCTTGTAGAATATATGTGGAGGACATTATATAATGACTCTGAAACTGTCTTATTTGAATATTTCATTCAGGATGTTGGAAAATTTTATCCAATTCTGAGGTAAGTAAGTCCAAACAGAACTCTTAACTTTTTTTTGAGCTGCATACAGATGAATGAATATATTATATATATATTCCAAATATAATATATTATATATATGTACCAAATATAATATATTATATATATATATATACCAAATATAATATATTATATATATATACCCCAAATATAATATATATATATATACCAAATATTATATTATATATATATACCAAATATAATATATTATATATATATATATATACCAAATATAATATATTATATATATATATATACCAAATATAATATATTATATATATATACCAAAACTCACACATTAGTGTCTAAAAAAAGATGTCAAAGTGTCACCTGAGCATGATTTTCTGTGTCAAAATAGGGGTCCATAGAATAACCAATATGACACTTATTCACCAAAATGATGGGGGTATTAACCGAAATGAAATGATGCTATAATACACTGAAATGACACCAGTATACTCAATATTTTTACATATTTGTGTTTTTCATGATTAGTTTGAGCCCTTAAAAGACCATATTTATATTTATATATATATATATATATATATATATATATATATATATATATATATATATATATATATATGTACATATTGTTACTTTTGAGAAGAAAAGGTAATGCTGAATTTCCTCTGACACCTCATTAACAAGAATGACCGAAATGATGGGTTATTAACTAAAAAAAACATGGTATTAACTGAAATGACGCTTTGTATCATAAGTAAACTGAAAATAAATGATAATCATTAATGAGAGTCACAATCAATTTGCATTCTATTACATTTACTGATTTAGAAAGAAAAATAATATTTGTATAGAGTGAAAACCGAAATGAGGACATTCATGCCAATATTTTGTATTAATAAACAAATATATTCATATTTAACATTATTGATTTTGTTTACTATGACATCCACTGATCCAGTATTAGAAAATAACCAAATCTTTATTAAATAAGTGTTATTTCCTCATTTCTGTGTATTTCAGCGTCACTTCGGTATATTTCAGCATCATTTCGGTTAGAACCCTGTCATTTTCGATGAATGAGTGTCATTTTTATTCTGACTATACTGTCAAAAGGCCGGCGTCAAAATATCTACATAATTCTTTGGCAAATTCTGAAATTGGAACTGATTATCTTTTCTCTTATTTTGACATCAAAATGGTAAATATTACGTATTTGCAGAATTTATATTTCAATCAATTTGTTTACATAAAATCACAAATTTTACACTGTCACTATGAATGCCATAGTCTATGATCATGGATAATCATTCAATGACTGGTTACCCCCCCCCCCTTTCAATAGTTTGCATTTTTAGGTATAATGGTAAATTCTTACATCAAAATTATTTGGTAAAGTGAAACTGTTTGATGCATGTATTGCATCATTGAACAGGTCAGTTGAATTTACACCTGAACCTCCTAGGAAACCATTCTGTATATTATCAAACTGCAAGCCGCATACATCAGCTAACGCCATGATGATATTGAAATAAAAGTATAAGAGTGGGAAGGTAAGAGCGAGCCCGATAGAACATGCTGCAAAGGGACTTAATAAAAATGGCTTAAACAAAAGTTACAATAAAGTCGTGTATATTTCTATCTGAATTCAACCTAAACATTAGTTTAATAAATACTTGACATCGTGACTTAGGCATAAATACAATCAATTTACAACCGTCATTTAAACAATGTCGTCCATTTTAGTGGAACATGTCTTTACTTTAGTCCGTTTTCATTTCTTCTTTTAGACGCACCGGAATTTGCGTTTTCACGGAATAGCCTTCTGCTATGTTGTTTGCTGATCAGCTGTTTTAGCAATGAAAGAAATATTTCTATCAGTTTTCACTTTCATTGCTTCTCTTGCTTTTGTTATACTATTCATAGCATTAGGTAAGTATATCTGTCAGTAAATAAGATCTTTATTTATCCGGATTACGTTATTACAATAACAAACATACAAAACAGTGGTGGCGTATTTTTGTTTATAAACAAAGAACTTTGTACCATGGGCTGCCTTTTTTTTTCTCATTATAAAGTGTGTAGTGTATCTATACATACACCATAGCATTCGGACCGGTGCAAATGTTAGGGGTGTAAGGGATGTTGGTATGCTATGGTGTATCTAGCTTCCCATGGTGTATGCAGATACTATAAATAAACACTGCATCAAATTCAATTTTTGAAATTAATAAACGGAGCAAATGCCAATTGGAAAAATATAGATAAATTTTAAAGATTGAGCAAACATTCATGTATTTATTTGCTCTATGAATAGAAATAAATTTAATATAAAAATAACAAAAATTTAACATTGTAAGATCAGTTTGAAATGATATACATACATGTATTTCCAGTACTGGAAGCAGGGTAACTTGATAGGTTTGTATTGGGCCATTATACTGGTGTGGATTCAGGATTTTCAAAGAGGGCATAAAGTTTTTTTCTTTTATTGGGGGGGGGGGGGGATGACAAGAAAACACATGAAAATTGTGTTCGTTCATTCTGTGTGAAGAATTTGATATACCACTTTCCTTTTAGAAAATCTATTCAAAATTTTAGCTCAACTGATGAAGTGTAATTGACAGAAACAATCGTCTTGAGCATTATAACTTTGGTATTATGTTTATAATATTTATATCATCGATGATTGAATTTTCAGCTGATAATAACAGGAGGTAAAATTGTGTACATTTTGATACAATGCAAATTTTGATTTCAAATAAATTTTCATATTCCATAAATGCTGAGAAAACGCAACGGAAAATTTCTCTACTGATATATAGGGCAAACACTTTAGAAAGAAACTGAAATAGTTGTCAAAAGCCATAAAATCCAAAATATACAGACAAAGCCAGGGTGGATTCAGGATTTCAAGTTAGAGGGAAGGAAGAGTATAAAATTGCCGATCATTGGGAGACGCAAATATTTTGGTATTTTTTTATTATTATTTATTTTCCAATTAATTTTTGTTGACTTCTGCACTTTTGAGTTGATTTTTACTGTACAATGTACATGTATATCTATACGTTGGCGCCCAAAGGAGGGATGTACATCCTTTACTGTACCTTTACCACTGGATGATTCAGTGAAGACCACGATCAATATGCAAATAATTGTTTCTGGATTTCTTTTTTTTTTTTCATTTTCTAAAAACTGTTATGTTTCACAGATAGTCTTTATATTCTTTCAAAAATATTATTTTCAATAGTATGGTACAAGTAACTTACCCCATAGAAAAGTGTTGGTTATGTTGTGATACACCATGGCCGGTTGCATAACTTCACTCGGGGGCTGTGCCCCTCATGAAATTTTGTGCCCATCCATGGTGTATCACAACATAACCAATACTTTTCTGTGGGGTAACCAGAAAATCTGGTAAATTTTACAAAAGTTCGGTGAAATCTGTCTGATAACTGGTCCAAATGACCAGTAATTTCCATTTCTTTTCAATTGTGTATATATACAGACCAGTGAAAA
This sequence comes from Atrina japonica, assembly GCA_030159075.1. Lineage (NCBI taxonomy): Eukaryota > Metazoa > Mollusca > Bivalvia > Pterioida > Pinnidae > Atrina > Atrina japonica. The sequence goes on along the minus strand of BROG01000727.1, from coordinate 157,097 downwards.
TTTTCTTTGACCAGTGGAATTCCATTATTCACTTGTCCAGTTGACCAGTAATTTTTTTTTTATTTCAAAATGTCTGAGGTAACTAATACTTAAGATCTACCCAGACTGCATTATTCTGAATACACTCTACATACAGTGTTTGAATCTCTTAATGAAAAAAATTATATATTTCACTGTCTGTCCATGAATATATTTTGAACAGCTGATTAAGAAATACTTTTTCACACTTTTGACAGACTCATTTCATCATAACTTCATTTACAAATTGTAGGTTTATAAATAACAAGACATAGGTAATACCTATAGAGAGGGAGAAAGCATTCATCCACTGTTTTACATGTTGTTTAAAACAAGTAAATGTTCATTGCTTTAGATTAAAATAATCATATGAACTATGACAGTGCTTTGAAAGCAAACATACTACATAACTTCTTTTTTAAAAAAAAATCTGTGAAAAAAGCATATTTATGGAGACTATCTGACCTCATAAGGGCAACTCCTTTCCCGTAAAATGACATCATTGTTTAGGGCCTAGTTACATGTAATAGGAACACCATATAACTAAAACAGTCACAATGAGACAAGTATTTAAGTGCTAGATGAAAAGGTTTTAGTATTCTGACATTACATTTTTTGGTGATCGATATAGTCATAGTTATTCAAGTTACCTCTCTTTGTCTTGAAAAATGATTTAAATCATATGAAACAAGTTAAAGTATTGGTATGAGAAAAGGATCATCTTGTCCCCAGACCAACTTGTACCCTGACCAACTTTTACCCAGATCCACTTGTACCCTGACCAACTTGTACCCTGACCAACTTGTACCTTGACCAACTTGTACCTTGATCAGCTTGTACCTTGATCAACTTGTACCCTCATCAACTTGTACCTTGATCAGCTTGTACCTTGACCAACTTGTACCCTGATCAACTTGTGCCTTGATCAGCTTGTACCTTGACCAACTTGTACCCTGATCAACTTGTACCTTGACCAACTTGTACCATGATCAGCTTGTACCTTGATCAACTTGTACACAGATCAACTTGTACCCAGATCAACTTGTACCCTGACCAACTTGTACGCTGATCAACTTGTACCCTAAAGGTCAGGTCATATAAAAATGAAGCAGAGTCATTTTGCACCCTGACCAACTTGTACCTGGACCAACTTGTACCCTAAAAGTCAAGTAATATCCAAATGGAGTGATGTCACTTTGTATCCTTACCAACTTGTACCAGTCTATTTTTACCCTGACCAACTTGTACCCTAAACGTCAAGTCATATCCAGATTTAGAGAAGTCAATTTGTACCTAGACCAATATGTACCAGTCAACTTCTACCTTGACCAACCTAGCAACCTTCGGACGGTCCGTGGTCTCTTCCCAGATAGGCTTACACTGTAATCAGGTTTTCTCCTCCACCATTAAAAACTGGCCACACCATATAACTGAAAAAAAAATGTTGAGTGTGGCATAGTACACTATTAACCCATTTACCCCTGAAAATAATGGACTCTACAGAAAATCAATGACACAGACCACTCCAATTGTGTCTTTAGGGGTGTCTGAGTTTTGATGAAAAATTCTTTACACATCACTGAATTTGACTGGACAAATTTGATTGTATACGAGTTGGTCTATCTTGGGTACTTGTACATTGTACATGTTAGCTACTCATATTTAAGTACAACTTGACTTGTTGTGGTACAAGTTGACTTGGGTTTAAGTTGGTCTAGATACAAGTTAACTAAATCTGTACTGACAGTGTTTCTATCACCTGTTATGATATGTGCTATACAAATTTTGTTGCTTAATCAGTTAATGACTTAATCCAACATTGTACAAATTTATAATCATTTTTATTTTCAGGATGGATAATTGTTTGGAAAGTTTTCTTATCCAAATTTAACTTTGTACAAGAACTACTTGGAAAGAATGGCACAGAGAAAACTGAGGAAAAGCCAAGAAAAACAAGATCAAAAGTGCGGAGAGACTGATTTTTCCAAGGAGCAGGAAATTGATTGACAGCCATAGTACACACAGTGCATATGCACTTGAACTTGAGATGACAATGTTTTGGAAAAAATAAAAAAGATATATGTTTAGCTATTAATTGAGGAATATGTAAAAATGATAACATTGAATGAAGAAAGTCAAATTGACATAATTACTAAATAATTATTCAAGAACTCCCATATTAAATAATGTGAAGATATTTCTAAGTACTTAAATAGTAATACAGTGAAACAATCTGTGACTAAAATGTGGTCTTACAAAGACAGGTGGTCTCTCAGAAGAGGTTGTATTTAATTTATTTACCCCTAGAGACACATTTGGACTGCCTTAAGTCAATGATGTAAAGAAGAGTGCATTATTTGCCAGGGGTAGATGAGGTAAAGGATTATTGAATGAAGTGGTTTACAAAATGTGGCCTCTCAAGATAGGTTCCACTGTTTCTTTATGTCAAATGAGAGGTCTACATTTTGTTTCTGATAATTTTTTATAGTCACTTTCAGCAAGTGAATAAGAAATCTCTTTAATCAATAAAAATAACTCTCTTATACAAATCCTATTACATGGTTCGCTATTGTTTCAGACAAACCACAAATTATATCCCTTGCTTACCAAAAGTTATCTCCCTTTGGACCTAGGGATGCAGACATCACACGACTGCAATATCATGTGAATATATCTGGTTACAAACAGAGAGAAACATCATTAATGATTTTGTAGCTTAAATTGAGATGATAATTAGATGATTTACTGTTTGTTATATTCATTTTAGAAAATTATATTGTCCATTTTAGATAATAATATCATCAGTTTTATAGACAATGATATCGTCTATTTTTACCTCTAATCCATACTTCTGATGAGTTAGATTAGGTAGGTTACATTTTTTTCTGATTTTAAAAGTTGTCATTTACGTTTTCAGTTTTAAATACTAGTCAGTGCTGTACAGGTAGAAGAAATGTTTGGTTGTATTTTTTATACTGCATGTTTTTTTTTTTTCACAATTATTGATCTTTGTACATAATTACGATTTTGTAAAATATGTTACAGTTAAACATTGAAGTACAGTAAAACTTGCTTATAACGAAAATCAAGGGACCTTATAATTCAGTTACATATAAGGACAGTTTGTTATATAGTTATTGCGAAAGGTTACGATGCAATTTGTTAAGAAAAAAAATCACTCTAAATTCAGGCTAAACGGGAACTTTCTGAGGTAAAAAAAAGAAACTTTTTTGTCACTTTTTATATACACAACTTATTTAATCAGAGAATAAACCTACTTATGCTTGGCAAAAATGTTAAGAATTGACTTTTCACGTCACGTCGTTATAATACTAAAATATACGTAATATACGGGCATCAAGGGACATAGAAATTGCTTTGTTATAGGCAAAAATTCGTTATTCAGAAATTCTTATAAAGTTGTTTTTCAACTAAGAATATATAGAAGTGCAGTCAGGGATTATTTATTGATTCGTTATGTGCATGGATTCGTACAAACCAAGTTTGTTATATTCAAGTTTTACTGTATTGGTAATTGATGTAGAAAGTGTCACTGTATCTAAATGTGATCATTAAAGCAAATTATTTTAAGATATTTTTTTGTATGTACATTGTATTCATGTACATGTATGAAAGATTTTAAGCATTTTATTTTAGTCCATTATCAATTTGTGTTTGTTTTTGCGAAGGGCATTAAGTCTGATGAAATATGTGAATGGTAAGAGATAGGTGAGTCCTAATTGATTTCCACAGGTGTTATATTCCAGTTCCCATAACTTAATTGGCATGGCGGAGTATCCTTTTTCAATATCATACGGAAGATTCTACTCACGTTTCCGTCAAGACAAGGTTCACAGAAAATGTGTTGTATTCCCATTGGATACCTTTAAGTATGGTGACAAGTAGGAGCAGGCACATTGTAACTGGGTTCTCTCCTACACAACAACAAAATTGACAGCCACCATAAAACAGATTTTTGTTAGTGTGGCGTAAATACCATTTAAACAAACAACCCTAATAGATGTATCACTCCACAGATTGGTTTCCATAAGCAGTATTTAATAAGAGTTATTCCCCTTTGACGGCCATATTGTGAGTCAACCCGGGCTGCTTACCATTCAGTGGAACAGGCCAGTTAGTACTAGCCAGGTCCATCAACGGTACTGTGTCCGACCGCTGCCACACTGGCACCTGCTCTGAGTTGGGTTCTTCCCCATGATTCAACAGTATTAGCGTTACAGACACTGCCAAAAATTTACGACTTTGATTTTCTCAAGGAACAATGTTTTCAAATGTCGCCTCCAAATGTGATCAGAAACAAAAAGTAACATATTTTCAAGATAAAAAATGAATATTTTATTTATGATAAAAATATTTTGCAACTTGTCAGTCACGTATTTGTTTGACTTCTGTACCATTGACAAAACGTGTGTGGTTAGTACTGGCCAGGTTCTTGTGAATGGTTACAGCAGCCTTGATATGTTTTCTTAAATCAACAGTACTATAACTGGATCAAATAGTATTAGTAAAAGGGATATCATAATTTTCACCTTAATTAGTTTTTTAGATTAATTTTTTTCAAACTATCTATACACAAGAATACTTCATTTAATTTGGATGATTTATTTAAAAGAAAATAATATACACCGCAACACACTATGGCCGCCGAAGGGAAATAAAAGGGGAATAAAAAATGCATATGGAAAGCCACTTTGTTTTTTAACTGGTAACTAGTGTGATCATATTTCAGTATGTTGGTTGATTACTGTAAACACTTTTTTAATTTTTCATTTTAGTTTATGGCTTATCCTAATAATTCAGCTGACGTTTTCCCATCTGTTGTCAAGTATCATCACGAAGATATAACCATATGCATCCTCTGTAAACATCTGAATATTTTCAGTTTCTCCAAACATTCATCAGTCCAGTTACATGTATCTATGATTTTGGTATTTAACATCTATTGTGTCCTAATTCACCAAATTTGGTATCTGGATATATTTACATCTCCTGCAGTAATGTCTCATAGACTCAGAGTTAGTCTAGACTGTGTTTGTATCAGATGTAATCAAAGTTCCTGATATGATGCCACACAAAGATGTATCCTCATTCATAATATGGCATCACACAAAGATTTATCAACCAGATATGGGTACCCTCTAATTTACTCTTCTTAGTTCTTTTATCTTGATCTTTGCTGTTCCATCAAGATGAGACAGATCAAGTTTAAGGCAGGATATTCGCTGTTCAAGTAACAGATAAATATTAAGGGTATCCTTGGTGGGTGCCATTCTATTTATCTGTCGCCCAAACAGCATTCATTTTGTAAATAAACATACTCTGACAACAGTCCAGTCTTGTAAAGTAACATAATCATTGGGTCAGTGACATAATCATTGGGTCAGTGACACAACCATTGGGTCAGTGACATAACAATTGGATCAGTGACATAACCATTGGGTCAGTGACATAATAATTGGGTCAGTGACATAATCATTGGGTAAGTGACATAATCATTGGGTAAGTGACATAATCATTGGGTAAGTGACATAATCAGTGGGTCAGTGACATAATCATTGGGTAAGTGACATAATCATTGGGTAAGTGACATAATCATGGGTCAGTGACATAATCATTGGGTAAGTGACATAATCATTGGGTAAGTGACATAATCAGTGGGTCAGTGACATAATCAATGGGTCAAATTGTAATTATTTTCATGTGAGAATCATAAAATAAATCTCTTTGACAAGGTTATCAAAATTTGAATATGTACTCAAACTAATTTTTAATATTTCTGAATTTTTTTCTCAAAGGAGAATGATTTTCATCATACTTACAATTCTATGCAATAGATACAAAATCATGTCCAGCAACAGAAGCTAGGCTGTCCAGTTTTTGTTTATAGTTTTGTAATTGATCCATTGCCATATGTCTGACACATGGCTCTCAATTTGCAATTTCGACATCATTCAATTTTGACATCGTTATCACTCAAATGTTTCATGGGCATTTCAATTGTTACATTATAATGTAAAAGTTTCCCAAAGAACACTGTTACAAAAAGTCAATTGCTCACCTTTCTCTTAATAAAGATTTTATTACATGTTTTTAAAAGTCATCTGTTTACAAATATTTGTAATAGGACAACATATTTTTACTTATAATATTTCTGTGTAGTAAGTGTAAGAAGGTATGTTTTGTTTTATATGAAAAAATTAAACATCGGTAAAACAAGATAAACTTTTGTGCTCCAAAATTCATGTTGTAAAAACTGCAGCATTTTCATTTATGGTATGTATTATTACTTAAAGAGAATGATTACGGTACACTGTTTAGTAAAAATAGATTTCAAAATTATGTATTATAGTTAGAATAAGAGGACCAAGTTGAATGTTATAAAGTACTCAGATATTTGAATATCAAAATAAATTGTTATCTAAATGCATTGACTTTTTTAACTAAATTTAATTGACTGACTAGCCATATTTTGCAGCATATGTTTGTGAAATGAATTTTAGACTTTGAAAGGTTGTTTTTGTATGTTACATATATATATATATTTATATATATATATATATATACAGTCCTATATATATTGATTGATTGATTGTACTATCACAATTTTGATGAAGATTCAATTTCGTTTATTTCATTTTATTTATCACTGAAATTAAAATCATGATGAAATAAGAGTAATAGCTCTGTTACAAACATCCCACAGTTTTGTTGTTTGTACTGTATTGTATCATGTAGTTTTATCCCTGTTTAATCATTGAATGGAAAAGAAAACAACGCAAATCAGGTAAAATGTGATATGACTCGATATAAGAGCATGTAATCACTTTAGTAAAATGTGCTTGCTGGTCAGATATCTCGAAATATTAAAATGAGATTCTTTATTTCAATGTACATGTAGCTACCGTAACTACTTTGTCAAATAATTCAGAGTTGATGATAAATCAATGAGTCAGGTCATGAGAAATGAGCGTTTTTATGTTTTTATTGGTAGCCTAAAAATTGTGGAAGAGATAAGTTTTTTAGGTTTCAACAACAGATAATTTCAATAATTTTGTTTTAGATTTAAATTTTAACACCCCATCACAGATTTTGTTCTTTTTGTATACTGTGTGTGTATGTTTGTATTTATGAATATCGGCCGTAACTCGTGTAAATTGATACATTTTTACAGGTTCATTAGTGTACCAAAGAATTCCAATTTCGTATAAAAATGGACAGTTTTAAATAAAATCAGAGTCAAAAATCAATTGTATTTCATTTACCCATTTATTTTAGGTGTGAACATTTGATAATCAATCTATGTAGATCTTCCTATCTATATATCTAACTCTAGTCTAGGCCCAAACGTCAAAAAATGAAGCAACAAAAACAATAAGCTGTGATAGGCTAAAGCTACTAAAGGGTCAATCTGAGGCTAATTAAGATTGTAGTAAAAATCAATATATTGGATTTCATATACGTATTTATTTATTTTAGGGGTGTACCATCAATGATCTATATCTATTTGTATGTATACCCCCAAAAGTTGAAGTGAGATCGTCACTATTATTGTACTCGTTATAATCATTCAAAAAAAAGTTCCCTTCATGTGGGCGAGTTCATAGCAAAAATATATTTATATCTATTTTATGATTGAATTATAAAGTGCTTACCTTGACATTTTCACTATTTTCGCCAGAGTGAATATGTTTTCTGTCGTGAAAGGACGAAAATTACCAAGGTAAAAAATTACCATATACACAGTGTATGGTATCTCTATAATGGTACAATAAATCTCCTTTTCTTTTTACACTAAGCAGCACAAAATATTTTAAATGTTTTATTTGTAGTTAATTTTATTGTTTTATTGAAAATAAACACAAAAATTGGATAAATCAGGATCGAGTATCAGATATATATATATATATATATATATATATATATACATGTGTGTATATATATATATATATATATATATATATATACACACAATGACATGTCAAAATTGATGCAACTTTTTATATTTCTTGACATATTTCATATAAAACCATATTGTTTGTAAAAGCTATCACATAGTCATTTTTCAGTTCAATTTCAGCACAATTTTCTCTATTAACCATTAATGTGTTAAAGTGTCTGTGTTTGTTTTGTTATAAATTTCAATTATTTTGTTTTATAGTAATGATGAGTTTTGCAAGATACAAAGTTTTAATTTTTCTTTTTAATATGTGTATATAGGGAATTGTTATTCAAAGAATTCAGTTAAATGTTTAAATTGCTGAATCTTGAAAACAGAAAATTTAAATATTATGAGAAAACACACAATGAAACAATATCATATTCCGAGTTTTATGGTGTAAGTTTCATCAAAATTGATTTAGAAATAACTCTCCATGAACATTTTGAAAAATTGTGAATTTATATGAAAAATAAAAAAATTGCATCCATTTTGGTGCATCACTGTATATATACATGTAATATGTTTTTTACATTGTTACATTAGTCTTTCCACTATATCATTGGGCCAATCATTCTTGCGATCATTTTCAATAGTTAATATTATCAAGCAGACGACTTGGTGTTTGTACATATTTCGTACCTCATTATTGATGTATATTTTGTATGATTATTTTTTACATACTCTTAAAGCTGAATATGTGTTCACAGTACAAAAAAATGATTAAACTTTCATTTCTTATAAAGTAATTTTACAACTTGGGTTATTCTATTTTCCATGTTGTTGTCAAGATGATTGGTTGAGGTAAAGTTAACTCATGGAACCTTAAACGAAGGATTAGTTGTATATTTCCAGTTTTCAGCGATTTCTGTTAATTTTCTATGGTTTTTACCCCAAAACCTTAAGTGGCCAGATTGCTAACAAAGCTCAGTTTGTAGCATTTTTGATAGGCTTTTTGAAAAACATATCCTCCAAAACACAAATTGGTAAAAACATGGGTTATAAGTAGCTTAAAGTATAGTACTTTTTTCACAGATTTCTGATTAAAAAATAGAATTTTTACCCCAAAACACCAAATTTGATAAATAAGGGTTGTTAAATGGGTCAATACTTATCATTTAAGATATCTACGATACAACCAGTACTTTCACTGCAAACAGAGACCATAAATGAAGGATTAATTGAGGTTTTCCAGTTTTCAGCGGTTTTTGTTAATTTTCTATGGTTTTTACCCCAAAACTCCTAAACGCCCCAATGCCCAGAGTGCTAACATGTCTCATTTTTGTTGCATTTTTGATAAGCTTTCAGCAAAATCCCCCCTGGGGGGAACAAACACGTTATTAGCCTGGGGACTAACTTGGTTTTCAACTGATTACAACCGGAAAATAAATCCATGAGGAAATATTTTACTGTAATTATTTCAAAATCAACGAATTTTCCTCATATATGTTGAGCTCCGATGTTGCAGACAAAACAATCTTGCCCCACAAAAAAAAAAAAAAAAAAAAAAAAAATTACATCACAACAAATTCCCATGAGTTGGTTTTAAGGGGAATAAAGGTAATCCTCACATAACAATTTTGGTGGTGTTAAGTTCAGGGACCCATTTTACGAAAGATCCTAAGTCTGAGACTTGGTCTTAGAACCACACTTAAAACTTACGACCGTTTTACAAAAAATTAGGACTTGCGACTTAGGACCAAATCAGGTCCTGTCTTTATGACTTGTCAGAGGCAGTTCTTAGACCTAAGTTATTTTGTATGTGTCATATTTCATCTTTGTAAATGAAGCAGGTAAAATACTCATAAACTATCAAAATCTTATTTGAAAATATGCAAAAATACCTTAAGATTTTAGTTATGATAGCGTTGATAAAACGGTCTAAGTTCTGTTGTATCTCGAGATCAAATAACTTAAGACTAAGGACTTACGACTTCTTGATGATGAAGCGGGCTCCCAAGTCGTAATTTTATGAATACTGTTACCTGGTACATTTACAAAGACAAATTTTGACACATACAAAAATAGCTTGGGCCTTCGCACAGCCTCTGGGTAGTCATAAAACTTGACCTCATTTGGTTGCAATTTCTATTTCTTTGTAAAACGGTCGCAAGTCGTAAGTGTGGTCCTAAGACTTGGGACCTTTCGTAAAACGGGTCCCAGATTTTGCATTGCCTTTTACACTGACCAGCACAAAATATTTGAAATGTTTCATATACAGTTAATTTCATTGCTTGAATATGAACTATATGCCAATACAATAGTATATAGCGTAGTTCTATTGATTCTTTAGGAAGTTAGCTATGTGAAACTGTGTATATCCAACAACTGTTCGGAACGAACAAGCTGGAACCAAACTCTGAGATTATCACCTGTCTTGGTCGTGCACAAATGGCGTAAGGTGTCTTTATGCCGTCCTTTGGTTTTATGAATTTCTCATTTATAACATCACCTTCTTCAGATAAAATTTGTACAGAGTTATTATCAAGACACAAAAAGATTTTCCCATTGTGATCGCAAGCAACACCCCATGGAGAGAATGGAGTGGAGTATGTCCATTCCACATGACCATTATGGTCCATGCATATCAAATGTTTCTTATCGCGATCACTAACTAGAATGTTTCCCGTTGAGGTAGTAGTAAGAAATCGTGGCCAACTGAAGATATGTGACCTCTCAAAACATTTTAAGACACGACCTCCTTGATCTATAATATCAATAGAAGTTCTCCCTTGCACGCAAGATACCACGTACCGACCATCTTGAAGATGTGCTATTCCATCGTATCCCTTATGAGTTTTTAATGTTTGCCTTGTCCTCAATCCACCCTCTGTTGTAACAATTGAAATTTGTCTCTTTTCCGGTTGTGTTATGGCCACTTCTGTTGGCCTGTCTGTTAGACTAGAAACACAAAGCGGCTGTTCCATTGGAAGTGTCTGATTCAGAACCTGTGATCCAGACAAACTCACTTGTCTTACCATGTGATTCAGATTATCAGCCATGACAGCTGAGAATCCAACGAAGGCAATTCCTGTAATTTGCCAGGCTGTAACATTTTCGGATGGCACTTTGATGCTAATTTTGGTCATTGACCTCCTCGTCCTCTGGGGTCCCACCTGTCGTTGACTGGTTTGCCTTGCAAATCTTGGAGTTCGAGTGGGACGAATTGCAGCGGTGGGAATTTGTCTTTGGTTCGGCTGTTCTGTTCTCGTCTGTACTTGGGGTATTGAATTGCGATACGGCTGCGAAGGTTGTTGATCCCTATCTGTTGATATTTTGATCGACCCTAGTGGGGGAGGATTCCTTATAAAACTTTGAAAAACAGCGTTTGGTTCAAAGTCAACCTGTACAGAGCCTCCACTGCTGGCTGCTGCCTGCATTGCCGAATCATATTCGTCTGCTTGCGCTTCTATCTTTGGTAAATCGTTTAATAACTCATTAACTGCATTTGTGTTGTACATATTCTCCAGTGATAATCGTGTTGTATCTATGTTGTCATACAATATATTCAGTTGTCGGTTTTCTGTCATCTGACCTAGGCCTGCCTCTCTTACCTGCTGTCTTACTACCTCTACATACTGAAGAGCCAGTTGGTAGAATCGAGCTAACTTGACCTCCATTTTGTCGAGTGCATAGTTAGCACGGTCCTTGCTACTCTGAAGTGTCCCGTCCAGAATTGTTTCTCCACTGTGCACCTGACGAATTTTACTCAATTGAGCTTCTAGCCTCCTCCTTAGGGCCTGAATACGAGGACGAAATCGTTCAAAGGCTTCACTAATTGGAACACATTCGCATGTCTGGCTTCGATGAAGTCGTACAGCACAATAAGGACACACCATTAGATTACATCCAAGGCAGAAAAATTCCAAAAGACGGTTGGGATGTTCACTACATGCTAATCCATTTGTTTGATTTTCCCGCGATTGAACTGTCGGCTGCTGTCCATTGGACGGTTGTCTTGCCGATACCGATCCTTCGTGTATGCGGACTGCTTGGAGTAGGCTTTCCAGAAAGGAGTCGGATGGGAAAGCATCAGCCCACTGGCTTGGATGTAATCCAGCAGAAGGTCGATTGACCTGAGATCTGTCGTTTGGACAATTAAAGGAAGTGGCCGCTCTGTCCGTAACTGTTAGCGTGATATGGTCACTCAGACATTGCTTACAAAATGTATGTCCACACGGAATCAGCTTAGGGTTTTCATACCGGCCTAAACATATACTACACATAAGGTAGTCATTTTCTACGTTCCTAACAACACGCTGTGACATTTTATTCCATCTGAGACTGTAGATGTCACAATTTGGAATGTGTTGTGTATTGGAACATTTATTTGGTATTGTAATTACATATGTAATCCCATGACACATACATGTAGGTGTACTCCTGTCGTGTGGTGCTGTGTATTTAATACTTTCTAAACTACTTAATTCTAGCAATAATCGAAACCGACTTTGGACAAGTTCCAAATACATGTATAGTACTCCGGCTTAAATATTCATATCACTGCTATTTACATAGGAATTACAAAACGTCTGTCACGTGTTCACATGCATAATGCTAATATTTGAATATAGAGTGAAATTCGTAACATTACCCTAATATCTACTGAAATCTATAATTCATATAGTTATATGATTATAAAATGTTTTCCATCTAAAAACAAAATCTGTCTGACAAAGACAGCACGATACTAACGAATTCTTAAAGCAATGGTTGATAAAAGTATTGATCGTTCAAACTTTTATATAGTAAAATCCATATAGGAGTCTTTTAAATAGGGGCAAGTTTAAATTTTAGGTGATAAAGCATAACATTAAAATTACACTGACTAGAGTAAACGTTCCTACTAGTTACCATACGTAAGAGAGTATCCAGCATGGAATAAAACGGTTTTTTTTTTTCGTGCAGCTTGTCATAACTGAAAAGTCAGTAGAATCATCCGTATGATAATCAAAAGGTTGCTCCGCCCCGCCATCTTATGTGAATCAGAAAATTACACTTCACAGATTCCATTATCAAAAGGTCTAGAAGTTGTTGTGGCACTCCATTGGATGATTTCGTACAGTAACATTACGGTATATTGATAATGCCAACTTAATAAAATCAATTTTCTGGCAGATTGCAACATTCATAGAATTACACATATACAAATGTATGTAAGAAATATGATCATTAACTAACTTAATAGAATTGGGCCCGAAGTCACCAAATTTACTCAGTACTCAAGCTCAACTACCTTTTCATGATTTTAAGGTAAAATTAAATGAACTTCATTCTGTAACTGGACATGTTTGTATATTGTTGGCTTACAATTGTAAATAATGGTCAAAATTAATACTTATTTGAAAGAAACTTCAGAAATATTAGAAAAATGTTTGAGTTCGTACTCAAATTTTGAGTACCGTACTCAACATATTTATTCATTTTTTACAGGAAAAACATAACTGTGACGCAAAAATTTTATAAAGGAATGATGGAAAATACTGATATGTTTCCTAATCACTCAAACCCAAAAGATTTACATCGATTATATTCTCAAGATAATGAAATATAAGTTGAGCTTGAGTATTGAGTAAATTTGGTGACTTCGGGCCCAGAACTTATATATTGTTCCTTCACTGTGTGTATATATACGGTGTTTTTTCATATTTTACACTTTAGATGCTTACATAAAAAAAATACAATATTCGCATGTGTGAAAGTCAGATGTCAAAACACCCCAAATACGATTCAGTCACATTTCATTATACATGTATATAACACATATTTCTTTTTGACACTTATACAGCACAATGACGATAGTGATAAAACTATCGTCAGATACACGAATTGTTATTTATGTACATTTCGTACAAATCCTCAATTCTGCTGTGATAAAAAAAAACGACACCATTAAAGGCATGTTTGACCCTATCAGTTATTACCGGGCACCTGATCCCACCTCTGGGTTAGCAGATGTCCGTGTTCAATGTTCACTAGATTTGTATCCTGGACATCAATAAGATTATACTTTGGTATTTTGTATTATTACAGTTTGTAGAACTCCAAATCTCAGACGACCACAACCACTTAACTCATCAGCCCCTGTTGACACATTTAGACTCATCCAGATCAATAAGTGGAATGATCCGTTATCATAATTCAGGAGTGAACAAGTTAATATTACATATAAAATTATTACACATTTGGATTCAAAGTTATACACCAGTGAATTCTGACAGTGGACTTACCCATTCTTTGAAACGGACTGGTCCAAATGTGACTTCAGGGGTTGATGAGTTAACGATCATTGATGCAGTTATTATATTACGTAAAATAAATTCATGTGTGATACCAGAATTAACACATTTATTTTTTTTCTTCTAATTTTATATTCGTTAGATTTTCAGATGTTTGATATTTCCTTTTCTTTGTCTTTTTATTATTTGTTTAGTTTCGTTTGTTTGTTTAATGTTAGTATTATTGACAAATGAAATCAGAAGAACTGTTTTTCATTCTACAATTGTCTATGCAGAAGTTTGTTTTAAAATATAAAAATTTCAGATACCAAAGTATAAATCAATAGAATGTCCAAGACATAGATACAAATCCGGTAAAAATTGACAAACACGGACCTCTGGAAACCAAGAGGTGGGATCAGGTGCCATGGAGGAGTAAGCATCCCCTGTCGACCGGTCACACCCCGCCGTGAGTCCACAGTCAAGTCCAATGAAACAAGTGAGGAGTGTATCCTCGTCACAATTGGTACAGACGTCTCAACAACCGCCAACGAAAAGGCAACTCAACATTTCACTTAGTGAAACAGAGTAGTCGCAAACAACACTATTATACCGACCGTAAAATTTGCGGAACGTTGACATTAAACGCGGTTTTCGATATCCCTGTGTCAATAATTTGTCAGTGAGTAATTTACCTCTGTATATGAAATATTCATATGTTGTGCACGCCCTGGCATATCGGATCATTTGTGAAATATAAACTCCATATGCGGGTGACTGAATAAAGCAATATAAAATGTCAGAATACTACTGTATACTAATTTCCCCCTTTTGTTATTCTCGCCTTTTTACGGCAGAAAACATATTCATCCCGTCTTAAATTCGCCCTAAATCACTACAGTCTAATGGACAGCATGTGTTAATTATTAGCTTAAAAATTTCGCTTTCATTTTAAACTCACCCTCTCATCTAAGGTCGAAAATGACGAAAATTAAAATTTCCAGGTATACAGTAATCGTACAGACAACATTCGACAATGTAATAAAATATGGTAATTATTGGACAAATAAGTACCTATGGAAAGGTTAGAGGTGGGATCAGGTGTCAGGTGAGGAATCCACAGTCAACCAGTCGTTAGTCGGAAGATAAGTCGAAAAAAAGACATACGAATAAATCATCTATTATTGGTCACGGTAAATATTAATATTATTTCAGAAAATCTTATTTGATCCCTTGATCTACTAATATTCCAAAACTTATTCCACATTTGCAAAATGAAATAGGATCAATTTGGGAACACAGTTTAGTAGAAGGAAATAATTGGTAAATGTTTTATATGTATAGTTCTTGCCATGACTTCAGAATCTATTTAATAGATCTTACATGTGTGTTAAAGATTGTTGCTGGATCTATATAGATATATTCAGTCAACTACACTTATAGGAAGTAGAAGAGAAATAGAGTTAAACTTCGTAATAGCTGTATTTCACTATTCAGATTCCTGTAGTATAATGCAAGAAATGCACTGGGAAGAGATATTTCCTCGTTATAACCTAAATTTGGCATTATAAAGGGGTTTGGCGATAGGTGGAGGGAAACCTTAAATGGAATTATATGGAAAAGTGGACTTCCAAAATTTATGGCGTAAAGCAAGGTGGCAAATGAAATGTGGGACATTATATAGAGGTTTCACTGTATATATATATATAAATATATTATATATATATATATATATATATATATATATATATATATATATATACATGTATATATATATATATATATATAATATATATATATATATATATATATATATATATATATATATATATATATATATATATATAGATAGATAGATAGATAGATATAGATAGATAGTTTAAATCCTTTTGTGTCTGATGTACACAATGAACTTGGTGCTGTTATTTTATATGTGGAGGTATAATTACAGTTTAAAAATACGTGACATGAATGGGAAGGTTCTGGCTGGCAACTAGTCATGCTCAATGGGAATTAATACATGTACAAGTATTTTGAGAGTATTGATGAATTGATACATGTCCCATACGCATGAAATCGTTATTTGGTAAATGGTGAGCTACAATGTAATACAAAACTTTCACCAAAAACTGGACAGACTAACTAACAGATAGATGGATGCTGTCCCCCTTCTCCCCGAGCAGTATGACAGTGTGGGTTATAGATGGTCTTCGTAAACAGTATTTTCCCTTCGGTGGCGATATTGTGTGGCAGCATAAATACTTTTTTCTTTTTTTTTTTATTCAAGAGTTTACATATAACAACAGCACACAGTTGCATACATAGATATAACATCTAAGGAGATCAATTACAGTTATTGTGTAAATGCAAGAATGTTTTTATAGACGATTAATGGAATAGGTTAGAGGGAGGGTAGGAATATGGGAGAAAAGGTGAAAAATAATTGAAGAGGTGAGGGGTTTTGGAGGGATCTGTGAGTATGCACGTATAATTCATAATATATTATATATTAATATCATAATATATTATATATTAATATTAGATTCACAATATATGTATATAATTAAAATTGCTCTAGGAAGGACCAAGAATTCCATTTATTGTCAAGAAATTCTAATTGCCATTTTCTTACTGCAATCATTTTTGTTGTATTATATAAAAATTTTAAGTCATAAAGTAGACCACCAAGGTTAAGAGTACCCTTCAAAAATTTTGTTTTATATATGTATAAATATATATTTCTTAATAAATTAAGCAAAAATATTTAAAATGAAGTATTCTTTTGTGTACCGGTAAATGTTTTAAAAAATCTTTTTGGACAGAAATATTTATTTCAGGTCTTAAATAATCTTAACAGCTAATTTTGGTGAAAATTATAATGTCCTTTTCACAAACACTATTTAATCCAGTATGGTAAGAAATCTTATCAAGTTGACCAACAATATGGCCGTCAAAGGGGGATGACTCTCGTCAAACACTACTTATTAAAACCCACCCTTAGCCACTGGTCAAAATCACTTGAATCAGTATAGACTGACCAACAAACCAACACCATAATTCAACATTTCAGTTATTGAGCTGTGGTCAGTCTAATTTGTGAAAGGGACATTTGCTGTGTTTACCAAAAAAAGTTTTTTGATTTTTTTCTACTTTTACTAATAATACTGTACGTGTACTTATTTTAGCGGTATTCTAATATTAGTGCCTTTCACGCTCAATTTTTTGCGCTAATTCAAAATCGGTTCTAAAATTTCTCCATCCTGTTATTCTGTAACCACGACAAGTCTAATGAAATTAATTGTGCAAATTTAAGATTGCACTAATAAGTCTATATCCCTTGAGAACGCTAAAATATGAGTGCGCTAATTTAGATACACATACAGTACTTCTACAAATAAGAGCTCATCGTCATAAAATCATGGTCCAGAGTCGCTATACTCTTTCTAACCCGTGCTTTCATGTGACCAAAATCTCTTGTAGCTAATGAATATTTATAAGGAGTAGGTATTACCCAATTTATCCAATCAGAGTTGTTGTGATTGGTAATGGAAGTTATCTCATTGTCTGTTGATCCAATACAATTCCGAAATTGTTGAAAAGCCTTGATCTCATTATTTGACGAATGCGAGCACGGTTTACTTGCATTGGCTGTGGTTTCATGAGTAATAAAAGTATGTAGAGATTTCAGTCACATGAGACCATGGGTAAGAAAGAGCATAGCAATACCGAATCGTGGTTTTATGACGATGATAAAAGCTATACAAATGCATAAAAATCTTATATTCCTATATATTTTGTGAGAATAAGGTCAGGTCACGTATGTGATTTCTAGACAAATAGTAAGTTTCAGTTACTTAATTGCAATTGAAAACGTGCCAAACCTGGGTTTCTCAAGCAATTTTCACAAAATATATAGGAATTTAAGAATGTTTATGCCTGTGTATATATCTTTTTGTTATTGTATATCAATCCGAGTAGTAAAAAGGAAAGGAAAAAAAATGAAAAAAACACAGCTAATACCTCTTCAATATATTTATAGTAACAATGTAATACTGTCAAAAAAAAATCACACATCTGTGCAAGTTGCACAAGAAAAAAAGATAAATAATTCCTATATACCTTTCACAGTTTATTGCAAAACAACGACATATCGGAGAGTAAATGCTGGTTAACAAATCTCATAATAAATATAACAAAACAAATATAAAACCATTTCTTAATATATTCTTAAAAAGTCTTTTTATATTTCTGTATCCAAAGTCGCACAGGTAATAAACCATCTTTCTTTTGCAAAGATGTATCAAACACATTAAAATTCACAGTCTCCAGTTTCTGTAAATATCTATCACATATAATCTGTAACAGAAAAGTAAAACAAATTTAAATGTTTAAAAAGTTTAACAAAATATGAATAACAAACAATATATTGGTATTATAGTTTCTGTAAATATCTGTCACATATTATCTGCAAGAAAAAGTAAAAAAAAAATGTTAAAAAAAACTTAAAACAGTGTAAATAGTAAGTATGTTGGTATTATATACAGTGCAATCTCACTATTTAGACCACCTAACTGAGGGACTTAAAGTGGTCTGATTAGTAAGATGGTCTCTTAAAGGGGCATAAGCTGTGTTTTTTTTTCAAAAATTTTTTCTTCCTTTTTCACAAAAAAGAGATAAACACAGGCATAAAAATTCTTAATATCCTATATATTTTGTGAAAATTGCTTGAGAAACCCAGGTTTGGCACTTTATGAATTGCAATTGATTAACTCAACTTTACTATTTTTATATGGATACCAAACTGGACGTAACCGTATATTCACAAATTATATAGGAATATAAGATTTTTATGCCTGTGTATAGCTCTTTTTTGGTAAACACAGCTATTGAGCTAATGCCCCTTTAAGTTAGGGATCTGTATTTATCAAGAAATTTTCAAGAGACTGAATATTTGTTGTTTAAATGTGAGGTGGTCTCCTAAATGAGGTGGTCTACAAAGTGAGCTGGTCTTCACAAATGGTGGCAGTATAAAAAAGTTTTATTGTATAACAAACCCATCCAAAGGAATAATGAATTAAAAGTTTTTTGGATATAATATTGGTGTAAATTATTGAAGTTAAATTCAACTTGTCAAGCCCATAATTTTCAGTGAACATAAAATTTGGACATTTAAAGTCACATCGTGAAGACAAGTATATTTCAATCACACATTTTTGTACATACAAATGTATGTGTACGTACCAATGTCACATGTTTCGTTCGTTTGGCTATAGTCTGCAGATTACTGATCACTGCCGCAATTTTGAATTTTATCAATGGTCGCACTAGGGTTGGGGTTTAAGTTTAGGGATTCTGGTTAAGGTTATAGGTCAGGTTTTAGGGTTAGGTTAGAGGTATTTTTCCTTTATTTTTTTATATAGTGACCTGTAAACTGCAGTTTCCCTGCTTCTTCTAATGGTGGTTTACACCATGATCAACAATTTTCAGTCCTACAATGAAAACCAGTTTTCTGGTAGAAAACAAACCGCCCCTTTTGGAAGCAAACTGGCATACTTCTTCACAATATCAACTTTAATAGGTAACAGCAGTGTTAGAATTTGTGTTGGCTAGAGTCAACAGATTTCATGATTTAAAGTGCAACACTTCCACCATTTGACAATAAAAAGTTTCACGAAGTGATTAAAGATGGTTATATGAAATGATAAAATATTAACTCACTGAATTATTCAATACTGGCAAAGCCTCTTTTGGCACATCTTTGTTCAGAGATC
This sequence comes from Atrina japonica, assembly GCA_030159075.1. NCBI lineage: Eukaryota > Metazoa > Mollusca > Bivalvia > Pterioida > Pinnidae > Atrina > Atrina japonica. The sequence continues at coordinate 137,133 of BROG01000727.1, read as the reverse complement.
TTGCCTGAAAAAAAAAAAACAAAGGACAATACTGTTAATCCAGAAATGTTTGCGGGACTTTATATTCGATATACACAAGTTCTAAATTTATTCATGAGACAATATTTTCGCGATTTTGAATGCCAATTTTGTAATACTATTTTCTTCATTATGCAATAATCTTATATTCACATGCCAGAGCTCTTGCAAAATAATGCGTAAATAAAATTTTTGCGAATAAAGCAGAATTTGCAATATTTGTAAACACAAATACTAAAAAGGCCTTTAGCACAATCAATATCATATATTTTACCGATTAATTAATGCAGACAAGGGCACGACAATACAAACATAATATATTTCAAAAAGTAGAAATGAAATGTACTTACGGTATCTAGGTGTTGTTTAGCAACACAAGCTATGTCATAAACAATATCACAGACTTCTTTTTGTTTATTGCCTCGTAAAATATCCATTTGAGAAACACCATGCTACAAACAGAAACAAAAATTCTCAAATTTTCCAGCTTCCTTACCGACTTTTAACTTGAGAAGCCATTTTGTGGACCTAGACTTTTCTTTAAGCAAATCCTGAACAATTTGGAAAATTAGCTTGTTCTGAAAAAGGATTTACCTTTACTTACTATCCGAAATGTCCATCAAATTAACTAATGTCATATCATAACGTCCAAACATCTATGTATTTCACGTAATGATATATATTTGACCTTTTGATACGTCTATTTAAAGTAATAGAAAATGTTATGAATGATTCTGAAAAGAGTAAAATCACCCTTAGGCAACAACCAAGGGCACATACCTAGAGTTCACAGGCGATGGAAACAATTTCACGTTTTATTTGAGAAGAGTTTACTGTCGTAAAAACTGGTATAGGAGACAATAAGACGAGATACAAGACACAGGTGTTGTGTTTTCTTCCAGCATAGATATATTTATTGTATGACCAGTAATTCAGTTTTCACTCCTGCTGAAATGTTTGAGTCAGTGAGGTTATACAGTGCCTGGTATTCCATTGTTTCCAGCTGAGTTTTTGTACTAAAGTACAGTGAAACCTGTATATAGGGGCCACCCAAGGGACCAGAAAATATTGACCTTTATATGCAGGTGACCCTTTTATACAGGTTCAATTTAGTTGAAGTATGCAGTCAAGGGACTGGAAAAAACTGGCCTTTATAAACAGGTAATCCTTATATAAAGGTGGCCACTATAGCAGGTTTTACTGTATATATACACAACATAACATGTACATGTAGTTGGATATGTTTTACAAACCATTAAAAATAAAGCAATAAACAAAAAGAAATAATAAACACTACCAACCTACATACCTTATTGTAAAATTTGATGTAATAGGACAAATATTTTCATTTTGATTTGTTTCAATGGTATTTTGCATCCTGCAAACAATTTTAACTTGCTTGGAGACGTAATCAGTTAGGCATGTTAGAGGGGAAGTGAACAGATGTACACCTGAAAACGCCACTGTATTTCTCCTGCAACTTTGTCGAGAATGATTAAAATTAATAGTTATTGATTTTATATTTTTTTTACATTTTCTTTTGCAATACAAATGCAGCTTTTTGTTTCAATTCTATCTATTTACATGGCACTAGACATAGATGAGAGTACTTACTTTAGCTAATAATTCAAAAGGTAAATATAACTGCCCTCTGCTGGCATTAACTGGTGTAGATCTGAGTAACGTCACTAAACCGTACGACCTTCCTAGGTGACTAACCACATGATCTGCATGTACATTTTTCACACCTGAAACACAAAAATCACCTGGTTTGTAATCAAACATTCAATTACTTAATGGTCAAGCCTGGTATAATCGTGTGGACGTCCACTAGCAACAAAATGGTCCTGCAAAATTATCGCTTATTAAAATTGTTTGTTTAAACAGTATTTTATGCCACACTTGATAATTTTTTTTCAGTTATACAGTTTTTCGTCAGTTACGACAAAGTTTTCTATGGTGGAGAAGAGAATTTAATTACAATGCACCTCAGAAGAGACCTACAGCCTTTCACAAGTAAACTGGCAAATTTTGTCACAAAAATCAGTTTGTGTTCTGGTTGTGGCCCTTACAAAGAAGCAATATGACCTGTAATATTACATACTATTGTCTCTAAAATTTTATTTTTATCATATTCATGATTGCTTACCTTGTATATCAACAACAGTTGCTTACCTTGTACATAAATAACAGCCATTCACCTTGTACATAACCACTATCTGCCTACTTTGTACATAAATAACAGCCATTCACCTTGTACATAACCACTAGCTGCCTACCTTGTACATAACCACTAGCTGCCTACCTTGTACATAACCACTAGTTGCCTACCTTGTACATAACCACACTAGTTGCCTACCTTGTACATAACCACTACCTACCCATAACTAGCTTGCCTACCTTGTACATAACCAACCACTTGTTACATAACCACTTGCCTACCTTGTACATAACCACTAGTTGCCTACCCTGTACATAACCACTAGTTGCCTACCTTGTACATAACCACTAGTTGCCTACCTTGTACATAACCACTAGTTGCCTACCTTGTACATAACCACTAGTTGCCTACCTTGTACATAACCACCACTAGTTGCCTACCTTGTACATAACCACTAGTTGCCTACCTTGTACATAACCACTAGTTGCCTACCTTGTACATAACCACTAGTTGCCTACCTTGTACATAACCACTAGTTGCCTACCTTGTACATAACCACTAGTTGCCTACCTTGTACATAACCACTAGTTGCCTACCTTGTACATAACCACTAGTTGCCTACCTTGTACATAACCACTAGTTGCCTACCTTACACAAGAAAAGTGACAAACTTTCCCAGATAAATAGTACAGGTTACAGCAATGCCCAATGATCAAATTCTCTAACAGTTATGAAATATATTTTTTATAGCCGATTTCACATATTTCAAATAATTTTTTGTCAGAGTGCTTTGTATAAGAATAAACTGAGAGAATATTATGTGCCAACTTATATCTTTTATAGCCAATTCAGAAGAAAATTGGCCAATGGTTTCATTGGCTACTTAAAGCACCTGCCCTGCTCTAACAACTCAGCCACACCCCCTACCCCTTTGGGAACTCCCTCCACAAGTACAAAGAATACAGTATGTCTAGGGTTAAAAAATAACATTTTATTTTCAATCACTTTTCATGAACGATATGCCTTTAACTCATAAACCCCAGAAAGACAATGGACTCTTCCATAAATCAATGACTTAGACCAGTCCAAATGTGTCTTTAGGGGTGAATGGGGTAAAAAAGAGAGATATTTAGGAAAACATAATACCGTTCTTTTGATTCTCATCTGCAGATACTACACGAACGTACCTTGAGCCTCGAGAAGTAGGTAATAGAGAGAGGACACAGTATCTTCACTATATTTTTCTGCTTCCTCTATCGTTCGGTTTCCAGCAACGTTGAGTTGAGATGCCTATAAATATAAACAAAACAATTTCACTTACAGGTTCTATTGTTTGTGTATCTCATTTGCTTTTTACTTGTTTGTTGGGTTTTTATCAGGTTTATCTTTGAAATGCATCAACACTTTTTCAGGATACTGAATAAATAATCAAATTAATATGAACTAAAGCAATGCCTTGAAAGCAAGTGCAGCTGCTTGTTTTACTAATGCAGGAAAAAAACATTCATTGGGAGTCTATTCGCACTCACAAGAATAACACCTGTCTGACAAAAGGATGTCACAGTTTAATTGTGATGTTGAATAATTAGAACATAAGCACTTCCGCAAAAAAATATGATCATAAAAAGTCTAAAAAATGTTTGATTTGAATAGAGTAATTGGTGAAGTGTCAGGTTGACGTGGTCCATCTTCGGCCATTTTGTCTGGAGATTTTTTTAGGCTTTACAGTGTACAGCTTCTGACACAGTTCTGTCACTTTTCTATGTTATGTACACATGTAATCTAGGAGATCACTTTGCGAACGACTTTTGGCCGCTGTGCTCTCATATGCTGACAGATTATATATAACAAAAAGACATATTAATGCCGTAAATCAGCAGTAAAGGTAAATTGGTTTTGAATAAAGAACATAATTCCCTTCTACAGTAAAATTTTTGCTGAAATTTTTATAACATATCAACCCATAGTGTGTAAAAATATGGAAAGTATCACTTAGCAACCAACTTTGATTTCTAATAGAGGTCGTCTCAAAATCGGGGTTTACAAAATCTCTAAATTTTCCAAAATTATCGGTACTATGGATCTTGATGGAAAATCACCCTTCTTATACCTTATAAATGAATTTTTAGAAGAAAAAAAAATTAAAATAGATTTTTGACAATATATAAATGTGATATAACAATTCAATACTCAATGAAAATAATTTAGGAAAAAAAATACCTTTGTACTGACATTGTTTTTTTTTTTTGTATTATGTCAAGGTACAAATGTGCTGAAAATGTCTCGTATTCATCACATATTCATCACATGTCGCCATTATGATTGATTGTATTTATCCACTGTATATCAGGAATTTTTCACTCCCGTTTAATTTTCGCCATTTTTGCCCCGAGATGAGAGGGCAAATTTTAAAATGAGGTCGAAACTTTTAAGCTTTATATTTGAACCATGGCAACCATGTGACTATGTTGATTTAGGGTGAATTTAAGATGGAGTGAATATGTTTTCTGTTGTGAAAAGAGACAATACTGTAGATTACTTTTATTTCGAGTATATACCACATTTCCTGAGGTCATCTTCCTTTGTCTTTTCAAAAATATCAATATTCACGTTTAAATTCGCAACCTCTATGAATGAAATGTGTCGATCATATTAAGAGTGCAATTGCGAGTTTTTTTTAGTGGGAGTTATGTCCCTTCAATGTTTGCATTGTTTTATGTAACTTCGATATTTGCATTGTCTTATTTTTCATTGAATATTTTACGATATACCTAGACTATTTATATATAGACAGGTGATTTCTAATGTCATTGTCCAGTGATGATTTACTTTGATTCTTTTCTAAAAGTCAAAGAGTTGTAAGATCTAGTCGTAAAGCTGTTATGCAATTAGAGTCAATCACAAACATCCGGGAATGTGCATTAACTATCTCTGCATAACGGCCTTACAATTAGATTTACAATCTGGCATGGACACTGCAGAAAAGAAACATTGAATCATCGTCCTCATTGACAATGATACCAGCAAAACATCATTTAATCAACAAAGGCATTCTGTGAAATCTGAAGAAACTAAAGCAAAGACATGGATGGATAAAAGAATGGGGGAGGACAAATGGACAATTAAAACCTGTAAGCTGTAGAAGCAACATACATGTCTGTATACATCTTATTCACGAAAATTAGGCATTAATTGTGTATAAAATTAAACGATGAAGTTGAATTCACATTTGAGGTGTCTCACGGATTAACATGAAATTAAATTTCACACGAAATAAAAGTAATCTACAGTAATCAGGGATAAAAAGTTCCCGGTATTCGGTATATGCCATTTTGTCTAACTCAAAGTTTTCAATCACATTGATACAATCTTCACTTTGACGGTTCTGAGCGTCATTCCTGTGACTTTAATCATCCTGCTGATTACGATGATACCCGATAGACATCCCTTGTGAGTCTAGGGAACATGAGCCTACTCATGCAATTTTGAATTATGTTTGTCATCCTTAGACAGAAAATTACAATATTTTACAATACTTTACCCTGGCATCTATTATCCTCTGCAGCCATTTCTTACTTAGACCATGATGTTTTACAGCCTTCAAAGAACAAAATTTGTATCAATCAGTGCTACATCTACTCTTTCTCTCTCTCTCTCTCTCTCTGTATATATATATAATATATATATATATATATATATATATATATATATATATATATATACACACACACACACATATATATATATATATATATACATACACACATATATATATATATATAATATATATGTAAATATATATATATACATATATATATTCTATATATATATATATATATATATATATATATATATATATATATATATATATATATATATATATATATATATATATATATATATATATATATATGTATATATATATATATACAATGTATATATACAGTTAAACCTGCATTTAGTGGACAGTTGCCAGACTAATTAAATTGTCTTTTATAGATAAGTGTCAGCTGAATGAAGGACGACCATTCGCTGCTGCTAAATCATTCATGTATAATCAACGCAAATTGTTTTTCTAATCAACTGTTATGATGCAATGCAAGGAAATAAATAGATTGTAGGAGTGTTTCTCAAAATAGAAATCGGGACATACAGATTAGTAAGAAATTGCCTGTGGCAATGGAAGTCGATCATAGGATGTTTGTCTGCTAATTCAAGGTTAAAAATACAGAAATTATGCATATTGGGGCCAACAACTTGGTCCGTTGTCCTGGTAAGGGAGGCGTCCGTTTATTTGATAGAGAAGCTAGTAGTCTTATATAACAATGTAAATGAAGACAAACTGTCTGTTATCGGAGGGTGTCCACTTAATTAAGTTGTCCATTATGGCAGGTTTTACTGTATATATATAAAACAGTAACATGATCTAAAGATCATATTGAGTAGACAGACCAAAGGAGACACAAAGAGTCCCATGCCTATCAATGAGACGTGATACAGCTCTCCAGATCAAATTAGTTATTATGATAAATTTATTATATACCCATCAATTATTAGCTAAAAAAAACAAACAAATAAAAACTAGGCAAGAGAATTATTTATGATTACACATGCTGGAACCTAAGCTGATTTTTGTGAGAAAGTTTGCCAGTTTACTTGTGGAAGGCTGGTGGTCCCTTCCCACGTACATTGTAACCAGGTTCTCTCTTCCACCATTAAAAACTGGTTGCCACCATATAACTGAAAAATTATTGACTGTGGTGCAAAACAATATTCAAAATTAAAAAAAAGAGACATATCTATGATACCAAAGAACGGTATCTTTTCCCCAAGATGCAGGAATTCAATTCATCGCCAAACATGATATACCACCATATTTTCTAAATAAGAAAAGATGGCAGTTTATCAAGATTTGACTGTATATATATTTGGGCTATACATGTATGTGCTGTACCACAAAGCATTAGATGTGGCCCTATGATTCTCCTGCACTTACCGACATTTACTATCTGTAACAAAAACATTGATGTAATATTGTAGTTTTCATATGGCATCTCCTGTATATTTACCTACCTTGGTGAGCTCAAAGGCTACAGGTGTTTCTGGAGGTGTTCCCTATTGAAATACACAGAAAAGTTATTGTGTCAGTTTCATACCTGTAGATGCTGATATATATACATATATCAAGTGTAGTGACTTACGTTTTTTCAGATTCTTAGAATTTGCTACTGAAAAATGACTTCATACACTACACTTGTACATTCCAAGGTTGAACAGGTAACATTTGTGTTTGGACAAGTGCCAATTACACTCAGACGAGTGTTGATTTGCAGACTTCTTGTACAGGAGGACTGAGTAAAACTTTTGGCGATTGTTGGCCTCTTGTATATTGAAATTTGACTGACTGATGGACAACATGCTGACCAGCATGGATTCAGGGGTCGAATTTAGCAATTGTGTCTCACTAGTCAGTTGGACTAGTTGAATTCGAAAACAAATTTTACTAGTCCTATGACAAATTCATTAGCCCCAAAGTAGAATGATTAATTACCAAATTGGCACGTAATTACCAAATCTGCAGATTTACCCAATTTGTAGATTTAGTAAGTTATCTATTTTTGTGTTTTTATCTTAGTAGGAGTACAGAGGAAAATTAAGGAGGTGATTTACAGGTAATTCTGGTGTTCAATGTACACATTTTCATTAATAATTGCTAATGTTTATACAGTAATGTTTATACAGTTATGTTCATACAGATTTCATAGATTTTCTACTTATCAGCCTGACTACCTGTAACAAAACCTTGACTTGTCCAATGCAAAAGTCGACGTCACTACAATGTATTGTCGGCCTGGCGGACTACTGCTAATTTCTAACCCTGGGTTTATCTGTACTGTAACACATTCAACTTTGTAATTGATATCATTGTGCGCTAGAAACTGCATGTTCAACAGTTTTACCTTATATACCATCTCTAACGTATCTTTCCAGAACTGCATACGTCCAGTACCCCTTAGTTTGTCTGTGACAGCATCCTGAACCTGAAACAAAATGTTGACACTTCAATAAAATTCGGTGAATATATAATAAAGCCTAAGTATTTACACTATTTATAATATCTGGTAAATAAATGATGATCCCTAATATTTACACTACTATATAATCACTATCAGGTCAATAAATAATGATCCCTGAATGTTTACACTAGCATAAAATCAAGTAAATAATTGATAATCTCTAAAACAAAAAGACAATCTTGTTATAAACTTTTGCACTACTATAAGATATGGTAAATTAATAAAGATCCTAAATGTGCCCTTAAGAGGAACAAGGTCGATTTTGGTTATTTACAAAAATACAGTGGAACCTCGCCTAAAGATCACCACCTCGCTAAGGAGACCACATCGCATTTAAGACCTAAAAAATTCAGTCTCTTGCAAATATCTCAATAAATATTAAATGAGTCAATACCCTCAATTAAGAGACAATCTCGTTAATTAGACCACTTGTAGCCAGTTAGCAAGGTGGTGTCAATAGCGAGGTTCCACTATATATCTATGTTTTGACCAGGGCAGGACAAATCCACTTGTCCGATGCCCAGGACAAGCCCAATGTTTGTCCAGCCTTGATGACAATGAAATTTTACTTCAATGATAACATGTAAAGTCTTCATATGTATCAAAATTTCACCTGCAATAACCACACAAACAAGATTTCAGGAGGGGGGAGGGGGGCAGTAAAAACAGTCAAACCTTGTTACACTGCCACTTTTTGTTTTGTGTAATTTTGCAGTCAAAACAAGTTTACATTATTTTATGCCAATGCCATGTCATAATAATGCAAATTAATGCTCTGTATTGCACATTTCATTTTATACTTATGTCACCCCTAAAGACAAATTTGGACTGGCCTAAATCATTGATTTACAGGAGAGTTGATTGTTTCCCAGGGGTTGATGAGTTAAAATTTATACAAATGATATATATCATTTGATTTGTTTGTTTTGAACAATATTTTACACCACACTAAAAAAAAATCAGTTACAGTATATGGTGGCGGCAAGTTTTTAGTGGTGGAGGAGAAATTGTGGTTACAATGTACACAGGAAGAGACCACCGGCCTACTGCAAGTAAACCCGCAAACTTTCACACAAAATCAGCCCATTATCCAGTCGGGCTGGGCACCACATTGACAAGACGCAAGAAACTTCATGGTTTAAAGCGCGACGCTCTAACCACTCGGCCATCATTGGAGGCCCCGATATTTATTAACACATACATCATAAACATTTTGAAACATAAAGTAATTAAATCACATTTCAAAGCCATCGATTTGAATATGGAATGTTTGTAAAATAATACTTCATAAAACCACTTTTGAGGAACCACATTTCAGTGGCTGATGAGGCGGGCTCTTAAGATCTCTACATGTTCTACTGTACAAGGAATTGATTAAGCATCTTATATGTATATAGTAATTCTCTTTCTCATATCCCTACATCTGTATTGGAGAGGCACATGTATGCATTTTCAAAGGCATACAGACTGGCACTTTGATAAAAAAATATATATACAGTAAAACCTGCTATAGCAGCTACCTCTATATAAGAATTGCCTGTTTATAAAGGCCAGTTTTGAAAAGTACCATGACTGCATAATTCAACTAAATTAAACCTGTGTATAAGGGTCACCTGCACATAAAGGCCAATATTTTCTGGTCCCTTGGGTGGCACCTATATACGCGTTTTACTATTTATATATATATATATATATATATATATATATATATCCCATGATTAGACCTAAAAATTGATTGAAAAAACTAAAATGATATATCGCCATAGAAAAATTTAACATATCATGCATTTATTGCCTAAAATGAATGAAATATGTCGATGATTGATATTCCTTCCATCCTTGAAATAAACTGAATCCAATGTTAACCCGACCGTTATTCACATTTGATTTCTTTTCACAAATTACGACATTATAATGATAATTTTCGTCCCCTGATTTTTTAAGAACATTTTATTTGTACAAAACATCGAATATTTGAAATTTTTAATGCAAAAAAAAATTATGATAGCTTGTATGACTTTAAAAAATGCAACTAAGAAATGATATTTCTTCAGTACAAATATTTTTATGATGAAAAAAAAAATTTATAAAATTTAAAGGAATTCAGTGAAATAGCATCCTTTAACTTATTCATCCCTTAAAGACACATTTGGACTGATCTAAGTCATTGATTTACAGAAGAGTCCATTGTTTTTCAGGGGTTGATGAGTTAAGCAGAAGATGGTTTAACAACAATATTGTTTCCATTCTGAGCAAGTATGTGTATCAGTATCACTGCAGTAAATGTATACCAGGGGTTTTCCTCCCTCCTAAATTCTGGGTCCAGAGTCCAAAATTATAAGAAAATATGCAACATTTTAACTAAAATAGAAAAAATTAATTTGTCTGAAAATACTTTATTCTTTTTATTGAAATTCCAAATTGGGAATTTTTTGTTTATATTTTGGGAAAATACAAGCCATTTTTGCACTGGGAATGGATCTTGTAACCGGTCCCAAAAATGCCTTAGGAAAATCCCTGTCTACAAACAATCCATGAGAACTGAAATGTTAATGGTTGTCCCCAATCTGTTGCTAACATGCATAATGATGATTCCATTTACTTTTTATGGCCTCATTTATCCTTTCAACACTACAGATCATAATAGACTGGTCCAACACAATAGAGAAGAGCATGCCATTTAGATACATAGGGGAGAAAGGGTTAGTGATCTCTTACCATAGCAACTTCAATATTGAATGCTCTGATCGCCAAAGCTGATGTTCTTATTTTCTCTGGATAGAGTAGTGTACACATGTAATTTTCATGGTCGTACTTCCTATAAAAAAAAATCTTAGAACATGTAGAATTATCAAAGATAACAAAGCTCATAACACAACAATATATTTCACATCTCCCAAATACATCTGACATCAATCCTCTTAACCACTGCATTGAAAATACAATGAATCCAAAATGGAATCATTTAGGCAAAAACTACAGGACTAATCTTGCATGTTTTGATAATAATAAAATAACCATACAAGTTTGAGTTATGAGTTATGATAAGTGTGGGTTAAGTTGCTCTATGTGTGTGGTGAGTTGTTATGAGTGCAGGATGAGTTGCTCTAGGTGTGGGATGAGTTGCTCTAGGTGTGGGATGAGTTGCTCTAGGTGTGGGATGAGTTGCTCTAGGTGTGGGATGAGTTGCTCTAGGTGTGGGATGAGTTGCTCTAGGTGTGGGGTGAGTTGCTCTAGGTGTGGGATGAGTTGCTCTAGGTGTGGGATGAGTTGCTCTAGGTGTGGGATGAGTTGCTCTAGGTGTGGGATGAGTTGCTCTAGGTGTGGGATGAGTTGCTCTAGGTGTGGGATGAGTTCTTATGAGTGCGGGATGAGTTGCTCTAGGTGTGGGTGAGTTGTTATGAGTGTGAGGTAAGTTGCTCTAGGTGTGGGATGAGCTGCTTTAGGTGTGGGTTAAGTTGTTCTATGTGTGAGGTTAGTTGCTCTAGGTGAGGATGAGTTGCTCTAGGTGTGGGATGAGTTGCTCTAGGTGCAGGGTAAGTTGCTGTTGGTGTGGGGTGAGTTGCTCTAGGTGTGAGATGAGTCACTCTATATGCAAGGTAAGTTGCTGTAGGTGTGGGGTGAGTTGCTCTAGATATGGGATGAGTTGCTCTAGGTGTGGGGTGAGTTGCTCTAGGTGTGGGGCCAGTTGCTCTAGGTTTGGGGTGAGTTGCTCTAGTTGTGGGGAATTTTGAAAATTGTTTTATGCCACACTCAACAATTTTTCAGTAATATGGTGGCAGCCAGTTTTTAATGGTGGAGGAGAGAAACTGGTTACCCGGAAAGAGATCACCGGCCTTCCGCAAGTAAACTGGCAAATGTTCTCACAAAAATCAGCTTGGGCTAATTCACCGGGGCTCGAACCTAACCAGAAGTTAGAGACTTCATGGTTTTAAAGCATGATGCTTTAACCACTCGGCCATGGAGGCCCCCTCTAGATGTGGGATGAGTTATGAGTACAAGGTGAGTTGTTCTAGGTGTGGGATGAGTTGTTCTGGGTATGAAGTGAGTTATCTTAAATGTAAGGTGAGTAGTAAGGGTGTGGGATGAGTTGTACTAGGTCTAGGTGTGGCGAGTTATGGGTATGAAGTAAGCTATTTTGAATGAGTTGTTTAGGGTATGGGATGAATTGTTCTAGGTGTGGGGTGAGTTATTCTAGGTGTGTGATTAGTGATAGTTATCTTGAATGTGAGGGGAGTTGCAACCTGGGCAAACTGTCCCCAATGTTGAGAAAATGTTCTGAATGTGATGCAAGTGAACTGGGTGTGGGGCGATTTGATCTGAATATGGAGTAAGTTATCCTTTGGGTAAGTTATCACTTCGGAAACTTGTCTCCAACATGAGGCAAGTTGTCTTGGACATTCAGCGATTACAAGTTGTCCTGAATGTGGGTAAAATGTATTAGATGTCATTGTGGGACATTTGGTCTTAGGCAAGTCCAAATGTACCTTTAGGGGTGAATAAGTAATTAAGTTATGTACAGTACAAGACATTTGTGTCAAAAGTTTTTAGTTTATAGGCACAAGTTTCAATGGTTGTCCTAAATGTGGGTAAAATGTATTGGATGTGGGACATTTGGACTTAGGCAAGTCCAAATGTACATTTGTATCTTTAGGGGTAAATGAGTTATGTACTGTACAAGACATTTGTGTCAATAGTTTTAAGTTTATAGGCACAAGTGTCAATGGTTGTGTAAATAGCCACTACCCTTAATCTGTTCATTTTACATGTATTCAAATGCATGCATGTTGACAGTTTTTTGTTAAATGTATTTTACGATATTTCATTTTCATGACAAGGTTATTATAAACTGACAAAATTATAAAAGAAAATGACCATATCACATTACTGTAGAATCCGAAAATTTTGTTGGGTTAAAATTTTGTTGTTTTAAAAATTAAAAGAATTTGCTTGCATTAAGTTTCGTTGAAAAAAATACCTGTTTGTAAAGTATTACTATTACTAGTACTAGGCATAATTTATATAAAATTTTGTCATGGTTTTAATTTTGTTGATAGATGAAAACAACAAAATAAATAAAATTAAAACCATGATGAAAATTTCTGATTCTACAGTACTCTGCATCTTCATGTATAGGCTATAGAAGATAAGTACAAATCATGTATACAATGTATGTGTCCCAGGTAACTGAACAGTGTTTGCTTTGCAATATGCATATAATCACTTGAAGTGGTATAGTTAATATAGTGGTAGTGCAATTGACTCGCAAGCAGAAAGTCTCGGTCCAATTTCAGGTACCAAGTCATACCAAAGACTTAAAAATTGTTGTAAATAAGTGTAGTTCAGGCTCGGCTGATAGAACAACCCGACTATAGACCAATTGGCAGGATTGTCCTGATGTTGTTCAGAAACCCTCGGACAACACTGTGGGGCAAGAAGTCAGTATTCAGACAGCACTCTTACAGACAGCACATACATTTACCTTAATTAGTGACAGTTTACCAGAGGTAGCTACCTATTGGCAAGTAAACCTCGATATACTGTAGTGTAATATACATATATTGTATGGTAATTTTACATTAAAATGGAGGTGACTTCCTTCGCCGATCCCTCGGCAAATGCAACAGCAACACAAATATACGATCAATAAGTGAATAAACTGTAGCGAGATTGAAAACAGTCTCACCCCTGTGTTCAGTGAGTGTTTACCATCTGGTTGTAATTCTGCACATGCTCAACTATATAGGTTTTCATTCTGCTCTATTTTCTCAACATGTTTCTGTGTTAAGCATTGTTTAGACAGTCTATGTACATGTACTTTATGAAAGGCTCAATCATAGGTTGGGAGATTTTGTTTATTGTGATTAACAGTGGGTGGAGTTTATCTTGCCAACATGTGCCTCTGTAGACATCGAGTGATAATATACATTGTGGGAATTCTGGGGCCTTGGCTTAATGTTATTAATGTTATTATTTTCGTCTGATTTCAAAAGGATTTACTTTTTCTGACCCTTGAATACACAAAATCTGAACTTTATTAGAAACTGGGATGATGCTTTGTTTACGGAAATGACGTAATTTGTAGAGCGCGCACAATTACAACATGCGCACAATTACAAAAAGCGGTTGTATATATTTGCATGTAAGTCATCAACCTCGCCTTACATTGTACATCGGCAATATGAATATCATCTTGCCATGCCATGCATGATGAGAATGGCTATGCATACCTGACGAGTTTGACGCAGTAATCTAAACTACTTTCTCTTTGTTTCGAATTTGTACTTGCTTGGCATCTTTGTGTTATTTTCCTGAAATTATTTTTCCTTGAAAAAAGTGTCCGTAGTTTGTCTTTGCAAATTAAGTTAATGAATGAGTCCGATTTCACTTTGTAACAACAACACCGCATGGAGGCTGCCATGTTTGAAATTCTAAAAGAGAAACCCAAAACGGTTCAAATAAACGGATCTTGAGAGTCGCTTTATGTTGTTCGAAATTTCAAAAGCTGTGTAAACGGCAAAATATTAGCATTGAATGAGAACTAACCAAATGGGGAAAACTCATTTAAACTGATATAATTTTTTTTTTATTATTGTTAATTTAAAATGATTTTTAAACGGTATGTGAATTAATTTAACTGACTTGAGAAAAACTCGCATAAATTTAGAAAATCTAAGTTTATCAAGAGATATATTTGTCTCTGGTTTACATAATCAATGTTGAATATTGTTTTGGCGTCAATTACTCATACTATAGCTTGTTCAAACTTCATTCAGTAGTAGGCCGGTTTCTCGGGATACCTTTCTCTTTATATACTACATGTATTTGAATAAAATTTAAAGGTACAAAAATAATGATGTGCAACCAAGTCATGCGTTTATTTGTCGCTGGATTCGCTTGGGTTCAATGACCACGTATGGATATATTTTTACAATATTCCTGAAATTATCAGCCTGATTTATAGGCCCTGTATCCAGATCTGTTGAAAGCAAAGCTGTCGGCATTTTCTAAATTGTTAAATCAACTGTTAAAACATTTTAATATGATAAAAACTATCTCGAAAAACGAAGCGTAGAAAGCAAAGCAGTAACCGTTGGAAATTCCAAGGGATGATTTTAGCCTGTCAAAAAGTTCTTTAAGTCACGGATTCGTGACTCTTAACGGTTAATTATTTCACTAGCGATATCATCAATTGAAATATAAAAATATTATAGAAAAACTAAAAAGATACTATTACACCATTTTTCTCAAATTCATAGTATCAAACCATAAGCCTACAACCTTTTACTCTTTGTAAAACAATTCCACATGAAAATTAAAATAGAGAATTATTTCATCCAACACCACTCTGATTCGACAAATAAATTTTACGCTGCAGTTGATATTATAAAAAGAAGCTGGAATTTCTAACATACATTATATATGTAATGTTTGGTTACCAAATCTTTCAGCAAACCGTCAGCATTCCTATGGGAATCAATTGTGCTCTTTATTAGTCGACTTGTCCCTTTGTTCACATTGTTTTGTTGATTAATAATGGCAATTTTCATATGTATGTCAATGCGATATATCCCAATGAATTAGAAATTAAAGACACCGCAAAATCAAGAACATCCGCTTCCTACTATAGACACGGATAGGAAATTAACAACCAGACTAATACAACAAACGTGACGATGTTGGTTTTCCCCTCCTGAACTTTCTAAATTTAAATACATACATGATACATTTAAGTACATGCATTAATATCCCGCTATCACATACATATAGTGTCGACAGATGATCCTATGAGTTAGAGCCGCTAATTTTACGGTTGGTATAATGACTTTCTTTGCAATTACTCTGTTTCGCTAAACAAAATGTAGATTTACCTGTTTGATGGCAATTGTTGAGTCGGTCGTCTGTTCCTATTGTGACGAGGATATATTCCTCACCCATTTCATTTGCATTTGACTGTGGACCCGCAGCGGGTGTGATCGGTCAACAGGGGATGCTTACTCCTCGATGGCACCTGATCCCACTTCTGGATTTTCAGAGGTCTGTGTTTGTCCAATGTTCACCAGATTTGTATATTGTATCCTAAACGTTCTGAATATTAATTTGTGAATTTTATACGCATGGTGCGGTGCAGTGACGCTGATTGTATGTTATAATATGCTACGCACAAACAAACGATACTGAATAATTCTATGAGATGATGCAGAACATTAAGAACAGGTAGGTAAAAACTTCTGATAGGTGATCAAAGGGCAAAATAAGGATGGTAACACCGAATACAGAGTTTTATTGAATGGGAATGATGAATGAGAATAGTCAGCATGTTGCAGATTTTTGTGAAGTCTACAGTTTTAAAAAGTGGTTGGGAGAACCTTAAAGAAACCAGTGAAAACAAAACTTGAATATTCCCAAACCGGGTAACACGCAACAAGAACGATCATATCTGCATTGATTCCAAGTTCAGTGGGACATTGTTGAATGCTGGCCTTTTCTGCCAATTTTGGTGAAATGCTGTTGGCGATACAAATGTGAATTTAATTGTCAATTTTTGTGAAATAGGGGGGGGGGGAGTTTGCACACATGTAAATCTTGATGTGATGGAATCACATTTTGAATGTATTTTCTCTGAATTAATTTATTTTTCATAATTATCACAATCTGTAAACCAAATTTGGATTTTTTTCCCTCAAATTGGAAAAAACACATGTATTTTGCATGCATTAGGAAATGGGCCGAGTATCAGCCCTGTGGAAACTACAATGTATAGAAAAAGACCTGGGATGTAAGGATAAACAAAGGGTCAGATTCTGCCGCAAGTCATCACCTGGTTCTCGGGAGAATGAAACAGAGGCTTCGAAAGTATGACGACGTCAAAGTGAGACGGAATTATGTCAAATTTATTCAAGATGTCAATTTAACAAATGTACCAGCAGGATCTTAAGACCAAAGTTCAAGATTTTAAAATGGAAGACAAGAGCACAATAGAAGGACAATGGGACCTACATAAAATCATTGGAAGATAGCGTTGGAAAGAAGAAACGAAAAACAAACCTTTGATTACATAATCGTCGCTAGATGTCATGGGTGAGAGATCTTAGAATGAAAAACAAACCTTTGATTACGTAGTCGTCGCTAGATGTCATGGGTGAGAGATCTTAGAATGAAAAACAAACCTTTGATTACGTAGTCATTGCTAGATGAGAGATCTTAGAATGAAAAACAAACCTTTGATTACGTAGTCATTGCTAGATGAGAGATCTTAGAATGAAAAACAAACCTTTGATTACGTAGTCATCGCTAGATGTCATGAGAGATCTTAGAATGGAAAACAAACCTTTGATTACGTAGTCATTGCTAGATGAGAGATCTTAGAATGAAAAACAAACCTTTGATTACGTAGTCATAGCTAGATGTTAGGACTGAGAGATCTTAGAATGAAAAACGAGATAAATGGAAGGAAACTTTAATATGGTGAAGGAGACTTACATAACATTACTAGTACAAAAAAAACATTGGAAGGAAGAAAAGAACAAACAATCCTTTGATCACACAAATCTTGTTCGGAAAGATACCTACTCCAGAAAAACCTACATGTAGTTAAAAATAGGAATGGTGGTACTTGGTACTCTGAGAAATGGAACAAAAGGGCAATTCACGGGAAAAACTCGGATACAGAAACTCGGATACAGTAGACAGTGAGCTTGAAATCTCTCTCGATCCACCACTGAAAGAGGGAATCGAAGAGCTTTCAAGATTCTCTGACCAACAGAAAGTTTGGAGGTCCAGACTGTATCAAGGTATAAGGCGTGAAGTCATGCGGCCATTGAAACATCAGTGGCAATCCTTCATCCACGGTGGAAAGCCGGTGGTCACTTGAAAATCCATTGGAGATAAGGAACTCTCTCCCTGTCTCACAGGGAAGAGTGGCAAGGACTTTAAGTGGTCACGCCAAAACAGGCAAGCAGGTAGGATTCAGAAAAGACCTATTATACCCTGATCAAATTATCACATTTTTCTTTATCATTTGGGCAATCCCTGGAGGGGGTGTCGCCATTTTACATCAACTTCATCGGCTTCATGATCAAGAGGACCGTTTAAAGTGTGAAGAGAGAATCTTTCTTGAAGATCATGAAGCACTTTACTTTAATGCCTAATACATGTATTTACCTTTGCTTTTTAGACAAGGAATTCTAGAATAAATACATCTCCATTGTTAAGGCTTTCTATGGTGAATATTATGAATTAAACACAATACCAAAGTTATAGTTTTGCAAAAAGTCCGTAACAAATGCTCAAGACGATCGTTTCTGTCAATAAGACTTTATCGGTTTAGCTCGAATTTAAAAAAAACTGTGGAGTCACGGCGGGTGTGACCGGTCAATAGGGGATACTTACTCCTCCATGGCACCTGGATTTCCAGAGGTCCGCTTTTGTCCAATATACACCAGATTTGTATGTGTATCCTGGACTTCCTAAAGATTTATACTTTGGTATCCGAGATTTTTATATTTATGTATAACTTCTGGGACTCCGAAATATTGTTTTGTTTTTTTTTTTTTATTATTAAAGTAATTAACAGATTATAAATTACCCCCCCCCCCAAAAAAAAAAACAACAAACAAACAAAAAATAAAAAAACAATTAAAACAATACAAATTCTATATACATGTATTCTTCTCTGGCAGCTAAAAATGAAGGACAAGGTTTTCTTGTTAGAGGCCACGATTGTTCTCTTCATTTCGGGGCCCTACCGTGAAGAGGACTGCGTGAAAATCATGTGTTTTTTGTTGTTGTTGTTGTTTTCTTTTTTTTTGGGGGGGGGGGGGGGATTAATTTAATAAAACCTGTGTGAACTGGTTCCGGTTTATAAATTATTCGGTAAACATTTAATTTATTGCAACCAACTCGTTTGAAACTAGTTTTGTTTTGTTTTTCATTTATCACTTGTAACAGTTTCAACCCATTTTGGTAAACTGATCAAACTATCATGTTCCCACTTTTTTGGTAAAACCCCTGGTAAATCAAAAAGTGAGAACATGATAAAACTACCTCTCGAGGTACCGGTGGCTTCGATGTTTTGCATGCAGCGCAAAGACACAGCAGTAATGGGACAACGAAATGACATGCTGTGACAGAATTTTTTTGTTTTATTAATAAAGTTTTGAAACTTTGGTTTGATAAAGATTAAATATTGTTTAAGATACCATAAGATTCAACAAAATATTCAATAAACCCAGTTTACCCAAGAGTATACAGCCATTTCTAATATGTCAGTCATTTTGAAAATGCAAACCTGTCATTTATTGCATAATTGATGAATAGGCCAAAATTCTGTCACGATTATTAAGTACTTTTTCATAAAATTTACCAGTTTACTAAAAAAAGTAACATTCTAACGTACGCTAGCTGGATAAAAATTAGTATTATAGAAATACAATGTAGATCTATTTATTTTTAGCATCCTACTGCAGTGTAATTTAGGGCGACTTTACTGACAGAAAGCTGTTTTCCGTTTTGGTTTCTGGTTCTAGTTTTGTTGGGTTTGAAGTATTACGCGGTAAATGACAGGTTAACATTTTCAAATGATGACAGATATAGATTATCTAATAGCCCCTGCTGTGTACTCTTGCGTAAACCGGGTTTATCGTATATTTTGTCGAGTTTTACCAGCCATAGGCGTTAGAAGCAAATTGAAAGTGTGTGTGTGTGTGGGGGTGGGGGGGGGGGGTAAACCAACTTAAAACACACACACGCCAGAAACGTCTGGGGGCTAAGCCCCAATTTTCAACAACTATGTCTACCTTTGCAAAAAAAAGAGGGGGCTAAGCCCCCCCCCCCCCCCCCCCCCCACCTCCCCCCCCCCCCCCCCCCCCCCCCCCGGTTCCGACGCCTATGCCAGCGATATATAAAACTAGCTTTATGTATATATTATATTTTACGGTATATTTCACATGATCTAATCTTTATTATAACATATTATCAAGACTTGATTAATAAAACAAAGTATGACATAGCAAGTTATACAACTGTCTCATTAGACAAATTACTAGCTTCTGCATCATTGCCGCGCCATCTTGGCATGCTTTAGGCTGCATACAACAACTGCAACTATCAAGTTTGAAACTGTTAGAGAGAGAAAAATTAGAAAACTGATACTAGTTTTAAACCAGTTTGGTGCAGTAGGCCTATTCAAGTCAATATGAAAGGTTATCAAATTTATTTAACCCGAGAAAACACGAGAATACCTTCGAGAACCAGGCCCGGCACCATAAAACTCGAGAATTTAAGTCATCAAATTTACTCAGTAGTCAACTTTTATAATTTCATTATTTTGACTATAGTAGTATATACATTTAATCGTTTTTAAAAATTTTGGTTTAAGTTAAGTCATTGATTTGGAAACAG
This sequence comes from Atrina japonica, assembly GCA_030159075.1. Lineage (NCBI taxonomy): Eukaryota > Metazoa > Mollusca > Bivalvia > Pterioida > Pinnidae > Atrina > Atrina japonica. The sequence continues at coordinate 116,475 of BROG01000727.1, read as the reverse complement.
AGTAATTTTTAAGCATTCAGATATAAATTTTTGCGTCACACTTATGATTTTCCTGTAAAAAATGAATAAATATGTTGAGTATGGCACTCCAGCAAAATTTGAGTATGTCTAGGCTACTTAGCCTACTCAAACAATTTTTAGTAGAATATCTATTTCTGAATTATTTTTTTTTCAAATGAGCAATAATTTTTTATCATTATATTACAATTGTATGTCCGGTTACAGAATAGATCTAAATATTGCGCGTTTTTTACCTTAAAATCATGAAAAGTTAGTTGAGCTTGCGTACTGAGTAAATCTGGTGACTTTGGTCCAGTTTGGGCCCTGGTTTTGTACAAACAACCATTAGGCCCATGAGGCGTTTCATTGATAAAATTGATCATGCGTGTAGGCAGACCTTGAATGAATTCTCAGTGACCTAGACTCGTATCATACGTCATGTGTTGAAATTATTAGCCAATCAAATAACGGGATACCAGTGAATAAATAGAACGGTGTTTCTGTAATTTAAGCGCATGGTAGAACTATCATAGGGAGATTTAACATGTTTACCTGTATAAAAGTTAAACCGGTGGGAAATGGATTACTACCTGAACTCGTAAGTAATACCCCGCTATTATACTGTTGTGATTACGAGAGTTTATTTTAAGCTTACGCAGTATTAGCCATTCATTTGTTCGCAAGCGTTTTACAACCGGCGTTTTGAAATTAACATGCAGATTTAGGCCACCTGGCCGAAGTCTTTTAGCATTTGTATATATAACGGAGTACACGTGTTGTCAGAGACACGTGGGAGATATTATTTCAGCTTGGACAAAGATATGCCTTTCGTTTAGTTATTTATTTTCAATATATTTTCATGTAAAATTTCCCCATGTCAATACTACAATAGCCTACCCTACCTAGCGGGCGGCTTGTCTTTGATCTGTATAATCCGTTACATAATTATTACACGTTGTATTTGCGTAATTATGCGCATGCGCTTTTAATATAACAAATTACGATTTTATAACTAGTGACATTCATTTAACTCATTATGTATAATGTGTTGTTTGTTGCTGAAAAAAGAACATGCGTGAAGCACATGTCGTAAACTGGGACAAGGGAAATTACTCGTGACCTCCCACTCCGCGGCATCAATAAATATCCGACCAGTGAAATATATCAGGCTACACGAATATATTGGCAAGGGAAATCTATCTAATGACATTTTGTTAAATAATTTGTCTCATTTTTGGTGAATATTTACATGTAAGTAGCCTAGATATAAATGTATATATATATATATATATATATATATATATATATATATATATATATATATATATATATATATATATATATATATATATATATATATATATAATGTTACTTACTAGTCTAGCTTACATCTGTAGTAACTAGTATGTATGTAATATTAGATCTATTACATTCACAGATTTTTAGTTTGCCAGGACGAAAGTCTGAGAGCTAATGGTCGTGTGCATACCCCAAATATCGTTGGCGTCATCATTATCTTCGTTGCTGTCTTTGGTGTCCGGCCTGGCCTATATAATGTATCTTACTAAAAGCAAGGGACTGGGGTTTGATATTTCACATGTAGATTCCTTATGGCCAGAGCTTAAATTTGCTACCTTGACTTTTGACCTAGTGACCCCAACCTTGGATTTTAACCTACATATACATGTACTTTAAAAAAAAAATAACCTTAGCTATATCTTATAAACCATGAAGGATACATAGGGCTTTGATATTTTACAAGTACAATGTAGATATAGATTTCTTATGACCAGAGTTTTCATTTGGTACATGTTATTGTACCTTGACTTTTGACTTGGCCTAGTGACCTTGACCTACTTTTCAAAAATGTTGATCTGAACAAAAGGAATCAATATTTTTACTGTACCTGCATTGGTCCTTGACCTTCAAACCTGAAAGCTATGGGTCTAAAACCTATTTTGAAAATTTACATCCATTTTCGGCATCTTCTGACAACTCGTATATATTCACATAAACATATTTTTGGCCAGATTGCAAAGCAAGTCTATATCTGGTCCATAGATTGACAAATTCTATCTGTCCATCAACATTTTGGTTAAATTTTGGTTTGAGCAAATTCTCAGCAATTGATAGAGGTGCAGATTTCATACTTGGTCTGTAGGTTACCTTTGGCAAGTGTACATGTATTTGAATTATGTGGGTTCCTTTGGCAAGTGCAGTTGAATGGTTCCAATATTGGGGGATGGATCAAAGTAGTAATTGGCGTGGGGATCAACATTTTGGTTGAAGTTTCAGGTTGAAGCAAGTTCTGGGTAATAGATAGAGGTACAGACTTCAAACATGGCCTGTAGGTTACCTGTGGCAAGTGCAATTGAATTATGTGGGTGGATCAAAGTAATAACTGGGGTCGGCAGTGGATAGAGATACAAACTTCATACTTGGTTTTTAGGTTGCATATAACATGTAAAATTAAATTATATGGGTTTGAATTTTTGGGGGTAGATCAAAGTAAATGGGGCTGGGGATCAATATTTTGGTTAATTAAAGTTTCAGGTTAAAGTACTTTCTTGGCAATGAATAAAGGTATAGACTTCATATTTGGCCAGTAGGTTACCTATGACACATGAAGTTGAGTTATATGGATTTGAATTTTTGGGTGAATCAAAGAAGTAATGGGATGGGGATCAACATTTTGGTTAAAGTTTCAGGTTTAAGTATATTCTTGGCAATGGAAGGATGTACAGTCTTCTTATTTTTACAATTATAAACAAAAGACTTGGGTGAATAGTGCTTGAACATTTTGACATTTGCAATCCTTCCTTTATTACATGTACATGTTCTCCTTCACAGAATTTCATAAATTCTGTTTTCTAATTATTTTCTACCATAAAATGTATTTATATGTATATGTATCAAATGAGAAAATATCACTCATTGCATAAATTGTTTTAAAAACAGTATCCCCAAAATAAGACACATAAATGCCATGTGAGAAAATAAATGAATGTCAGAATTTAGGCCTCTTGAAAATTTATACTTTTATTACCGTACCCCAAATAACCGTCCGTCCACGTAAAATAACAGCCCATGGGCAGTTTATTAACTGGGCGACCTTCCGGTAGATCCTGATATTTTTCAAGTTGATGTAATTACATGTATGCCCAACTCATCTAATTACCAAACAAGAAACCACTAAAGACGATATGGATGGATACACCACAACAAAAACTGGGTGCTACCATAAAAAATTGTTGAATGTCGTGTGAATCAAACTTTCAAAATTCCAACAATATGACTCTCTTGCATATACATGACCTTAAATTTTTGTCAAAATGGTCGTAAGATCATTCCTTACAACTTTCTCATATATCTTTGTATACAAAAAGTCGATCAGTTTTGAGTAAACACTCTCATGGCTACATGTACATTTCTTAATAGATTTTCATGAAATTTGTACAAATTAAAAAGGTTACCATGGTTACTGCTGTCAACGTCTTGGACAAGTTTGAAAATTGAAAATAAGCCTTTGTGTGTGTTAACATTTCATGTATCTCGTAATTTTCAAAGTCGGTGAAAATAAATGTAGACACAGGTGAGCCTCGATTACCTCAGGCTTCCAAGTCTGTTGTTCATTTACGGTACATTTGTCGGTAAGAGGTGAGAATAAGACGCATGATATCACTTGGTCACTACAGAAAGTTATACAAACAAATTTATATACTTGTAAGTGTTTTTGCACCGGGGTGAAATCGATTGTGTAGTGTAAGGAGATTACTTCTACTTCAACCGAGATAAACTCTTTAAAATTATGCTAATGCCATACTTTGTGGATCAAGTCGAAGGGAAGTTATGTGTCGAGTCATGATGATATGACAGTTTTCAAATCATAATATTTGTACACGCTTTATGTTGCATCGTGAAAGAGTTGTCAAGTTACGCATTCTATATCGTTTTGTTTCATATCAGTATCAAAGTAAACTTGTCCAACATGTATATTTTAAAACCTCAAATATTAGAAGATACATGTACGTATGATTATATTTGCATGACAGAACTTAACTACATGTGGGATTACAATTACAAATCTTGAAGTTAAAGGGGCATTGGCTGTGTTTTTTTTTTTTAAAGAAACATTTTCTTTCCTTTTGGCCGGATTGCACGGCAAGTCGGGTCTATAGATTGATGATGTCCTTCAGTCCGCTTGTCTGTCAATCTGTCCGTCAACATTTTGGTTAAAATTTTGGTTTAAGCAAATTCTCAGCAAATGATGAGGTGCAGATTTTGTAGTCATACTTGGCCTGTAGGTTACCTGTAGCAACTGCATTTGAATTATATGGGTTCCTTTGGCAAGTGCAATTGAATTATGTGGGTTTGAATTTTGGGGGATGGATCAAAGTAGTACTTGGCGTGGGGATCAACATTTTGGTTGAAGTTTCAGGTTGAAGCAAGTTCTGGTTAATGGATAGAGGTACAGACTTCAAACGTGGCCAGTAGATTACCTGTGGCAAGTGCAATTGAACTATATGGGTTTGAATTTTGGGGGATGGATCAAAGTAGTAATTGGCGTGGGGATCAACATTTTGGTTAAAATTTCAAGTTGAAACAAGTTATGGGTAATGGATAGAGGTAATTATTGCGGAAAGTTGAAACACGAACACAAAACCTATAATATATGTTGAACATTATTGCTTTTTGTGATATCATACCATACTTTCCATAGTGATGGTCAGAATTAATTACTGATTATTTTGTTGTTTATTGTTATGACAGATGCTTGTTTGAATAAATGAATTACTAAGTTAAATGTTTTCAAACATTACACAACAGTTGTTCTCAATGAGGCAGTGTGTCATGACTTTAACTCAAGGTCATACCCCATAGGTCACGGTCACTGTAGCAAACCTGCATAATTTGTAAAAAGATCTATAACACATACTAACATTTCCATCATAAAGAAACCCTTTGGAAATTTATTCATGATGGGCGTATTATGTACCATTTGCGGTGCTCTTGTTTATTATTAAGATTGATATATAATAACAAAAAAGAGATAAACATAGGCATAAACATTCTTAAATTCCTATATATTTTGTGAAAGTTACTTGAGAAACCCTGGTATGACACTTTTTTTAATTCAACCTTACTAATTGCAGACGAGTTCTACAATGGCCCTGTCTTTATATTCACTACCACTAAAAAAAATTTAAAATTCAAACTCATTTCCGGCGAGCTTTTTAATTCCAAAACTTTTGAAATGACCTCTAATTGACCCTTGCTTGACCACTTTCTTAAAGCCTTTCTCATCCAGCATATTATCATCAGAGTGATGATATAAATATAGAGTGGATAGAGTCATTGTTAAAACAAATGAAGCGTAATACATGTTCATTAAACAGGGAGTTTCCGCGCTTTTTGGGGGGAATGGGGCCCGGGCCTTATGAATATTGGCAACATGTTATTAAAGCTAGGAATTCTAAAAATACACAAATCTGTTTGAAAATACAATAATCTTTTCAAACTCATTGTCATTTAATTTCAGTTGGGAAATTTTGACTGCAAATTGGGAAAAATGCATTTTTTTTTTTCATTGGGAAAAGGTTGGAAAATCACTTATTAAATGACATACAAAATACATCGTTTGTCTTTTAAATATTTGAATATGTGAAATACTGTACAGTTGCTTTTATTCTCGGGTGTGGGGGGGGGGTAATTTCTCTTTATTTGCAGTCAATGAAAATACCGTGAAAATAATACCTGTGAATATAGTATCTTATACTTATGAAGTATCAGAAAGACAGTTTGTAATTAATCTTGCGCGAAATTCAATACCCGTGAATAAGTACCTTTCAGAAAAATGTGAAATTTTCTCCCCCTTGAAATTAAACAACTATACAGTAAAGTTGTATAAAAATTTGCAAAACTAATTATTAGTATTAGATCACTTGGATTCAGAGACCACCTGTCATATACAACCCTTTTTATCTTCCATTGGATTGTCTCTTTAAAATTGAAAAATTAAAAATAAAACAGTTTAGACTATGCAATGTATGGTATAGATTGTCATAAATTGTTGTATACCTTTTAAACTACAGTTAAACTCGCATAAAAGGTCCCCTGTATGTAAAGGGTACCTGCCTACAAAGGCCATTTAAACATAACCTTTGTTAGCTTTTTTTAATATTGAAAAAAATCCCTGTTTATCAAGGCCTCCTGTCTGTAACAGCTACATGTACATGTACTTTTGTCTGTTCCCTTGAGTGGCCTCAAAAATATAGATAAGTTTGACTGTAATTGAAGTTCTGTATTTTTGTGAGCATATTTTCTTACGATCTGGTGATTTCAACTTGTTCCATGGCCATCAGACAAAGGCTTTCAATGTACAGTGTACATAAATGGAAGTACCTTTTACTTGTCTGACAAAAAAGTGGACTAAACCACAGAACGATCACTGAATCAGACATAATGATTTGCGATTGTTGAGCTATAGAATATACAGTGACGTGCCAAAAGTGGTGCAACATTTTTGGTTTGTTTTTCCATACATACATGTACATATATTTCATATGAATTCATATGTCAAAATTTTTCAAAGCATTTATGGAAAGTCATTTCTAAAACAACTTTGTGAAAACTTATTACCATAAAACTAAAAATATCTAATGGTTATATATAACGGTATATTTGCTCATATTATGTGAAATATTTCTGTTTTCAAGATTTAAGAATTTTAACAGAAAATTAATTTCTTTATGTCACCATACCCTATTTAATATTTATACACATTTAAACAGAGACATTTACAGTTTGTATCATGCAAAACTCATCAGTACTATAAAACAAAGCAATGGATTGTTTGTTTTTGTTTATTGTTGTTTTAACATCTCACTCAAGAATCTTTCACTCATATGGAGATGTCACCAAATGCAAGTGAAGGACTTCAAATTTTGGCCTATGCTTGGCACTTATGGCCATTGAGCAGTGAGAGTTCTTTAATGTGCTGACACCTACTGTGACACAGGACCCGAGTTTTTACTGTCTCATCTGAAGGACAAGAAACCGACCTGCCACCGACTGGACTCGAACTAATGACCTCACGATCAAGAGTTGAGCACGCTACCAACTGAGCCAGGCCAACTCAACAAAGCAGTGAAAATTTATAACAAAACGAACACGTAGATTTCAAAACATTTATGGTAATAGAGAAAATTGCATTGAAAGTGAATATGAAATTACTAAATGAAATATATATTTTCAAAAATGTGGTTTTATATGAAATACATACATATATGCATGTAGCACAAAATAAACAGTTGCATCAATTTTGGCAGGTCACTGTATATGCATGTACATATCTATATCAAAGGCAGGTTGAACTTCAATGACTAGGGACTTCTCACCTGGCTCCTGATAGTATCTAGCCTTGCCGAGATAGATTACAAAGTTATCCTTGATGAGTTTATAAATAGACTTTGTAAGAACCTTGAAATTCCACATAATCACAGTTGGTGTTTACAGTTTTATAGATTTAGTTTGAATGAATCGTTTTCTGAAATACATGTTAACTTGTTTTTAATGTTTATTCTTGCTTTTGGTGAAAAACCTTCATAAATTGTTTCGGTATCAGGTGTGAATCACTTATTTAATGTTTAGTTCAGATATATATATATATATATACATGTATATGCTGTTATTTATATGCCCACCATCTTTAATGGTCTTACGAGCTGGCCTGGCTCAGTTGGTAGCGTGCTCGACTCTGGGTCGTGAGTTCCAGTCCCGCCGGCGGCAGGTTGGTTTCCTGTCTTTCGGATGAGACAGTGAAAACTGGAGGTCCCGTGTCACAGTAGGTGTCAGCACGTTAAAGAACCCTCACTGCTCAATGGCCGTAAGTGCCGAGCATAGGCTAAAATTTGAAGCCCTTCACCGGCATTTGGTGACGTCTTCATATGAGTGAAATATTTTTGAGTGGGACGTTAAACAACAATAAACATAAACATAAACTTTAATGGTCTTACTGTTTCATGCATCAATATTACACATGAACATGTATACAATTACAGTCAAACTGCCATTAAAGGCCACCTCTGTATAAAGACAGGCTTTTTTTTTTTCCATGGGGCCGATATTCGTCCCCATTGCCAATGAAAAATGGATGTGTTTTTCCCCAATTTGATGAAGGAAAATTTACAGTTTGGTGTAGAGATGGTGACTGTTATGAAAAATGAATTATTGCTGGGGAAATGCATACAGAAAAGAGCATACATTTACATTTATACATGTATTTAATTACTTGTGTGTGAGTTATTCTTCCAAATTTGACACAAACTCACATTGAAGTTCCCAATTTTGTGTCACCAATGGACTTTTCCCCAAACCTGAAAAAGGGCACCTGCCTATACAGGTAGCCTTTTAAAAAAAATTCATAATGAATAATCCTCTTTATAAAGGCCACCTGTCTGTAACAGCCACTGTTGCCTGTTTCCTTGAGTGGCCTTTATAGACAAGTTTGACTTTACATGTGCAATGTACCAGTAATACAACGGCTAAGTATTTTCCGTTTGATTCATAAAAATCTGGATCGTTGTTTTTCAGCCTACCGATACATGTAAGCTCCATCTATAAGGCACAATGTTCTAATGGAATCTAAGTACAGTAAATCTGTCTTTATAGACAATTCTCATGAAGGAACACCTGTCATTTGAGACCACATTCTGAGAACCACTTGGCAGCTTGGCTAATAAATCCTTTAAACCTTGTATGAGAGACCACTTGTCTTGAGAGACCTCATTTCAGTGGCAGATGGGGTGATCTCTCAAGACAGGTTCCACTGTATCAACATTCCTTTTGATCTTTTTGTTTGTTTCTGGCTGTTTATCTCCTCATTAGCAAATACCTACATGTAGCAGGATCCTTGCATTCAGTTTATGTCACCATTGCATCACAGTCAAAGAACTATGATGGTCAGCAGGGCTGGACAAGTCATTGTTATTTTCAACTTGCCCTGACCAATTTTTAACTTGCCCTGATCTTTGTTTCCTTCAACACTTGTGGTAGTAATAAGACTAGACCAGTTTTTTAAACATTTGTTAATTTTTATTGGCTTGCCCACAGGCTAGCCGTCCGTATTTTTCAACTTGCCCGAGCCAAAATTGAGCTTGTCCCAGGCGTCGGGCAAGTGGATTTGTCCTGCCCTGGTCAGGCAAATTTTGGATGAGAAGTAGAAAAGACTGGATATGTACAGTGGAAACTCTCCAAAAGACCACCTCACATTTCATACAACTTGCCAGATATTTCTAATTAGTACAGAACCTCACTTTAAGAGACCTTTTTGAGTCAGTCAGTAAGATCTTGATAGCGAGGTTCCACTTTACTTTTGACTTGTTTTATTTTTGCCCAATTGTAGACTTGTATACATTGTATGTGGTGCAATTTAGGGTTGGCAGAGCTATAAAAGTAAAAATTAAATTTTTAAGTCATCAACCCCTGAAAAACAATGGACTCTTCAGTAAATCAGTGACTTGGACCAGTCCAAATGTGTTTTTAGGGGGTGAACAGGTTAAAGTACTCCATCAGTCTCGGGTAGCAAGGCCAACATTTTATTTTGTCAGAAATATTTGTTTTGATATTTGATTATTTAATTTTTGACGCTTAAATACAAGGGACTTTAAAGAACTAAAGAAAAAATGTAGATATCTACAATACATGTATGTAGAAAAAGAGGAATAGGGCCTATATTTGAATACAGTGTGAATGATAGTCACAATTCTTAAGTATTCAAATATTGATTTTTCATTTTAGTTTCAGCTCCAGATATTTTGCATTTTATAACATGTTGAAATAACCTTTAGACGAAATATGAAGTGTTTAGTGTAAGGTAACAAAGGCTTTATAATCAGGGAAATCTCCGTACCTCTCCTAAATATCTATCTGAAGATGAGAAAGTGTTAAATTTCGAGATTCTTTGTCAAACAATTACAGACACATATTTTTTTATATTCGTGATTTTAGACCAGACATTCAGTTCTATTTCAACCCTACATTCATCTTTTGTAATTCTGTCACAGTTGTGACTCGACATATTTTACCAAGAAAGTAAACATTTACTCAAACTGCTTTATCATCACAAGACAAATGCAGAGTCATTGCTGGTAGATTCACGTCTTTTGGGGTGTTGATTTGCGATTTCCGGAAAGAGAACATTTATGTACTGATAAACATATTTGGCATTCATGGGATCAGTGCTCCTTTTCATCATCTGAAAGACGATGGGTGGAGTCTTTTGACATTTGCATGTTATATAACTCTCACTATATATTATTCATGTCCCTCTAAAGTTATAGTGATTTTTACCATGTATACTTTTCACGCCAAAAAAGGTAGCGAATATTGAGTGACATTTAAATGGTATGAAATCATTATGATCTGCAATCATGAAATTACATAGATATTTTTATTTCAGTAGTTTGGGTAAAAAATAATAATAATAAAAAGGGACTTGTGTTATGTCTCATGACCCACTGTAAACGCTAAAATCCAACATAAGTTTTGCCAACTTATAATTATTCTTTTTTTTTTTATCCATGGCCAAATTTCTGAAATTTTGTCCAATTTACATATCAGTAAAATTAATAAAAAAAATTGCCTTCCCACCAACCTATTTGTAGAACTCTGGGATTAATGGACCCTTTTCGCAACAGGGTCCTGTACCCTTCCTATTGGGAATATTACATGACAATGGGCCAAACTGGGAAACAAAGTAACTATGGTTATTTAATTCATAGGACTAAAGACACAAAACTCGTGATTCATTTAGCTTCTCTTATTTAACTGACAACATGGTTTTCATCTGAAGACGTCAAAGTGCAGTTCATACATGTTCTAAATTCTCCTTTTTATTGTTTGATAACAATTGTGAACAACAAGGCGAACATAATTGGGAAATTTTGGCTAAAAATTGGGGGAAAAATAGCAGATTTTGCATGTTGATGATGTTAATCCCCGGAACTACTTGCTACATGTATATGATGCACATCAGACATGATTTTTTAATCATGGACCGGTATCTATTGTTTTTTACCATTTTTAAGAATTGCAGAAGAAAGGCACATGTGGAAAACACTAATTGACATAAATTCTTTCAGTAGCCGATAATTTAAAAATAAATTCATACTGAGCTGATCTATCATATACCGTACTATAAAGAAGGGAAGAAATATTTGCTTTATTCAAATTTATAGTTTCATTCAAATTGAATTTATATGGTCTCTCACTAGCATTTTAAGATTTAAATGTCGATTTTTTTAGAATTAAATTGATAATATGAATTGTATACATATACATACAGGTAAAATATCTTTTTAACTGTTAAATTTATTTTCTTTTTGAACTTTGATAAAAACCCATGGTACATTTATACCACTTAAATTAAATTTTCTGTTTTTGTATACCAAATTTTAAATGATGAAATGAGAATTTTATACACTGTAGACCTACATTATTCTTGTATATCGCTAACATTGAAATAGATACATATATATATATATATATATATATATATATATATATATATATATATATATATATATATATATATATATTACATTATGTAATAGCAAATTTATGTGTATTTATCGCTAACATTGAAATATATATATATATATATATATATATATATATATATACATATATATATATATATATATATATATATATATATATATATATATATATATACATATATCGGTAAATTTGCCATTACATAATGTTAATTACATATGCACAGGTACAAGTAGGTTATACTAATATTAATCTATTGGCATGACAAAGTCTTTGTCTAATTTCTACTCCATTGGAAATTCTTTGGCCGTTTATGCTGCCTTATCACATTCTTTGTAATCCCCTTAGTTACAACATGTGTTGACTGGTCTGCATGGTCATTCTTTGTAAAGCCTCTGAATTATGAATTGCTCAAGTTACCTGCTAGTTCAGGTGTGAAAATCAAGGTCAGAGTTATGCTATAAATAATAACAGACACCATTGGCTAAATGATTGCATTGCCTCAGTATGACGGTGTATAAAAATGATTCACACCTGTTCATATTGAGTACATCACTGATCACTTATGTGTTCAGGTAAGTTGAAAGTTCTCTTTTTTTCAAATTTTGTTTATTATTTAAGTTTATTTTGGAGGGGAATAATATGAATTTTAAAACAAAAATATCGGAGTACATATATATATATATATATATATATATATATAATATATATATATATATATATATATATATATATATATATATATATATATATATATATATATATATAAAACTGACTATAAATTTTTTTTTAAATTTTTGTTCTGTGTATGTATTTCTTGTACAGAAATAAAAAGAATAAATTTGAACACAAATTATTAAATTTTTAGAGAGAATAGAGAAAAAGAGAATAAATTTGACCACAAATGATTAAATTTTTAGAAAGTAAAATTATAGAGATAAAAAAAATTGATTATCCTGTACATTTAATTTCATGTACTAAAATTTCCAAAGATCAATTGTTTAATACAGTTATGTATATTTACAGTACATGTGCAAATGTATGTATATTTACAGTACATGTACAAATGTATATTAAATTGCTACAAACCTACAATAGGAATGTGTCAGATATTGGGACATTGATAGATCTAATCAATATTCATTGCGTATATTTCCAATTGTGAATTTCATCTACATTTAAATAAATCAATAAAATTTTGTTTAATTAATGATAAAATGAAGTTTTAATCACATGTGCCAGGAGTTGATCGTTTTTAGATTGTTAATAACTTAAAAACTTTTTGTAATTAAGGGTGATGATTGGTATGTATCTGAATATATTTCTCATTCGAGGTCAAAGATTCAGAGGGGGAAGGGCATATTCATGTATATTGTCTTTGGTCTGTCTGTTTGGAAAATTTTGGTTTTTGTCAAATAACTTTTTTTTTTTAAACAAGATTCTTTCCTCAAATTTTAAACAAATATGGTACAATGTACAGTGTATAAAGTTTTACAGCAATAAGATCTAAGATAAGTTGGATTATGGCCAACATTTCTCAATATTTGCCCGAGTTATGGGACTTTGAAAGTCTTCAGAAATGGCCAATTTGTTTTTTCATCCTGATTTTCTTAAGTTTATAAAGATAAATATGATACAAGTACAGTGGAACTTGTTTTGAAAGACCACTCTCAAGAAAGACCACCTGTCTTTTGCAACCACAGATTGAAAACTACTTGGTTAAATCGTCCTTTAGATAAAATTTAAACCTCAGGCTTTTTTGAGAGACCACCTGTCTTGAGAGACTAGATTTTAGTGGCTGATGAGGTGGTCCCTCAAGACAGGTGGTCTCTCAAGACAACAAAAAATACATGTACATGTGTGGATTCATATTCTATAATAAAACTTCATTAAAAATTTAATTCATTTTTAAATAAATCAATAAATGAGATTTTGTTTAATGAATCACTTTACTCAAACCGAGTCATTCATAGATATCTGTATCATCTCTTGACCTGTTTTAAATTTAAATTGTTCACACCAGTACCAGTAGTATACATTGTACAGTAAAACCTGCTATAGCGGCCACCTCTATATAAGGATAACCTGTTTATAAAGGCCAGTTTTTTTCAAGTCCCTTGACTGCATACTTTACTTAAATTGAACCTGTGTATAAGGGTCACCTGCACATAAAGGTCAATATTTTCTGGTCCCTTGGGTGGCCCCTATATACAGGTTTCACTGTATATCAAAATTGCTATGTAGTGTGCAGTGTGGGCAGGTACAGTGTGGGCAGGAATGATTCAGACTTCCCCATTGCAAGGTGAATGCCACACTGCTGTACCACAGTGAAGCCTATCTTGAGAGACCACCCCAAATGCCACTGAAATGTGTTTTTTTTAAGACAGGTGCTCTCTTAAGAGAGGTGTTATTGAATGGAATATTAAACCAAATGGTTTTCAGAATGTGGTCTTAAAAGACAGGTGGTCTTTCATGACAGGTATCACTGTATTGCAAATACATGTAGTTTTTTTTTCAGCATTGTATAATAATGATGGTAATGCTATAAAAACATTACACAATATAGTGGAACCTATCTTGAGAGACCACTGTCATAAAAGACCACTTGTCTTGAGAGACCACTGTCATAAAACCACCTGTCTTCAGAGACCATATACTCAAAACCACTTGGTTCATAATTGTTTATAAATAAAACCTGTTTTGAGAGACCACCTGTCTTGTAAGGCCACATTTCTAAGGCAAGAAGGGATGGTCTCTCAAGACAGATTCCACTGTACCTTCAACATCTTACTTCATATTTGACAAATTTTCCTGCAACTGATACAATAAATGAAAGTGAAAAATGAATTAACCTCCTTAATTACTTAGAAATTAATTTTCATGCTTAAAAGTTTAAAATTTTCATATAAGAACTCAAATATTTCCCGCATTGATACAAACTTACAGTATATTGTTTTCAGTTAGTATACTAGGCAATTTTCACTCCTGTTTCATTTTTTACCATATTTTAGATAAGTTGGCAAATTTAAAATGAAAGCGAAATTTTCAAGCAAAATTGTTGAAGCACTGATATACATGCCCTGTGCAAGACCTATGGTATTTAGGGCAAATCTAAAACAGGTCGGTCAGTTAGTAAGTAGGTCAGTCGGTAGGTCGGTTGGTCCATTCACCAATAGTTTCTGTTCAATATCTTTGCAGTGGATGCACATATTGAAATGAAATTCGGCATACAGATACATCATGAGAATATCTAGGTCAAGTTCGTATTTGCTTACCATCAAACAATTTTTGACAGTTACACTCATTGAACTTTGAAAATTTCCAGTAATTCACAGTTTGCGTTTATGGGGAGGGGGCATAACTGTTTTACAAACAGCTCTTGTTTGATTTTGTTGTGAAAAGATGAAAAATCCAGGAGCAAAAATTTCAAGGTATACAGTTGTGTCTATAGAAAAATCCAAAATACCTGGCGGGTCGGAGTCTTGTGAACCCTTTCTTGACCTGGACTTGATTTGATTTGATTTGATTTTTTGTTTTATGCCATACTCAACAATCTTTCAGTCATATGATGGCGTCCAGTTTTTATTGGTGGGGGAGAAACCCCGGTTACCCGGGTAAAGACCACCGACCTTCCGCAAGTAAATTGGCAAACTTTCCCACATAATTCGAAACCAGCTAGCGGGATTCGAACCAGAGGTGAGAGGCCTTGTGATTTAAAGCACAATGCTTGACCTGGACAAGTTTGAATTTTAGGTAAAAAAGCATAGCATTCAAATAACACTGAGTAGAGTGGTAATTCCTACCTGTCACCGCACATACGAGCCTATCCAGTGAGGAATAAAATGTATTTCCTGTGCAGCTTGTCATAACCGAAAAGTCAATACAATCATCCGTATGATAATCAAAAGGTTACTCCGCCCAGCCACCTTATGTGAATCGGACAATACATCAAATGAACGAAATACAAATATAGACATGGGACTCTAGTCCAAAAACATTCTTAAGGCTCAGTAGGTCCGTGTTCTGCATTTGTATCTGTATAAAATTGAAAAAATCTGAATATTGTAAGTGTAGGAATGAAAAATAAAATTAAATTCATGAGTGTAAAGTTGTTAATGCACCGCATTCTATTGAACTCACCACTAACGTATAGTCTTCAAGAGGTTATTTCCCCTTCTTGATTGACATCCTGTTGAACATTCAAGGAACTGATTGATCTAGGAATCATTTCCTGTCTATGGTCAACATAGCTAGCGAGCAGACAGTTATAAAAACTATATATAGTTATGGAAATTATCGACATTTTTTTTAGGTGAATACAGACCCAGGACCATGTAGTATAGAGCTTGGAATATTTATATGTGTACACCTCAAGCCATTCTTGTACATGATGCTTAATGTACATTTGTACATAGGCGCTTGTGGGTACATATGTACCTAGAGATCATGTTTGTTAAAGGTTTGTTAATTAAACACTCATTAATAATGTTGCATGTTCGATAAAATCTATACTGCACTGTCCTTTTTTTTTTTCTAATATGTATATCACATGTATTATAATGTATAATTGGTTGAGATCTAGATACAGAGAGACCAATTTTGAGAGAGAAGTGTCCAATTTGACATTGAAATAGTCCTTCTAAACAGGTGGCCTTATCAGAGAGGTTTCATTCTATGACTTGTGGATTTTTTTGTTCTTTCTATTTAGTTCACCTGTACATTTGTATGATGTTAGGGGGGAGGGGGGTGTTAAGCTATCAGATCTGGATAGACATTTTATGATTACATGCTAATTGCCATGTGTCAGGTGCTGGATTAGTCCTGTATATAGTTTTGTCAAGATGACCCAAATTTGAAGTACTGTGGTTAATACATGTAAAAGTTGTAGGCCTCTGGGGTGAAGTGGTTACAGCATGACGCTTTGAACCATGAAGTCTCTCACCTTTGGTCAGCGTGGGTGCGAGTGCCGCGCTGGAACCTAAGCTGACTTAATTTGTGAGAAAGTTGACTTAAGTTTGCAAGTTTACTTACTCTTTCCAAGTACATTGTAACTGGGTTCTCTCCTCCGCCATTAAAAAATGTCTGCCACCATGTAACTGAAAAGCTGTTGAGGGAGATGTAAAACAAAAACTAAAAAATAGAACAGTGGTTGGCATCAGTTTAATTGGGTGGGAGTTTTAAATTATGTTGGTGTGAGGTGAGCTCTGTAATGTCGATTTTTCTGTTTTATTTGGTTGTGATCTTTGGAGACAGTAAAACCTTTCGTTACTTTGGTTTTCCAAGGCAAGTCTTTCTGTAGTTTACCTCATCAACCCCTGAAAAACAATTGATTCTTCTGTAAATCAATGACTTGGACCAGTCCAAATTTGTCTTTAGGGGTGAATGAGTACATTGTGTATTTGTTTACTCATTTATATATTTATTCTGTAAAACTGTTTAGTGGAACCTGTCATGAAAGACCACCAGTTTTTTGTGACCACATTCTGAAAACCATTTGGTCAAATAATCGTTTAAATGAAACCTCTTTTGAAAGACCACCTGTTGCCATTTTGGCCAGGATGAATTTAAAATGACAAGAAAAATTAATAAAAAAATTTCAAGCTAAATAATTGGGAAATTGTGATTTACAATTTTAGGGGGAATTTAAGATGGGGCGAGTACAGTGGAACCTCACCAAAAGACCACCTCTCTGAGGAGACCACCTCGCATTTCAGACCATCAATTTCCAGTCTCTTGATAAATGTCTAATAAGTATAGAACCTCACTTAAAGAGACCACCTCACTAGACCACTTTGAGTCAGTCACATACATGTCTTAATAGCAAAGTGCCACTGTATGTGTTATCTGTCATTAAAGGACGAAAATAACCAGGGCAGAAAAGTTGAGGTACATGTGTACAGTAATTCTTACTGTACAGAAATTTTCTCAGTGCCAGGCAGAACAAATCCATTGCCCGACGCCCGGAACAAGCTCAATTTTGGCTTGGGCAAGTTGAAAAATACAGACAGCTAGCCTGTGGGCAAGAAAATAAAAATTAACAATGTTTTTTAAAAAAATGGTATGTTCTTATTACTACCACAGCTGTTGAGGGAAACAAAGATCAGGGCAAGTTAAAAATTGATCAGGGCAAGTTGAAAATTACTTTCAGCTTGCGATGCCTGACTCCAGAAATATTTGTCCAGCATCGAAATGGTGAAGACAGGTGCATGTACAAATATGGGCAAGAAATGCTGCTTTAATCTTTTTTTTTTTTTTTTTTAATTTTTTTCTTTTTTAAGATGTACATTATACATATAATATAATTGTCAGATTTCCAAAAATGTACATGTACAATAGCAGTGTGCACTATTCCACTGAATTTTCTGGAAATAAAAGTGAAATTGTTCATGAAATAGGTTAGTGTTTTCCAAGGATCAAGGTCAAGGCTAAGGTCAAAAAAGTAAATAAGGGATCGTAACATTTAAATATTGATTTTAAGTCTTTTCATTGATGTTAGCTTTCAATGTAACACTTTGAAGAAGTACAATGGTCGAGTTACAATACAAGCTATGAATAGTCAATACAAACGAAATATTCCATGTTCACATCACTATTTCGTTTGAATGCAGTATTTTTCTATGTTTATCAATGGTGTCCTAGTGTAATATGTGGAATTCTTTTATGGAATTCTTTTTATGCATAAACTATGTACCAAATCTTAACCTAGTGCACATGCACGTAAATGCAGATGTTAAAGCTACATTCATACCAAAATCTGTTTGTATTGTCTGTGTGTGGTTTTTTTTTTTTTTAGATCTGTCATTTTCTAGAACTAGGCTAGGCATCAAACTTACTCACAGAATTCGTTTTACATTATCATGTGCCAAATTTTAACCCAGTCCTGTGCGTACTTTTAGATACAAATCCTTATGATAAAATATAGACTTAACAATCTTTACATACCAATAACATAACAGTTCTGGGTCAATACATGCATGTCCCAAAATTCAACCTGTTCACGGGCACAAATACAGAAAAAATACAAGTTGCTAGGTCTTAATATAATCAAAGTTGAAATGTTGCCCTGAAAAATGTAGTCTCAACCCTTTTATCCCTAATTATCGTAATGGTATACTCTTTTCTGTTGTATTGGATAACTGTACTATAGTCTATGGGGTTGAAAGGTCTGATATCATTTGACTGTCCTCTTTTGTTGTTTGAATAGAAAGGCTAGCCACATGCCGCTTATACACCACAGTACCAAGATTTGCCACTCAATTTTAGCCTTGATTTGTTTTTTTTTCACCGGTGTTTGGTTTACTTCTAGGACAGTTAAAATTTGGATAGAACTCAAATTGTCATTTTAAAATGAGAAATTAATCTTATTACAACTCTTATATAATAATGCACTGGAACTTTAAAGATTATTCTTATTGGAATTCGGTTACCAATAATTAAATGTTTTGTGTCACAAAAATGTGTTCCAATTTTTTTTTTCCAGGTATTCAAATTAACAAGGTACGGTAACCTAATTTCTGCCTGTTCGTATTTTTTAATCTGGCAAATTCTTGTTTACGATTCTGTGCATTTTGTTTTTTAACTTTTCTGTAGATTTTGAGCTATATTTAAAAGTAAATTGTGTTGTAACAATATAGAGGAGGACTTGTGGCGTTAACTCTACAGCATATGTTGTACATTGACTTCCTGCTAAGAATCTTTTAGACTATGTGCGGGTGCCATTAAAATCATGGTTACCATGACCCAAATTGGGATTTTAGGTACATTGCATGGTGTCATCTGAAATATTTGGTCACTTGATGAAGTGTCAAAAGTAAGCATATCTGTTCATTACTATTATTAAAGACTCAAATTAGTTGTACCCATGATGTTGTATACCTGGAAATTTTTGCCTTTGGTTATTTTTGCCCCTTGGTTAGTTTTGCCCTTTTACGACAGAGAACATATTCACCCCATCTTAAATTTGCCCTAAATCACTCTAGTGTCATGTATGGCATATATATATATAATATATATATATATATATATATATATATATATATATATATATATATATATATAGTCAGTGCTTCAATTATTTACCTTGAAAGTTTGGCCTTCATTTTAAATTTGCCCTCTCATCTAAGGGCAAAAATGGCGAAAATTACAATATATAAGGCAGCGAGAATTTCTAAGTATATACATGTAGTACATTCATGTATCTCAACCTTCTACCATATAATGTTCATGCATCAGTAAGGTACATTAGTAGTACATGTAGATCTTAAGTGTAGACTTGGGGATAGCCCTATCATTTTTGCATAAACATGCTTTGCTATTCTTCATTATTTATACTTTCCTGAGAACAGGCTATATAGTATGAGACTTTTACATGTACTATCAATTTTTATTTCCAGAAAATGGGAAACTTGTAGGTTAATGTTAGGAATAAAAAAATATATATATTTGCAGAAAAAGACGAATTTTCACACATGAATTAAATACAGTCAAACATGTATTGTAGGCCATCTCTCTATAAAGGGCACCTGCCTATAATGGCACTCAAACATAACCTTTGTAACTTTTTTTATAATGAATAAACCTCTTTAAAAAGGTCACCTATCTATAATGGCTACTCTTGCTCATTCCGTTGTATGGCTTATGTATACAAGTTTAATTGTAGTACAATGTAGTAACAGATAAATTTCCAATATCGGTTTT
This sequence comes from Atrina japonica, assembly GCA_030159075.1. Lineage (NCBI taxonomy): Eukaryota > Metazoa > Mollusca > Bivalvia > Pterioida > Pinnidae > Atrina > Atrina japonica. The sequence continues at coordinate 96,222 of BROG01000727.1, read as the reverse complement.
CAGTATTCGTTTCAACTCTTAACTCATTCATCCCTAAAGAGTCATAAGAGACACATTTGGACTGGCCTATGTCATTGATTAAACAGAAAAGCCCATTGTTTTCCAGGGGTTGGTTAGTTAAGTATCATAAAAAGCACAGAATGTGAAGTGGTACCACACAATGGCTGTGCTCTTGAACATGGCCCTGTTTGCCGTGAATTTTTACATTACCTAACTACAAGTATGTCTACGTACTTCGGCAGTTCTGTGTCAAGAAGTTTGCTTTTCTTAGTGGGTCAAAGCAATTTATGTTCTTTACAAGATAAATTATCTATCATGCAATATTCAACAACTGTTTTTTATCAGACTTCACAGTGAGTAGCTGTTGTTCTGAAGAACAGCAGAAGGCTCGAGTCTAGCGACTGCTTCAGATCTGTGTTATATAATTCCAACAACAAACTTATTTGATTAATTTTATGTACATTTTAAATGTTTGTTTTCTGAAAGGCCACTTCATACACAGTAGATCAGTAGAAGGAATCGTCATATGTGTACATGTACAAAATGTATACAGTCAGTTCTTAATGAAGCACCTTAAATTGTTAATCAGAAGTTATGGCGGCATATACAGTTTGGCGATGACTTGAATTTCCACATCTTGAGGGAAATAAGAGCTACCGTTCTTTGATATCGTATATATAGATTTAATGAACTGAAAACAGGACAACAGTTTATGTTAAGTAATAATAAATGTTTATTTGATTCTTCAATTACCTGGTCTTACTGCAGCTGTCTGGCTTTACAAAGGTGATCTATAACAACTAATTAGCCGCTTCATTGTCCAGGATGACCTATGACCTATGGCAGGATATCAAGATAATTGACATTTGATTTTGAAATTTATGAAAAATGGAGAATTTGATATACATGTAGCAGGAAAAACGTTCCTGGAAAAATGTGGCGTTATTGCAAGAATGGTGATAAATTGAGTGGTGATATATATATATATATATATATTGTATATGTATATATTTTCTTCTTTGGAATAGTTGCTTATAAGTTGCTAGCAGGCTGTGAGATGTTTTGGAATTTTTCTCAATGTTTTCATCGTATCATATGTGCATTGAAGTGTGCTCAGTGTTAAGAAGATTATGAACTCACAGAATTTTTACAGAATAATATACATGTATTTGTATCTACACTTTCATATCCCTAACTTTCATTGAGTTCTATCCTTGGACAACAGTTTTTTGTTACTGAAATCTTCAATGTACAGTCAGTTTGATTAGGACTATCATTAAGCTATATACAGTTGAACCTCGCTGTCAAAACTGACTGACTCAAAGTGGTCTGATTAGTGAGGTGGTCTCTTAAGTGAGGTTCTGTATTTATTAGATTTTTATCAAGGGACTGAAAACTGAAATGAGAGGTGGTCCTTAGTGAAGGTGGTCTTTGGTGAGGTTCTACTGTATGTCGTGAGTGAGTTTATGTACAATCTTTATGAACATGGCTTACATTGTACCTCTCAGTGGCATATAAACCTGCAGTTATTTTCTCATTGAGCCTTATCAAAACTTGGTAGGTCAATGTAACTTTTCAGTATGGGAAGTAACCTAAGTTCGGGACAAACCATAATATTGATGAGATATGTTTAAGCATCTAGCATGCCCAAACATAACCACCATCATTGTTTACAATGAGACATGTGCCATCTTCAGGGCCAATGCATTGCACTTAAAATCTATTTTAGTGACGATTTTTCAAGAATGAAGGATTGTTAAGATAGATTTCCATTATATCGGACATCTTTTCATCAGTTTTGGGGATATTGTGTAACTTCCCATTTAGACTGCAGTAAATATGTATTTTTTTTTCAACCGAAGTATTACGTAGGTTACGGGTCAGCAAACGGCAGTTGTAGATCACGAGGTCAGTGGACTTGTGACGTAATATCAGCACAAAAACAACTGCCCCGAACTTGGGAGTAACATGAATTTAGGTGACGTGCCTATATACACTGTATGGGTTTGTGTGTGAGTGTGTGTGTGAATGTGTGATGTGAGTGTTTGTGTGGATATGTGCATGCATGTATGAATGGGTGAACATGCATGATGTGGTTGTGTGTGTGTGTGTGGTTGTGTGTGTGTGTGTGGTTGCATGTGTGTGTGTGTGTGGTTGTGTGTGTGTATGTGGATGCACATATACTTATCTGTTTGTCAATCATCAGCTCTCCAGACTTGCTGTGTAAGCTGCATAATTAAACACAAATGTAGCTATATCATTTTAGAGGAAACATTTATTTGTTGCTATAGCAACAGTAGATGTCGACACATATATAGGCCTACTGTTTTCAAATCAAATTAAGTTTAAATTCTTCTGTACACATTGATCAAACTATGATGTCACTAATTACGGGGGAAGAGAGTGTTATAAAGTAGCATGGAAAAGATAAACGGCCACGTCGCACAAAATAATCATATATATATATAGATAAAATTTATCTTAAATATTCATTAACTGGTGGGTTTCCATGGTTTAATGAAGAAAACTGTTTATTTTAATCATCATTCTTTATGTAGATGCAAGAATTTTGGTGTTTCAGATCAATTTTCAGACGACAGCTGTATGACTTTTTTTTTCTTCGTTGTTGCAGGCCTAAGACAGTAAGTGTTACAGGCTATGATGTTCGTTGAACCTTAAAAGGGCCATTGTATCCTGTCGCTGGTGATCCAGAAAGGGCAGTTTGGTGTGGACGTATTACTGTCTCTCATCAGAATAAAACACCAGAATCATGCCATCCTTGACGTGCACTGAGTGTACCGATGTGGTCATTATTGGTAAGTTTGTCATTGATATTTCATCAGTCAGTGAGTTTCAGTACATCTGTCAATGTTTGAGTGTGCATGTCAGCATAAGATGATGCAATCACATGTGTTTATATGTACTGTGGTACATCTGTAGGACTTCGGTATATCTGTATATGTACATTTTATTGAATTTGCATATTGCTAACACATGCATCATAGGTGTCTTGACATTGAGTACTTGGGTACATGTATGTTGATATTGAGAACTATGCTCGGGTAATCTGATATTAAGTACTTTGGTATGTTGATATTTAGTATTTGGGTATGTTGATATTGTGTACTTGGGTATGCTGATATTGAGTACTTGGGTATGTTGATATTGTGTACTTGGGTATGTTGATATTGAGTATTTTGGTATGTTGATATTGAGTACTTTGGTATGTTGATATTGAGTAATTGGTTATGTTGATATTGAGTACTTTGGTATGTTGATATTGAGTAATTGGGTATGCTGATATTGAGTACTTTGGTATGTTGATATTGAGTAATTGGTTATGTTGATATTGTGTACTTGGTTATGTTGATATTGAATATTTTGGTATGCTGATATTGAGTACTTGGGTATGCTGATATTTAGTATTTGGGTATGTTGATATTGTGTACTTGGGTATGTTGATATTGAGTACTTGGGTATGTTGATATTGAGTATTTTGGTATGTTGATATTGAGTACTTGGGTATGTTGATATAAAGTACTTGGGTATGTTGATATTGAGTACCTTGGTATGCTGATATAGAATACTTGGGTATACTGATATTGAGTACTTTGGTATGTTGATATTGAGTATTTGGTATGTTGATATAGAGTACTTGGGTATGTTGATATTGAGTACTTGGGTATGTTGATATTGAGTACTTGGGTATGTTGATATTGAGTACTTGGGTATGTTGATATTGAGTACTTGGGTATGTTGATATTGAGTACTTTGGTTTGTTGATGTTAAGTACTTGGGTATGCTAATATTTAGTATTTGGGTATGTTGACATTGAGTACTAGTTTACTTAAGTATGTTGATAATGAGTACTTGCACACATTCACTCACACACACACATGTCAACACACATACACATACATGTGTATGTATATGTGTGTGTATATATGTAAATATATATGTGCGAGTGTGTATGTGTGTTTTATTTATGTTATTTTAACCTTTTAGTCCTGAGGAAGGGACAGGTCATCTTGAAAATTTAACTTTATTTTTGTCCATGTCATCAGTCATTTTAGTGATATATATATATATATATATGTATATGTACATGTATATGTATGTATATATGTATATGTATGTATATATGTACATGTATATGTATGTATATATGTACATGTATATGTATGTATATATGTACATGTGTGTGTGTATGTATATATGTACATGTATATGTATGTATATATGTACATGTGTGTGTATGTATATATGTACATGTATATGTATATAGTCATTTGTCAGTATAAATATGTACTACATAAACATTGCAGCTGGCATTACAAATACTCATTGATTTTTTAATACAACATGTTATCAATAAACAATGACTACATTATTTTTACTGTGACCTTTCTTACATTACTACTCTTCTCCGTCATATAGGTTTAGAACAATGTAAATGAGTCTCTCAGTAAATACAGTTCCGACATGAATTGTTTGTCTTTGAACTTGTTGGTCTATCTTTGTATGTACCGGTAGTTTATTTTCCAATGACTTGGTTTGATTTCTTCTCCAACTGTCTGTCTGTCTGTTTAGTCTGTCTGTCTGTCTGTCCACAATTCCCTCCTGCTTACACAATGTGCATATAAACTGTCATATTTCAAGTTTGGATTGTGATACAGTAACCAAACTTAGACTGTAAGTTCATCTATGGGATGCTCACACTTCACTGACATCACATGCCCCTGGGGTGGGGTGGGGTCAAAATTTAGGACATTGCAATATTTTGCCAGCATAGAGATTTGTTGGGACTGGGGTCATTTGTGTTTCACAAGCACATCTTGTTAGGACAAGTCATAAACATATAATGATAGGAATATTAAAGATAAATTTTTCTGTCTGTCAGGATTTGACCCTGGAATGCTGTTAATTTTGATATTCCTACTCCTACATGTATGTACTCCTGATATATTAATTCTAGCTTGTTTACAGATATTCTTCCTACATAAAGAATCTCTGTGTGTGAATAACTCATGATGAAACGTTGCAACACTAGCTCTAAACAAAAATTCTTAATAAATTAATATATGCAATTGTCAGGAAAAAAATTATAAAAATTGGTTAACTTACTACACCTTTGTCTGACTCACTGCCAAAGATTAAACTTTAATTGAGATGTGATAAGAAATGGCTTCACAATATTGTTTTGAAAAAAAATGTGGTTTTATATGAAAAATATAGTTTAAAAATATTAGTCTATGTTGACTTTTAGCATGTCTCTGTAAATGACACTAAGAAGCCTATATTCTCGATTTGCGGAAAATGCAGAGTAACCTCCCATTTGCAAGAGTTGTCTTTCATTAGAGCAGGTACCTTGTGATGAACACATTGGACGAAAAGCTACTTTTTATTTTTACTTTAAAAATTAAACAGCCTGATGAACTCAGTACAACTTAAAAACATGAAAGATTAACATGTGAGGTAAACAAATTTTAACTAGGTCTATAAGGTGTATAAATTTTTTTTTAGCAGAAAAGCAAAAATTTGCCCAGATACATCTTTACAAGACACTTGCTATAAAGAGGAGATAACTCAGCAAATGGGAGATAAATCCTGTTATCCGCAAGTATGGAATATAACGGAAGCATGGAGAGAGTATCTTGCAATTTTTTTTTCTCATGGTATTTTACACACTTACCTTTTTCAGGTACAGCAGATATGCTAATCTGAACCTCTTTTTATAGGAAATGGACCGTCGGCCATCAGCTTGTCTTACTATCTATCGGGACATTGGCCGTACTACAATGGTAACAGTCACTCCAACATCTACCTCAACGAGAAGCTTAAAGCCATGGATAAAAAGCAGTCCATTGTTGAACAGGTGCGTTTAATTCTGATGTTATATCATCATTATTCCGATACTGATGTAAAAATTGTTTTAGCTAAATGAAAAATTTGCTGTTCAATTTTTTTTTCTCTATAATTGCTGTGATTGTATCTTCATGTAGGATTTTTATTTCTTCCAGACAAATTTGATAAAAAAAAAATTCATTTGATATTGTGAGTTGAATTCTGTGTGTACATGAACAGGTGTTCACAAACGATACTCAGATAATATTAATGTCAGTATATTTTGACCAAATTTTATAAAATTTGAAATTGGGTTTGATTTTACTAGATTCAGTTACTGATGTGTTGTTTGAGAGTTTGACTCCTTAAAATCTGCCAAAAATATGGAACCTTAGACGATTTTGTGAGAAATTTTTTCAGTTTTATACTTATGGAAGCCCAGTTGTCTCTTTCACGGTACATTGTAATCTGGTTCTCACCTCCACGATTAAAACACTGGCCACCAGCATACGACTGAGAAACTGTTGATTATGTATGACATAAAGCACTATTATAACAAACATATCTTAGCTACATATTTAAATTCAAATCACATTTTTGATAATCGTCATAGCTTTAGACCATACACACAAAAAACCTTAAAGCTACTTAATTCATCTACAGTAAAACCTGCTTTGGCGACCACCTGTGTATAAAGACCAGCTGGTCATAAAGTCCCCAATAGTACCATTTGTGTACAGATCAACCTCTAAATAAAGACCACCTCCCTATAAAGACTGGATTTGCTGTGTCCCCAAGGGGGTCTTTATATACAAGTTTATATGAATGTGTATGTGTCACTCATGTATATATGTGACATACGTGTACTGATTTAAAATGAAGACCTCCGATATGCACTCATCACTGTATTCATATAATCAATATTTTCAAACTGAAGGATTTGGCCCATTTGTGTGAGGGGGTGGAAGGACGATCATCAAATCCTGTGGCAGTTCTTTATGATGCACTATCAAGACCTGACGCTGACCTAGGAATCGAGAATCCGACATTGTTGGAGTGGAAATATGAAAAAGAACGTGCTATCAATCATGTGGTCATCGGCAAAGGAAAAGCGGGAGGTGCTTGGCAGGTAGATATTTTGTATCTGTATTTCATTTTCAAAAAAGATAAATATGGGGCTAAGGAAAATATATAAAAAAAACAGAACAAACCAGAATTGTTTAGTACGCCCTGAACAACCAGTTTAAAAATCCCCAATTTCCTTTTATTTTCATTTTTTCAAAATTGAAACTTGTCCGATTTGCTTTATGAATTTAATTTAAACTTCTAAAGCCTGAGATAGATCATATAAAACATATATATTGGCTTATTTCCTGAAATCATGAAATTTGTTATGAAAGTCCTGTATCAATGCATATACACAGTAGAACCTTGCTTACCTTGGTGGGTGGGTGGGGGGGTTGTAATCAGTCCATCAAGCTACGGTTTTTGTTAAAGTCTTATAATTGCTCACCATTCACATATAGGAGATAATGTATGGATTTATATTGATTTGTCAGTATTCTCAGAATGCTTCATAGCTAAAGGGATATGTATTGAGTCAACAGATCTCTCAAAATGCTTCACAGGTAGGGAGTATGTATTGAATTATCAGTATTCTCAGAATGCTTCTCAGGTAGGGGGTATGTATTGAATTATCAGTACTCTCAGAATGTTTCTCAGGTAGGGGGGGGGGTATATATTGAATTATCAGTACTCTCAGAATGCTTCTCAGGTAGGGGATATGTATTGAGTCATCAGCACTCTCAGAATGCTTCACAGGTAGGGGGTATGTATTGAGTCATCAGTACTCTCCGAATGCTTCACAGGTAGGGGGTATGTATTTAGTCATCAGTACTCTCAGAATGCTTCACAGGTAGGGGGTATGTATTTAGTCATTAGTACTCTCCGAATGCTTCACAGGTAGGGGGTATGTATTTAGTCATCAGTACTCTCCGAATGCAGGTAGGGGTATGTATTTAGTCATCAGTACTCACAGGCTTCACAGTAGGGGTATGTATTTAGTCATCAGTACTCTCCGAATGCTTCACAGGTAGGGGGTATGTATTTAGTCATCAGTACTCTCCGAATGCTTCACAGGTAGGGGGTATGTATTGAGTCATCAGCACTCTCAGAATGCTTCACAGGTAGGGGGTATGTATTGAGTCATCAGCACTCAGATTGCTTGTTCTATAAATGTTCATATAGACTATTTCAGATATGTCAGAGTGACCTGACATGAACATGATGAATGACCTATTGTCATGAAAGATTAATGAGGTTGTATTTAAAAAAAAAACAAAAAACACTTGAATAAACTACACTCTGAATAAACACTCTCTTGGGAGACCACCTTTTCTCGGGGAGCCACATATTTATGTCAGACGGAGTTTCGCTCAAGACACATTCCTCTAAACCCACATACTTGCTAAAGCAATGAGTTAGACTTATTAAGCCAAAATAGGACAATTTTTTTTTCTGTCAAAGTCAGTAATTTTCAAATCACATCTTCACATCAAATGTCTGTTATTACTTCATTTAGTTGCCTTGTTTCTTCTTCTCAGAAAATGGACGGAAGTATGCAGACCTTAAGTTTTGGAAACTGGATGGAACTACCATCATTACCATTCAAAGAGTGGCACCACCGCAGGTAATATTAATATTTACATTTTATTTTTGTGGTCACACCTTGGAATCACCATCAAAATCAGATGGTTTCCTCAATACAAATATATGTTAAACATTTTCAGTTTAAGCTAAAACTTCATTTTGCTTTTTTTCTTTTTTTTTTTTTTTGAGTGAAATGAAATAAAAAAAGTAAATATGCAAAAGTCTTGCAACAAGGTGTGAAATCTTGACTTTTCACCTGGGGAAATTAATTTTATTTACCACATATCAGTTTCACACTAGCTGTTTGAAGGTTTGCACAGACTTGTTGACTTTGTCTCTTATCCTAAATAATTTGAAAACAAAAGAGGTCAAGTTTTGTGTACTGAAGAGGTTATCAGTAATACTGAGCTTTGAGATTCCAGATTGTGACCTTATGTACCAGTGTTACACCTTGTGATCTTGGCCGTGACATTGAAACACCTACAGTCACCTAGAAATCATGTGTGCATAATCGCCTGATCTACTGGTCATCTTGCTGACCTGAGTAGACTAACCAGTAGATGTGTATAGGCATAGCTGGCTTTATTTTTTTGCTCATAGATATTTACCTTAAAGGGACAATAACTGTGTTTTTACTCAAAAATTGTCTTTCGTTTTTTACTACTTGATGTAAAATACTAACAAGATACACAGACATAAAAACTCTGAAATTCCTGTATATTTTGTGAACAAATATATAGGAATATAGGAATTTTTATGCGTATGTATATCTCTAATTTTTTATTGTACATTAGTCTAAGTACATGTAGTAAAAACACAGCTAATGCCCCTTTAAGACTGGTGTTATCAAGCTCATGACCAAAACTATCATGCATGCTTCAAATTGTCTGTCTGTCTGTGTCTGTCTGTCTCTCTGTCTCTGTCTGTCTCTCTCTCTCTCTCTCTCATTCACCCCCTAGAGACACATTTGGACTGGTCTGACTAAATCATGGATTTACAGAAGTGTCCATTGTTTTTCAGGGGTTGAAGAGTTAATAGAGGTAGATTCGATGTTACACAATATATATATATATATATAATATATACACTCACATATATAAGCTGTAGGTCAATGTAATGTACTCATTTTTGACATAATTCATTTTAATATTTGTACAATGTATGTGAGGCCTATCATTATGAAATGTATTGAAGAACAAATTTTGGTGAATGTTTTTTATGTCAAATCAAGTATGTGTGATGTTTAATCTAAGGATTTCATTAAAGCCATAGTTTGTTTTAAGCCCATTCATATGAGTTTTAAGAAATTAAATGGTATTTACCTTCTAGTATTTGAAATTGAAAGGTATTTACTAAATAAAGTTAAGTAAATACAAATTAAATATTTGTCTTCCTTTTTGTTGACATTCGGTGCCTCAGGAGTGGTAGCGAGAGTGTGATACTAGGATATATTTGATCTAATTGTTTAAATGTTGGATATTGTTCATTTGGAAATTTTTTTTTTTTCTTTTTGGGAGTTGGATCAACGCCAGTAGACCTCATTTGTACCTTTCATAAAGTAAAAAAGTTATCAAGGCGTGATATCGCGGAGTGTGTACCGGTAGATCATGTAGAAGTGGTGTATGATTTGCTCCGTCCAATGACCATGGGCATTAAAGGGGCAGTAGCTTTGTTTACCAAATAAAAAAATTATTTCTATTTGTTTCTTTTTTAGCTCACCTGGCTATGCCAGGGTGAGCTTTTGCAATCACTTTGCATCCGTCGTCCGTCCGTCCGTCGTTAACTCACTTTCAAAAATCTTCTCCTCTGAAACCACTGGGCCAAATTGAACCAAACTTGAACTGAGTCGTCACTAGGGTATTTAGTTTCAAATTTGTTATTTTCTATGTCGCAGGTCAAACAACATGGTCACTGTTGCTAAAAATAGAACATAGGGGGTAAATTGCAGTTTTTGGCCAATAACTCCAAAACCATTACAGATAACAAAAATCTGACATAGGGTTAAAAGTGATCAGCTTGATGAGATCTACCTGCTATGCAATTTTGAAGAAAATCGGAAAACTCATCTCGGAGTTATAGCCCTTTTTTTGTAAAATTTTCAAAATTTTGGCATTTTTAATTTTTTATTTCAAAAAATGTAGCAGATAGATGGTCAAGTGTAAATTGCAAAAATGTTCAGCATATCAAGATCTACCCACCCTGAAAATTTGAAGACAATCCAAAAACCTGTGTAGGAGTTATTGCCCTTTTTTCACAGAATTTTTTCAATTTTATGTTTTTCGTCTTCTAACTCCAAAACTATGAAAGATAGAGGTCGAATGTAAATTGATAAAATGTTTGCCATGATGTGGCGACTTCAAAACCGGTGTTGAAAATTTTTTGTTGACCGCCATTTTCAAAATGGCCGACAAAAAAGGCGGGAAAATTCAACATTGTTTGATTTCAATGAAATTTGGTTTCCAAATAGATATTGATGTTGCGACTTCAAAAACCGTTGTTGAAAATTGTTCCTTGACCGCCATTTTTTAGCTCACCTGGCTTTTGGAATCACTTTGCGTCAACAAACATGGCCACTATGGCGAGGCTTAGTTTAACATTGGATCCTATAGGAAAATCATCTTCTCCTCTGAAACCACTGACACAAATTTAACCAAACTTTACAGGAATGATGTATGCAAGGTCCTTTACAAAGACTGCTCATTTTGTTCTGATCCGTCAAAAATCATGGCCACTAGAACAGGGCTTAGTTTAACATTATACAGTATAGCCAAAAGAAGACTGCTGTGCTGCACACACTGCAAAGTTTTCGCAGAACCTTATTCATTCATTCATGAATCCGGTTCCTGACTTGGAAGAAGAACATTGGATCCTGTGGGAAAATTACATTTTCATCTTCTCCTCTGAAAACGCTGAAGCAAATATAACCAAACTTTAGAAGAATGATGTATTGAAGGTCCTTTACAAAGATTGCTCATTTCGTTCCGATCTGTCAAAACCATGGCCGCCAGGGCTGGGCTTAGTTTATCATTGGACCCTATGGGAAAATCACATTTTCATTTTCTCCTCTGAAACCACTGAAGCAAATTCAACCAAACTTTACAGGATTTATGTATGGAAGGTCCTTTACAAAAATTGCTCGGTTCATCTGATCTTCTCAAGCAAATAACCAGGTGAGCGATACAGGCTCTTGAGAGCCTCTTGTTTACTACTTGTACTTGATGTACAATAACAAATAAGAGCTATACATGAGCATAAAAATCTTATAAAATCCTATAAATTTTGTGAAAACAAAGTCAGGTCCAGTGTGGTATTCTTATTCGAATAGTAATCAGTTGCAAGTGAAAAAGTGTCAAACTTGGGTTTCTCTAGCAATTTTCACAAAATATATAGGAATTTGAGAATTTTTTATGCCTTGTTTATCCCTTTTTAATTTGTTATTGTATATCAATCTAAGTAGTGAAAAAGGAAAAAAAAAATTGAAAAAAAACCCACAGCTAATGCCCCTTTAAAATCCATTGTAGGAATTATGAAAAGACCTTGGTCCAAATTGAAAAAAATAATTTAAAGTCGTTTTTAGGTCACCTGAGCCAAAAGCTAAATTGCCTGCATTTGGCATCCATCTTATTTGGTCCATCCAGCAGTTAATTTGTAAAACAATATTCTCCTGCAAAACAAAAAAGCTCTTTTGGAGCAAACTTGGCTTCAGTCATCCTTCAGATATCTACTTCAAAAACTGTGTCGCCTATGTTGATCAGGCACATAACATCGGCCACAATGACTGAAATTAAAACATAGGGGTCGACACATTTTTTTCTCAAAAGCCACTGGAGCGATTCTTGTCAAAATTTGAAATATGTCTTCTTTGAGGTAAGGGTAACTCAATATTTACATTTCACGATCCATGGGGCAGGGATTTTGCAGATAGGGCAGGGATTAATAAATCCCATCAGCCACTTGATCACTCTAGAATATTTGTGCCCTTATCTCGGGTTCGTGAAAAGTAGCAAGTTGAGTACACGTAGCTTTCATTATGTAATGCACTATAAATTTTAATGTATCTGTTGTATTGAATTGATCTGAATGCTGAATTTTATAGGCATGACTATGCTTCGCTGGCTTGAATTTTGTTTTGCATTTTTCTGTTCAAGATGAAAGGTTGTGCATCTTTTCTGAGCCACTTCGTCGTCAATGTGTACGTGAATCACACGTTAACATACGGTGCCTATATGGATTTTCCACCTTGTTTAGGTTTTGCGGTGCACAAGCAACTATGCTCCAGCGATTTTTTGTTGTTAATTTTGATAAGTATCAGGAAGTTGTGTGTAAGTTTATTAGCAAGTTAGGTTGCTGATGCAAAAAAAAAAAACAAAAAACCCAAAACAAAATAAGAACATGAAGAATAGGCCTTAATCGGTCACCTATAAATCTTTATCTTTAAGAAGTTGAAAATATGACACAGACATCAGGTTTTATACATGTTAATATTCATACCGGTAACCAAGGTTACTGCTTGCAATGCTCTTGGTTGGTCGATTTCCGATACCGTGTCCTACCAGATACTTTAAAATATCAGTGACTGATCCTTCACCAAGCATGTAAGATACTGATTGAAAGTTGGGATCTTTCGTATGGGACTTAATATCAAAGTCCTGTACAACATCATGACAAGGGTGGCTCGTAAAATAACCGCACTGTATTGGTGGTGGAACCTGTCTTGAGAGGCCACCCCATCTGCCACTGAAATGTGGTATGTCGCTACACCAAAATATTTCAATAAGAATTACCAAGAATTTGAAGATATACAGTTAAACCTTTTCAACCAGACTCTAAAAACCTAGATATTTTGAGTTGAACTGTGAATAATTTCTCCACCAGAACAACACTATTGTATAAATATCTCCCCACCAGGCCAGTACAGTAAAAGTTTTCATAATTGAATACCCTGGTAGTTAAAGTTTTACAGTCAGACTCTTCCAACCAGACCTATATAGTCCAATCTTTTTGTCTTGTGCTCACTGCTGTAATTATCTGCCCACCCAAATAACATAGTTGATAATTGCATCTAAACTTATACAGTGGAACCTGTCTTTAGAGACCAACCCATCATCCACTTACATGTGATCTCAAAAGACATGTGGTCTCTCAAAAGAAGATTCATTTAAAGGATCATCTAATCAAGAGGTTTCAGAATGGGGTCTTAAAAGACAGGTGGTCTTTTATGAGAGTGGTCTTTCATCTGCAAGTCCATTCATGCATGCATTCAAACACTTAGGCTTATTCCCTTACATATGTGCAGACTTAGCTACAGAAATCAATAATTTACCATTAAATCAACGGTGCATGCAACACCTTTTTTTCTGTCATATGTCATGGTTTTTGTATTCTAAATTATTATGAGAAACCTAGCAACATAAAATTATTGATTACTGATGCAACAGACATTCTTGGGGAGTATGGTACATAAATGTGAATAAAATCTAAAACCTACCAGACATTAGGAGGTGGATTTGGCTTAAGTTAACTCATCCACCCCTGAAAAATATTGGACTCTTCTGTAGATCAATGACTTAGATCAGTCTAAATGTGTCTTTAGGGGTGAATGGGTTAAAAGTGCATGTTTACGTTGTAAAAGTGTTTGTACTTTTCCATCTGTTTGGACATGTAAATGAGACTAGATGAATCAACACACAGATAATAGGTTTTTAACTTTCTTTGATGTAATGATCGATTCATTTTTTTTATATTATTCAAGATTTTGCACATTAACGATAGACATATTTGACGCAAGTTGAGATTTGTTTATTAGTCCCTTGATGTACTTACATCATACAGTGAAACTTGTCTTGAAAGACCACATTAAGAAAGCCCCTTACCGTATTCGACCCATTGAGTGCTACAAAAGTCAGTTAAAGGGGGTGAGTGCTTAATGGGACCAATAAATAGTCAATTTGACATAAAACGGTTGATTTTTTGTAAGGCACAGTGGTAAAGTTGGTGTACTTAATACTGAGGACACCTAGCAACGTTTTTCGGTTACTTGGGGCCAAAGATAAACTTTTTTCAGGTCCACATCTCCTTGTCAACCAGCTAGAAAAGATTCTGGATCATATGTTTGAAAGGGAGAGGGGTGCATATACATGTAATTTATGTTTACTTTAATGAATATGGATTTGAATAAAATCTTTAAAACAAAAAAATGAAATATCATGGCCCTTGGGTAAGGATTCATTTTCAGGGATAATGTTCATGTAATACAGAGATTCATAAGAGGTTTTTAAGGGTTTTATTTTGATATATTTCTCAAAATTGACAATTTATTGAGTCTTGTAAATATGTAGAAAATATCAATACATGTAGGGTTTGTTGTACTCCCCTTTCTGCAGCCTCAGGTGACCATTTATAATTAGGACTATAGGGCATCTAGTGATACATACATTTTGTACATATGTGAAAAGAAAATTGATGATTTATTGTAAACGGTCCCCCACCCCCTCTGAAAACAGGGCATGTATCTTTTAAATTGGGAATTTCGAGGTATTTTCTTGGGAATATTTTGGACTGTAATTGGGGAAAATGTTACTTTTTGTCATTGGGAATGGGGCCTTATACCGGACCTGCTCAGACCCTAGAAAAAAAACTGCCTCCCCTCCCCTTTCTTTACGTTGATTTTGGTGGCAGCATTTTCAAGGTTACCATCTCAAGAACACTATGATTTTTAATACCTTGTAATCTGTACTTGTACCTGTTTTTACTTTGGATAAAGAGTCAATGGGTAGATTAGCGTAATTTGTTCAGTAATTATTCAATACTGTACAATAGGTCTAGTATATCCCATTGGTCAAGGCTAAAGTTATCAAAACTGGAACACACAAACAACATTTCTCAGACAATTTGTTGGACGGATTGCAAAACATACCAGCTGATGAATTAGCTATCAGCCCATGTCTGTCCGTTTGTCCTGTCTATCTCATTTCGAGTACTGCATGGTCATTTTGCATGATGAAATAAGTTGACCATATTTTTTTTACCTTGACCCACACATTTGACCTTGACCTTGGAAATACAATGTTTTCCAATTACCATGTTGACCACATTGCCGCTTATTCTTGTTAGTCCCCCACTAGTTTCTGAGGGAGGGGGGGAGGCTTTACTTTTCATTGTTTCCGTCCATCTGTTTTCCATCTGATTTATATTGCCTCCTATCATAAAATGTTTATTGACTGAAAAATTGCATTTTTCTGAAAATTGTGTTGTCAGTTATGACGTACATTATTGTAAAAAGACCCTTTGTAAGTTTCATATACAGTGGGGAAAAATTGTAATATAAATAATTGAAAAATCATGGCTCTTGGGAAAGGATTCATTTCAGGGACAAGGTTCGGGAAGTACAGAGCTTCATAAAAAATTAATTTTCAAAATTTACATTTTATTAAGCTCATTAATCTGTTGTAAATGTCAGTAGGTCGAGTTGTCGCCTCTTAACTGCAGACTCAAGTGACCATTTAGAACGATTGGGCATCTAGTTATATACATACATGTGTACAAAACCACCAATGAGCCTAATGACATTATGATAATAAAAATTTAATGAAACAAAAATTATAGATATCCAGATAACAGGGCAGACAATTTCCTTGAGTAAGCAAAATTTTTTTCTAATTGCAGGCATGAAAATGTATCCGGGTCATATAACGTGCGAGCCAGTATCGCAGATGTTAGAAATTACTACACTGACTATGTGAAGGAAAGCCATTTGCATCCGTATTTCCGTGACAACCATGTGGTGACCTCTGTTCAAAAAGTGTTCCAAAGTAATAAACGCGTAGACCATGAGAGTGGTGAGGTCGAACCTTGTAAATGTAGAAATATGACAAAGAACCACAGCTTTCTGTGGGAAGTTCGTGGCTACATTGAAGAAGATGACAGTGATAGTGACCATAAAGAGAAAGCTGTGAGAGAGGAGTTTTGTTACATGGCTCCTTATGTTGTCGTGGCAACAGGAACATTTGACATTGCCAACAGACTCAATGTCAATGGAGAAACACTGCCATACGTCCATCATTCTTTACAAGATTTTGAGAAAGTTCTCAAAGAGAACGAAAATCTGAAATCTGCTGACCCAGTTGTCATTGTAGGGGCGGGCCTTAGTGCAGCTGATGCTATATTAATGGCCCTCGGGGCCAAACGACCAGTCATTCACGTATTCAGAAGAGGGGCCAATGATTCAGGTCTCATTTTCAAGAAACTTCCGGCAGCTATATATCCAGAGTATCACCACATAAATTCTTTAATGAAAGGAAAAGAGAAAGATCCTTTGTACAAACCATACTCCAGACATTGCATACAAGAACTGAAAGAAGACAAAAACGTCTTGCTCAGCACATCGAGCGGAGAAATTTTGTCTTTTGACGTTATGTGCGTTGTGATTTTGATCGGTGCGCAGCCAGATTTATCATTCCTGCCGAATGACGGAAAGTCACTAGGGTTCGTGTCAAAATACCCAATTGACAGTAAGCACAACCCAATCAATATAGATCCGTATTCCTATCAGTGTATCAAGGAACAAGGGCTGTTTGCAATGGGACCTTTGATCGGAGATAACTTTGTCAGGTTCGGAGTAGGAGGTTCCCTGGGGATTACAAACTATTTCACAATGAAGAAAAAGAAGAACTGCCTTTAATTTATATGTATGAAAGCTTATGTGAGGTGTCTTTACAATGAATCACTTTGAATTCCAGATATTATCTTTCACGTAAATTCGCAAATGGAAAATTTCATGTATTCAATGCAAGCAGAATTTTGCATTTAAAGAAGAAAGCACCAAAAATAGCAATAACTACAATGTCTTATTATAAAAGTCATTTACTCATACCGGAGACACATTGGCCTCTGTTTATGAATATATACAGGTACAAAATCATCACTGGCAGCTTGTCTTTTGTGAATTCGTGTATTTGTGAATATGTATGAAATTTGAGTACACAAAGGTCATGTCGAGATATTAGTGATTTACGCTAAGTTTTGAAAGGAGGAATACTGTTGTCTATATATTATACATACACGTTATAAGTCTTTATGGACCTTTTTTCGAGTAGTTCCATTCCGTTCAGCTTTGCCCAGATAGTTTGTACTCGGACCATGTGACATCAACAGAAATTATGGGCATGGTAACAACCGATTACATAATATTTACATTTAAGACACTCAGAGATATCATGTTTCAGTTCGTCTGTGAGAAAAAAAAAACTTAGATAAAAGTTCTTTCTTGTAAAGATGTCGTGTGTCATCACTTTCCTTTTAGGCTGCTTTACAAATCTGGCATATATCACTCTCCCACAGACCATTTGTCACAAGACTATATCTGTCCCTGTGCATTACTTACATTGTTCTGTATAAATCCAAAAAAGAAATCTGGCCATGACGAGGATTAAATATATTTCCATTCCATTTCATTTTAAATGGCATTGGCTGTATGTATGTAGATTTATATTTGTGTGTGTGTGTATATATATGTGTGTGTGTGTGTGTGTGTATATATATATATATATAATATTTATATATATAAATATATAATTACTGGTATATATATAGTATATATATTATCAAGGAAAATTATATATATATATATATATAATATTTTGAAATAAAAAAAAATTACTGGTCATCCGGACCAGTGAATAAAGGTATTTCACTGGTCAAGGAAAATTATATACTGGTTTGTATATATACACAATTGAAATGAAATGGATAAATATATACTGGTAAAACATGCTTGGACCACCTATCAGATAATTTTATCAGACTTTTGTAAAATTTAGTTTTTTTTTTTCCCTTAAGCATACCGGTAAATTTCAAAAACTCTGATAGATTACCTAGATACAATAGTCAATATAGATATAGATATATATATATATATATACATATATTCATATATATATATATATATATATATATATATACACACATACATACATACACACACACACATTTATATAAAAAGATAAACTGTTTAACTGGAAGTGATGCTGCCCACATCTCTATTTTGATGAACCCTGACAGAACGGAACAACTGGAAAAAGGTTCATCATAAATATTCTACCTCAATTGTCTTGTTTGATGTTACAAAGAATTGTCAAGTTTTCAATTTTTCCATATTTTTTTTCTCAAGGTACTGTACAATGAGAGCCATTAACTTATTATTATTATATTAACATGAGGTTTATTAGACACATGTGCATTATTTGTTATAAGGATGGCCTTGGATTCTGGAGCATGGAGAATTTTCAATGGAGGGACACTATTCCCTACACATAAACAAGTTATTTTCAGAAGAAGGAAAAATTCCTTGACATGTAGTTTCAAGACTCTTCCACCCCTCATTATTTTGGTTGGTTGAGATGCTTCACTTCTCTTACCCCCCTCCCCCTCCCCTCCCCCTCCCCTGCCCAAGATCAAATGCATAGACCAGCATGCCAGAGGCCCCAGTTAGCTTCTGATTTTTTTTTTTTTACTATTTCACAACAATATTTGGCAATGAGAATTGACAAGTATTTTTAAACAAAGTAACATAATTTCTGGTGGTGGTGGTGGTGGTGGTGGGGGGGGGGGGGGGGTGAAACATGAAAGAAATATAAAAGCTACATATGGCCATAATATGAATGTGCTTGCTCTGCCCTTGGATTTGTGGAATTTCATGGAATAGGCAGTAATGATGTTCGTGCTTTAGGTGATAGCACAAGATCAAGATAATCAGGGATTGGTGTACCAACAAACATCAAACTGTGATGTGTTCAGAATTAGTCCGAGGTTTAGAGACAGATGTTGAGCTGTTTGTTTATTTTTTTATATATATATATATATATATATATATATATATATATATATATATATATATATATATATATATATATATATATATATAGTTACTTACCTTTGTTGATAAATCAAAACTTGTTTCTGCATTAGTTTGGATTTAATATTTTAAAAAGTTATTTGTATGGAATTCACTGGAATATTTTGTGTAGTGTATACTACTTTTTAAAAGGTGCTACTATTCTTATCTCCTCACTAACAGAGCTTTTGTAAGCCAGGGTATATGGTTCAAATGCATGAAAAAAATTTAACAACTTCTTAGCAGTTATTTCATCTAAACAATGAGTGTGTAGGCATGTTGAGGGTGGTGGCTGCATTTAAAAAATGAGTGAAAGTATGGTGCCGAGTGATGACTTTAAATAATTGATTTGTGAGCAGGTTGTGAGTTGATGGGTGTGCAAGTAGGTTATGAATTGACTTCTGTTAAAAGAGGAGTGTGTGGGCAAGTTTTGAGTTGGATGCATGAGGTATTTGTGAGTTGGCTGCTTTTACAAGTTGGATGTGTGAGCAGGTTGTGAGTTAACTACTTTTACAAGTTGAGCATGTGATCTTTTTGTGAGTTGGCTGCTTTTACAAGTTGAGTGTGTATGATCAGTTTGTGAGTTACATGCTTTTACAAGTTTAGTGTGTGAGCAGGTTGTGAGTGATAGCTGCTTTTAAGAAGAAGAGAGGAAGTAGAATTAAGAGTAATAGCTCCTTCCAAAAAATAAGAATGTAAATATGATTTGAGCAATGGCTTATAAAAGGATATATGAGCACCAATAGTTTGTGAGCATTTACTGCTGAAGAAATACCAGTGAGCAGGATTTAAATGATGACTGCTTCAGAAGTACATGTACTTAATTGAGATGCACAAATATGTTATGTAATGTTTTTAGGGTTAAACATCGACTAAATGTGGGCATGTCAAGGAGTCAAAAATGAGAACTTATGTTTGTATTTTTCAGAGACGTGTATATAAACTATGATATACTTTTATATTGATATTGTAAATCAGACCAAAAATGAATGATTTCGTTTTCATTGGAATTATCAAATTCTAGTTTGTAGGTCTAAAAAACTAACAACTGATTTCTGGAAATCTGAGTTAAGACATACCAGAAAATAATTTTGATGGATTTTTAATTTTTGATGTTCCTACATTTCGATATAGATAAGATTTATTTTTGATTTATCATTTAGTTTGTAATTACTTTATTTATGCAGTGGCGCCTGTTTTGAGAGACCACTGTCATATAAAATCCATCTGACCCAGGAAACCACATTCTCAAAAACACTTGATTCAATAATCCTTTAAATAAAACCTCTTTTGAGAGACCACCTGTCTTGTAAAACCACATTTCAGTGGCAGAAGGGGTAGTCTTTCAAGACAGGTTCCACTGCATTTGATGAACAACTTAAGATACTAGCTGCAGAGTAAACTTCTCATCATCACCTTTGTTGATACCACCCTAATAATGTCTAACCTGTATTAAACACTCACCCAAGGGAAATCATAAACATGGCCGCTTAACAGAGGTGACCTTGTACTTGAGGGTCTCAAAATTATTGAGATATAATGTATTCATAATTAATTCAGATACACATGTATCATTTTGTTTAATAGATAGATATATTGTCGGATTCAGATAAAGATGGTGGGAGTAACCTTTTGATTATCATACGGATGATTTTACTCATTTTTCGGTTATGACAAGCTGCACGGGGAAAAACTTTTTATTCCTCAATGGATACTTTCTTATGAATGGTGACAAGTAGGAACGATTACTCTAGTCAGTGTAATTTTAATGTTACACTTTATTACCTTAAATATAAACTTGCCCAGGAAAAGAAAGGGTTCACAAGACTCCACCCTGCCAGGTTATATGGATTTTACTACAGCAGTTAGTAAATATCATAGAAAAGTGACATTTGATATTTTTGTATCTAAATGTCAGTGGCATATAAAAATGCACTTTCTTATGGATGGTGACAAACAGGAAAGATTATTCTAGTCAGTAAAATTTCAGTGGTATTATGCTTTTATCACCTAAAATTTAAACTTGTCCAGGTCCAGAAAGGGTTCACGAGACACCAACCTGCCAGGTTATATGGTTTGTACTACATGTATACTGTAGGCTACATCAAATACACCATTGTTCTGCCTCTAAACAATGCATAACCATTACCAGTGTGTGTATTTTAAGCCATTCACCCCTAAAGACACATTTGGACTGATCTAAGTCATTGAATTTACTTACAGAAGAGTCCATTGTTTTCCAGGGGTTGACAAGTTCAACATACACTTTGACCTGAAAGTTTATACTAGAATTAATTATGGGAGCAATGTTTGTTTGAATCAAAAGCAACCGTAACATTGAAATTTGAATAGATGTTTAATTGGATTTACATGGTAACTTTGGGCAGTGAAATGGGCAACTGCTGACCATGTTATGAACGCGATTGCTTATTAGGGTATAATTATACATTTAGGAGTAATTAAAAATGGCCACTTAAATGAGATGATTGGATAATAAAGGTAACCACTTATACAGGTTAGGCAGTATTTGTTAGTCACGCGTAGCTTAAACTTCCTAAATCCAAGTAATGGAAGGTGGTAAAAAAAAAAAATGTTCAAATTTTAACATCAAAAAACTATATGAAATCATATATATCCATGGCAACCGTTTTTTTTTTCTGAATTGTTTATTTTTATGAATCACTTCAAAATAATTGTTTACTTACAATCAGTCTTGGTTTGAAGGCTTTGCTATGTGTTCCGATCTGTTCAGAAAACTTGTTTTCTTATTATTTCCTGTGTTTTTAACTTAAGAGTATATACTGGTAGATTTTTTTTCCGTCTGTAATAGATGGCTCATGAAAGTTGTATGTTTTACCCGTACGACGATAGTTAGAGTTGTGATACTATTATATTTTTATAACTACACTGTCTTTCAGTATCCAGATTCTTCTGTGTATGTATGATTACAACTTAATTTATTCTTGTTGTCCCCCATTTTTTTTTCCTGTATATACCTCTTTTTTCATACCGTAGGTGCTATTTTTGTACTGAGGTATAACACTTTTATATGCCTGTCAAAATAGTCCAATAAAAATCTTTTATAAAATTGATTTGTGTCCATTGTTTACACTCATGATAACAATCAATCTAATTAAAAACCAATCTCACACCGCTCTGTTTTCTGATGTCACATAGTGGATCTAACGCAATCTGCTATGGGGTCACCTCTTGTAGATGTATAATGTTCGACCAATGAAAATGTGGGAACATATCAGAAAACGGGAGTGATAAGAGATCGGTTTTCAGTTAGATTGGATAGCAATGGTGTCTTATGTTGAAAGTCTTGCCTTGACCATACTTTACAAATTGATTATGTATTATTAAAGACGGCTGTATCGGTTATTCACCCCTAAAGACACATTTGGACTGGTCTAAGTCATTGATTTACAGCAGAGTCCATTGTTTTTCAGGGGTTGGTGAGTTAACTGGCAACAATGTTAACATTTTTCAAAGGAATGTTGATCTATAAATCTTACATGAATCTGTTGGCCTCCCTTTGGCAATCGGAAACTAAATATAAAACATAGACATCTTGATTCCCCATCACATAACATATACAGTAAAACCTGCTTTAGTGACCAAATATTGGTGTACAGATACTGTTCCAAATAGTACATTTGTGTACAAATCAACCTCTATATAAAGACCACCTCCCTATAAAGACCAGTTTTCCTGTGTCCCTAAGGAGGTTGTTATATACAAGTTTCACTGTATATTAAAGGGGCATTGGCTTTGTTTACCCAAAATAATTATTTCGATTTTTTTTCTACTTTTACTACTTGTACTTGATGTGCAATAGCAAACAAGAGCTATATACAGGCATAAAAAATCTTATATTTCTATATATTTTGTGAAAATAAGGTCCTGTGTGGTATTCATATACAAATAGTAAGGTTAAGTTAATTAGTTGCAATTGAAAAAGTGCCAAACCTGGGTTTCTCAAGCAATTTTCACAAAATATATAGGAATTCAAGAAATTTTATGCCTGGGTATAGCTCATTTTTGTTATTGTATATCAATCAAAGTAGTAAAAAAAGGAAAAAAACAGGTTTTGAAAAAAAAAAAATGCAGTAAATGTTTCATTAACCTTGCAGCTGTTTAACAATGAATGGACAGTGAATCTGAATTTTCAGGAACTTTTCTTTTGAATATCAAATTATCTTGAAAATTTACAATGTTTCAGCATCTTCTATTATTAACTCAATCACCCTAGAAGACACATTTGGACTGGTCTAAGTTATTGATTTACAGAAGAGTCCATTGTATTTAAGGGGTTGATGAGTTAGTACATTATTTTACTGAGTTCAAGTAGAAAAATGTATTCAAATGTACAATATATACACAATTAAACACTAGGTTACCTTCAAAATAGCAGCTCAACTTTCAGAAAATATCAGTTTTTCATCAATTTTTAGACATTTTTAACTTCTTCAGAAGAATCAATGATTCAACTTGGTGGGAACTCTAACCTTGTGAAGCTGCATACTGTTTAGGAATGGAAAGGGCCAGTAGCTTAAAGGGGCAAAAAGGCCAAAAATTTGGTGCAAATACAGTAAAACCTGCTATAGCAGCCACATCTATATGAGGATTACCTGTTTATTTAAATTGAACCTGTTTATAAAGGTCAATATTTTCTGGTCCCTTGGGTGGCCCCTATATACAGGTTTCACTGTATACATCTTAATTAGATGGAGTGATGTTGATTTATACATCTAAGCAATATGCCAATTAGGGGACAATTTATTCTTCAAATTAGCCTTGTTATTTTGAAAATCAAATGAAAATTAGTAATATGATGACACAACAATATATACAGTGGAACCTGTCTTAAGAGACCACCTGTCTTGAGAGACCATCTGTCTTGAGGGACCACCTGTTTTGAGAGACCACTGTCAGAAAAGGACCATCCATCTTGAAAAACACTCATAAAAGACCACCTGTCTTGAGAGACCACTATCATAAAGGACCATCTGTCTTGAGGGACCACTGTCAAAAAAGGACAATGTCTTGAAAGACCACCTGTCTTGAGAGACCACTGTCATAAAAGACCAACTGTCTTGAGAGACCAATGTTATAAAGGACCATCTGTCTTGAGAGACCACTGTCATTAAAGACCATCTGTCTTGAGAAATTATAATCTCAAACCATTTGATTCAATAATCATTTCAATAAAACCTGTTCTGAGAGACCACCTGTCTTGTAAGACCACATTTCAAAGGCAGAAGTAGTGGTCTTTCAAGACAGGTTCCACTGTACTAAATAAAGTCATGGAACACACACAAGTATCTACAGTGGAACCTGTCTTGAGAGCTAGACCACCTGTCTTGAGAGACCACTGTCTAAAAGGACCATCCATCTTGAAAGACCACTGTCATAAAAGACCACCTGTCTTGAGAGGCCACTGTCTAAAAGGACCATCCATCTTGAAAGACCACTGTCATAAAAGACCACCTGTCTTGAGAGACCACTGTCATAAAAGACCATCTGTCTTGAGGGACCACTGTCAAAAAGGACCATGTCTTTAAAGACCACTGTCATAAAAGACCACTTATATTGAGAGACCACTGTCATAAAAGACCACCTATATTGAGAGACCACTGTCATAAAAGACCATTTATCTTGAGAGACCACTGTCATAAAAGACCATTTATCTCCCGAGACCACTGTCATAAAAGACCATCTGTCTTGAGAGACCACTGTCATAAAAGACCATTTATCTTGAGAGACCACTGTCATAAAAGACCATTTATCTTGGGAGACCACTGTCATAAAAGACAATTTATCTTGGGAGACCACTGTCATAAAAGACCACCTGTCTTGAGAGACCACTGTCATTAAAGACCATCTGTCTTGAGAGACCACTGTCTAAAAGGACGATCCATCTTGAAAGACCACCGTCATAAAAGACCACCTGTCTTGAGAGACCACTGTCATAAAGGACCATTTGTTTTGAGGGACCACTGTCAAAAAGGACCATGTCTTGAAAGACCACTGTCATAAAAGACCACTTATCTTGAGAGACCATTGTCATAAAAGACCACCTATCTTGAGAGACCACTGTCATAAAAGACCACCTATCTTGAGAGACCACTGTCATAAAAGACCACTTATCTTGAGAGACCACTGTCTTTAAAGACCATCTGTCTTGAGAGACCACTGTCATAAAAGACCACCTATCTTGAGAGACCACTGTCATAAAAAAACACCTATCTTGAGAGACCACTGTCATAAAGGACCATCTGTCTTGAGAGACCACTGACACTGTCATAAAGGACCATCTGTCTTGAGAGACCACTGTCATAAAAGACCATCTGTCATGAGAGACCACTGTCATAAAAGACCATCTGTCTTGAGAGACCACTGTCATAAATGACCATCTGTCTTGAGAGACCACTGTCATAAAAGACCATCTATCTTGAGAGACCACTGTCATAAAGGACCGTCTGTCTTGAGAGACCACTGCCATGAGAGACCACTGTCATAAAGGACCATCTGTCTTGAGAGACTACTGTCATAAACGACCATCTATCTTGAGAGACCACTGTCATAAAGGACCATCTGTCTTGAGTGACCACTGTCATAAAAGACCATCTGTCATGAGAGACCACTGTCATAAAAGACCATCTGTCTTGAGAGACCACTGTCATAAATGACCACCTGGTTTGAGAGACCACTGTCTAAAAGGACCATCCATCTTGAAAGACCACTGTCATAAAAGACCATCTATCTTGAGAGACCACTGTCATAAAGGACCATCTGTCTTGAGAGACCACTGTCATAAAGGACCATCTGTCTTGAGAGACCACTGTCATAAAAGACCATCTTTCTTGAGAAATTATAATCTCAAACCATTTGATTCAATAATCATTTCAATAAAACCTGTTCTGAGAGACCACCTGTCTTGTAAGACCACATTTCAAAGGCAGAAGTAGTGGTCTTTCAAGACAGGTTCCACTGTACTAAATAAAGTCATGGAACACACACAAGTATCTACAGTGGAACCTGTCTTGAGAGCTAGACCGCCTCATCTTCCATGCTAATGTCGCCTCTCAAGACAGGTGGTTCCTTAAAAAAGGTTTTATTTTAACGATTATTTAACCGAGTGATTCTCGTAATGAGGTTTCACAAGACAAGTGGTCTCTCAAGACAGGTTTCACTGTATCTACATGTGTATGTAACCATCACCTATGTCTGAATACAGACAAACCTGCTTTAGCAACCACCTGTGTATAAAGACCACCTGTGTATAAAGACCATAAAAACCATTTTCTGCTGTCCCTAATAGTACCATTTGTGTACAAATCAACCTCTATATAAACACCACCTCCCTATAAAGACTGGTTTTGCTGTCCCCAATAGTACCATTTGTGTATAAATCAACTTCTATATAAAGACCACCTCCCTATAAAGACTGGTTTTGCTGTTATATATACATTTCACTATAGCTGCATTTATATTATGGCAACATCAGGAACTTGATTCCGGAAATGAATGTTGTTCATCTTAATTTGACATTTTGTTAACCACTTTTGTGTTACAGTATCTGGTTTCCTGTTTTATAGTCTGGTCTACACAAAGAAGTTATTTTAATCTGGTTTCCTGTATTACAGTTTTTTCTACACAAAGAAGTTATTTTAATCTGATTTCCTGTATTACAGTCTGGTCTACACAAAGAAGTTATTTTAATCTGGTTTCCTGTCATGTAATCTTATGTACTCCAGAAATCCACAGCAACCAGGATGTTACTGTCCATTGTTGATTTTACAAAAGCTATTTTTATAATTTTTATCTCAACTCAATGAAATTGAGGATTGAGCTGAGTATGTATATCTCCCTGTCAGTATCCAGAGACTGGTTGCATGTGGTCAGGTTCACCTGCATCTTCTGCTTGTACATCAACAGAACTTGCATGTTATAAAGTAAAACCTGCTTTAGTGACCACCTGTGTATAAAGACCACCTGGTCATTAAGATTGTTTTATGCTGTCCCCAATAGTACCATTTGTGTACAAATCAGCCTTTATATAAAGACCACCTCCTTATAAAGACTGGTTTTGTTGTGTCCCTATGGGGGTCTTTATATACGAGTTTCACTGTATATATCATATGATCCTAAGCATATTCCATTTTTCAGATGTTGGATTGTTGTTTTTATTGCAAAAATTACCCTTCTTAGGACTACTGTATACATTTACCTGGAAATTTTCGTTGCTGTTTGATTTTTGTCATTTTCGCCCTTAGATGGGAAAGCAAAATGTTCAAGCTAAGTAATTGAACAAGAGGCCCAAGGGGCCTTAAGTCGCTCACCTGGCAAAATTGGTCAACATTGCAGAAAACATAAAAAATGTGTAAAAGATAAAATGGCTAATAAACATGAAAAACAGTAGGCTTATTGGGGGCCTTAATAATCACCTGAGTGAAATGTATTTTTACTGACAATATACTGAAAAGCAACCAAAAGCTTTAAAAATTCATTGAAATGGAGAATTAACTTGCATAAGGGTAGACTTGCCTTGCGGATATTTTTATAGATCTTTCAAGATAATGTGCAACAACAGTAGAAAACATGCGAAATCCATTTAAAAGGGGAACTAACTTTCACAAGGATCATCCTCACAAGGGTTAACCTTACAGTTTAATTCCTGTTAATTTTTCGTAGATCTTTGCATACTGAACATTTTTGCTTCTTTCTCTTTCTCTCTATCTATTATACTTTTCAAGACAATAGGACAAAACTGTCAAAAACATGAAAAATCCACTTAAAGGGGAAATAACTCCCATAAGGGTCGACCTGACAATTTCAGCCCTTTTGACACTTTTGTAGATCTTTGCATGCTGAACATTTTTGCTTCTTTCACTTATACTCTACCTATTATACTTTTCAAGATAATGTCAAAAAACATCCAAAAACATGAAAAATTCACAAAAAAGGGGAAATAACTCCCATAAGGGTTGACCCGAAAATTTCCACCAAAATGAAATAATAATAGATTTTTGCAAGCCGCTCATTTTAGGGTAACGGTTTTTTTCTCCAGCTTTAATAATTTTGGAGATAACATGTATTAAATCAAAATTATCTGCTGACTCATTTGTTCTATATTTAGCCATGGCAGCCATGTTTGGTCCTAGCCCCTTTTCATCTTTATGTGGCTTTACATGGTTATACTTCCTGTCAAGTTTGGTTCAAATTGGTCCAATGGTTCTGAAGAAGTAGTCAAAAATGTTGAAAATTTTACAAAAAAAACATATATTTTCCATTTACTTAGGTGCCTGTGACCTTCACCTTTAACCCCATGACCTTGAAATTTTGTCAAAATGATCCTCAGATAATTCCTAACAACTTTCTCATATATCTTTGAATACAAAAAGTCGATCAGTTTTGAGTTATTAAACAATTTGTAATACAAATATACCCTGTGTTACTGAAGCGTCCCCTAGTAGCTCGTTTATACAGAGATTTCATTTTCGTTCACAAACTTTGTAGATATTGACTTAACAATCATGGATACAAAATTTAAAACTTATCTGATTATTGGTTCTTGAGAAGAAGATTTTTAAAGATGTATCAGGTTTTGGTCCTTTTAGACCCCTTTTAGGGCCCCTATTGCTCCTATCTCTTTTTCATTCACAAACTACAGTAAAACCTGCTATAGCGGTCACCTCTATATAAGGATCACCTGTCTATAAAGGCCAGTTTTGAACAGTACCATGACTGCATACTTCAACTAAATTAAACCTGTGTATAAGGGTCACCTGCACATAAAGGCCAATATTTTCTGGTCCCTTGGGTGGCCCCTATATACAGGTTTTACTGTATATGCAGCTTCACATGGGGATG
This sequence comes from Atrina japonica, assembly GCA_030159075.1. Taxonomy (NCBI): domain Eukaryota; kingdom Metazoa; phylum Mollusca; class Bivalvia; order Pterioida; family Pinnidae; genus Atrina; species Atrina japonica. The sequence continues at coordinate 66,959 of BROG01000727.1, read as the reverse complement.
CTATGGACATACATGCCATCCATGAAAATACTTGTATAGTGATTTAGGGCAAACTTAAGATGGAGTGCGAAAATTTCCAGGTATACAGTATTTTCAACAGATACAGAAACCCGCAAAAACATAGACATCGTTATAGTAACTGATTGTTTCTTGCCACAGATACAGATACCTGCAAAAACATAGACATCGTTATAGTAACTGATTGTTTCTTGCCACAGATACAGATACCCGCAAAAACATAGACATCGTTATAGTAACTGATTGTTTCTTGCCACAGATACAGATACCCGCAAAAACATAGACATCGTTATAGTAACTGATTGTTTCTTGCCACAGATACAGATACCCGCAAAAACATAGACATCGTTATAGTAACTGATTGTTTCTTGCCACAGATACAGATACCCGCAAAAACATAGACATCGTTATAGTAACTGATTGTTTCTTGCCACAGATACAGATACCCGCAAAAACATAGACATCGTTATAGTAACTGATTGTTTCTTGCCACAGATACAGATACCCGCAAAAACATAGACATTGTTATAGTAACTGATTGTTTCTTGCCACAGATACAGATACCCACAAAAACATAGACATCGTTATAGTAACTGATTGTTTCTTGCCACAGATACAGATACCCGCAAAAACATAGACATCGTTATAGTAACTGATTGTTTCTTGCCACAGATACAGATACCCGCAAAAACATAGACATCGTTATAGTAACTGATTGTTTCTTGCCACAGATACAGATACCCGCAAAAACATAGACATCATTATAGTAACTGATTGTTTCTTGAAGTCAATTTGCCACGCAAAGTTACAGGACTGTAGTTATCTTGAAAGGTTCTATGTTTGTTTATGAATATTGGTTGAGGTCAGATTAATTAGGAGAAGTAAAATGTTGCTGTGTGGTGAACTTTGATTACTCTGTGTATAGGGTGGGGGGAGGGGGGGGGTATATGAGTTCTTTCCTCCACTATTAAAAACTGACCACCACCATATCACTGAAAAAAAAAGTTGAATGTGGTATAAAACAATATTCAAACAAACAAATCGTATATAAAAATTTTCTCTAATTTTGTGATCATAACCATTAGGAAAGTTCTGGCAACCCTGCCATTTTATCTTAAGAAGGGTGGTGTTCTTTCCTTCTCCACCGTTAAAAACTGTCTTAAATGCTGTGACTCTAAGTGTCTTACATGCTATGGTTCTAGGTGTCTTACATGCTATGGCTCCAACAAGTGTCTTACATGTTATAGCTCCACTATGTGTCTTACGTGCCATGACTCTAATTAAATGTCTTACATGCCATGGTTCTAACTAAGTGTCCTACACACTACAGCTGTAACTAAGTGTCTTAGATGCTATGGCTCCAACTTTATGGTGTTGTATCACTACAGATCCACTAATCAAGTATTTTATATAAAATACCATATAAGCAGAAATTTTAGCGAGGATTCAATTTTGGCATTATCAGCGAGGTTGTTGAGATTGATAAAATTGTATATCGCTAACAATTCATTCCACATTGGTGAGAAACAGGTGTGCTAACCATTTTGTTATCACTAACAATTCATTCCACATTGGTCACATTGTTGAGAAACAGGTGTGCTAACCATTTTGTTATCACTAACAATTCATTCCACATTGGTCACATTGGTGAGAAACAGGTGTGCTAACCATTTTGTTATCACTAACAATTCATTCCACATGTACGGCAGTTATCTGTTTTTAATCATAAAATCTTTATAATTACTTCTCACTAACATTATATGCCATATATTTAAGACAAAACACTAAATTTCCATCTAGCTAAAATTTCCACTTATACGGTATGTACAATCTCACGTAGTACTCCCCTGTCCTAACCTGAGCATCAAATTTGGGTCACATTGGTAAGAAACAGGTGTGCTTATGATTGCGCTACTTGAACACCTGTTGTTTTAGATGCTATATCTTAAACAAACTAGGGACCTCCAGGGCCGAGTGATAAGAGCATTTAGATGCTATATCTTAAACAAACTAGGGACCTCCAGGGCCGAGTGATAAGAGCATTTAGATGCTATATCTTAAACAAACTAGGGACCTCCAGGGCCGAGTGATTAGAGCATAGCACTTTGAACCATCAAGTATCTCACTTCTGGTCAGTGTTGGTTCAAGCCCCACTGGAACCTGAGCTGATTTTTGTGAGAAAATTCGCCAGTTTACTTGCGGAAGGCCCGTGGTCTCTTCCTGGGTTCCACGCAACCAGGTTATCTCCTTCAACATTAAAAACTGGCCACCACCATGTAACTGAAAAATTGTTGAGTGTGGCTCAAAACAAAAAATCAAAATCAAATCAAATCAAATCAAATCAAATCGAACAATCTAAGTATATTAGATCTAACTGTGAAACAATGTTGCTACTTACATCTCTATACCATAGTAAAACAAAACTCGTAAAGTAATAAATAATTTATTTATTGCACTTGATGTAACATTTATTGACAAGTATATGGTAATTCATATATGTTACATAAATACATGTACATTGTTTCCAATATGTGATGCACGACTTATAAGTTTAACATACACATTCTTAAATTTCAGGAGAGGCTTAAATATTACACTTCACATACGAATACTGTATACCTGAAAATTTTTGCACATGGTTATTATGGCTCTTTTGCAACCAGGAAGATTTTTGCCCTTTCTTTAAATTCACCCTAAATTATCACAGTTATGTAGATGGCATGCATATCCATGCTTCAGTTTTGTTTGTTTGTTTTTTTGTTTGTTGTTGTTTAACGTCCATACACACTGGGCATGCATATCCATGCTTCAGTTATTTAATTTGATTTTTGTTTGTTTTTTTTGTTTGTTTGTTGTTGTTTTCACTCATATCATATGGAGACGTCACCAAATGCCGGTGAAGGGCTTCAAAATTTGGCCTTTGCTCAGCACTTACGGCATTGAGCAGTGAGGTTTCTTTAACATGCCGACACCTACTGTGACATGGGACGTCGGTTTTTACTGTCTCATCCGACAGACAGGAAACCAACCTGCCGCCGGCTGGACTCAAACTCCCAACCTCACGATCGAGAGTCGAGCATGCTACCGACTGAGCCAGGCTGGCTCTGAAATTTGATTATTATTAGTCCTGATTTTAAATTCACCCTCTTGTCTAGAGGCATCAGGAAAGACCAAAATATTGTACATGATATAGCTATACTGTATAACCTGAAAATTTTCGCCCTTCGTTATTTTTTGCCATTTTGAGATGGAAGAAAAATTTGTCTGTCTTAAATTTACTCTACATTATCAAATATAGGCTACATGGGTGACATTTATCAATTACTGTTATTTCGCTTGACATGTTTGCTTGCATCTTAAATTTGCACTCATTGAAGGGCAAAAAGTTAAATTGGGGCAAAAAATTCTAGGTTTACAGAATATCTCTCTCTCTCTTGCTCTCTCTCTCCCCTCTCTCTCTCTCTCTTTCTCTCTCTCTCTCTCCCTCTCTCTTCTCTCTCTCTCTGAATGCACATTGCTCTTAAAACATTTCATATATCATTTATATGAAAATGCAACAACTACGGTAATACATGTATAATAGTGGAATGTAACTAGTCAAAGTTATAGTTATGTACTATCCATTATGTGTTTGTGCTGCCATCTACTTCCTCTTGGGCTGACTGGTCTTGTTGAATTTTTACAGTCTTCGGAGTTGTGTCTTTTTTGGGGAAGAAATCATTGGAATTAAATATGTCTGGAGGTTTAAATGTTGTGCTTTTCTTGTCTTCCTTTGATGTAGTTCGTTTCTGAAAAACGAAAAATATCAATATCTAAATCTGAAGGGAAGGGAAAGAAAATTCTGTTACAAAGTTCCTGGGCAAAGAACACCAACCTTCAGTGAGTAAACTGGCCAAACTTCCTCACAAAATCATCTTAGACTCATGTAAGACTAGAATGCATACTTACTACAGTAGAGTCTTTGTGGTTTCATGGATCATACAGCCAATGAAAATAATTTTTAAGCACTTGTCCAGGACTTTGAATGGGTGTGTTTAAGCTATCAAGGTCTTGCAAGCCAAACGAAAGACCGAAAAATACACTGTCATCAAGGTCTTTTCAAAGCACTTTTCAAGCACTCTGACAAAAAAATCTAGCATTTATCATTGAATTCAAGCACTTTTCAATGGTATTATTGTTCTTAAGCACTTTTCAAGGACTAACTGCATATTCAAGAACTTTTCAAGGTTTGTGCGAACCATGGGTTCAAACTTTAAAACGTTATGCTCTAAACTCCTGGCAATCTTCATTACATCTGAAAAATGTTTTAACACTCACATTCTTCCATTTTTTTTTTACACATTTGTATACCTTAAAATTAGATACTGTCCTAGTACCCCACCTTCCCTCCAAAAAAAGTAAACAAAACTTGTCACTGGCTATCAAATTAAGTTTGTTTCAACATAACATTTAACATCAGAGGCAATAAAAATTGCTGTTTGATTATCTCCCTTATACCACGTAGCATAATGTTCAGATATGTTTTCTATGTTGTTTTTTAAGTCCAGCAAAAAAACGTCACTGTGGCCGAGTGCTTAGAGCATTATGTTTTGAACCATGAAGTCTGATCTCACTTCTGGCTAGCACAGGTTTGAGCCCTGTTGGAAACTAAGCTGATTTTTGTGAGAAAATTTGCCAGTTTATTTGCGGAAGGCTGGGGGGACTCTTCCCCGGTACATTGTAACTGGGTTCCCTCCTCCACCATTAAAAACCAGGGTTACAAATTTCACAATTTCGGTGGATAATATCATGCTTTTTTCAAAAATGTATTCATTTTTTTCTTACAATTTATAGTTGTAGAGAACATTTTCTAAGACCAAGTACATAGTCACAAATATAGCTATATTTGCCCCATTCCAGGCCGTGGACCCATGCTCCCTGGATAAAAATTTCACAATCTTTGTAGATGGCTTCATGCTCTTTCTAAAAAAAATATTCAGTTTTGCTCTGCAATGTATCTTGATGACCATATTACTTATTGCCCCACTCCAGACTCCGAACCCTTGTTACCAGGGTAATAATTTTCACAATTTAGGTAGAAAGTATCATCATTCTTATCTTGTACTCAGTTTTCCATACAGTGAATAGGAGTAGAGAACAGATTTTCTAAGATAGATAACTGCTTGTGGTGATCTAGTGTTAGGGTGTTCAACTCGCATGTAGAAGGTCCCGGGTTCGATTCTCTGCAACAGGTCATATCAAAGACTTTTTTAAAAATGATAGTGACTGTTCCTTCGCCAAAGGCTCAGCTTACAAAGTAAGTGTCACGGGTCTTTTGGATGAGACAAAACTGAGTCCTGTGTCAGGGTAGGCTTGGCATGTAAAAGAACTGCATTGGCCTCAGTGCATAGCACAGGTCAAAATTTGTGGCACTTCACCTAAAGCTGGGGACATCTCTTTATAAGTAAAAGCTTCTTCATGAGATGTTTAACAACATACAAATAAATAATTTTGAAAAAAGCATTAAATACAATCAAACCTAGGCACTCAACAGAAACTGAAAATGTGGCTCTATAAAACAGGTCGCATTTGGTTCCAAGTTGATAAAAATCACAGGAAAATTGGTGTACATTATGCAGTGCATGGTAACACAAGTATCATTTTATTGTTAAAACAAAATCAGTTACAGTCAAACCTGTATATAACGACCTCCTTAGGAACACAAGAAAACCAGTCTTTATAGGGAGGTGGTCTTTATATAGAGATTGAGTTGTACACAAAAGGTACTATTGGGACATAAAAAAGGGTCGTGTTAGACAGGTGGCTGAGGTGGCTGCTGATTTAGGTATGTTGATATAGTGAAAATGATTTGGGGTGGGGGGAGGGGGACACACTGTGTTGAAGACGAGTGGCTGCTGAAAACAAGTGGCTGTTACGGCAGGTTTGACTGTAGCTTAAATACATGTATATGGACAATACTTACTGGACTCACAAATGATGACAGCATCTTTTTAAGTCCGCTGAATGATCCCATGTCGTCCTCGGCTTTGTTCACACACACTTCCAATAAATCAACATTGTCCCTCACCATGGCAACAAACAACTGTAAAACCCAATAAAAGCCTATTACATGTAACGCTATAAAACCAGCTTATCTCCCTTTAACTAATGTTTTTCATGAAAAATCAACTAAATAGACAAACTCATTGTAGTGGAATGTTTCAACGAGAGCTTAGAGCTGTCAAAGGGACTTGCAATGTTTTGGTCATATAAGACCGAGGGGGGGGGGGGGGGGGGGGGTGTCACGTAATACAGACCAGTTAATATATAGGAAATACTGTTGGGACACCTTAGATACAGTCACATAAGACAGGGAGTCTTTATATACAGGCTAGGGGGTCACTTGAGCAGTTTGAGCTGTATATACAAGTTAGATGTTATTTTGGCATTTCTGTAGGATTAAGAAAGGGCAGAGCATAGCAAAGCAGAGCGAGAAACCCAATCTTCATCATATAGAAAACATCTAAATTATATCTAAGTGGCTTAAACAGCAAGTGGTTGGATATTCGCATTTTTACTCCCCCATCAGCTGTCTATGCTGTGAAGACATTTTCTTCAGAAAGAAGACGATTGCTTTGACAATTTGTGATTGGTTGATTTTAAAAATTGTTGTCTAAATTACCTGAGTAAACCAGGTGACCTTAACTCATTCACCCCTAAAGATACATTTGGACTGACCTAAGTCATTGATTAACAGCAAAGTCCATTGTTTTTCAAGGGTTGGTGAGTTCAAGAGCTGTATTGAAATGTAAGACATTGGAATAAACAAAATTTCTTATCTAATTCATCAGATGCCTGCTTTTGAGAGATGAAATTTTGAATATGACTCAATGCAAAACTTCCAATACCATGGGTCTAAAAATATGTAACTTTCTGATTTTATTATTTTCTAAAATCAGAATTAAAAAAGAACGTGAAGTGCAAATTCTTTGAATTTTTCATGTAACTTGGGAAGAATTTATGTAACAATACTTTGCATTTTACACTGAACTAAATGCATGTACTGGTACATGTATTATCCCTATGACAACTGCAGACCAAAAAATGACCAATGTAACCATGACAATATATTATCATACCTCTAATCTGTCAATCTTGTCAAATGTTTTCTGTATTTCTCCACACTTGCTTTGTATTTTCGGTAATGTTTCATTCAGGCATAAACTGGTATCGCTCCTAATCTGTAAAATGTTTGAACAAATGTGTAATCTTCAACACTGATAAAAGCATTCAACAGGTGTCATCTTTTTTACCTTTCCCTTTTACCACCCCACAGACCATAACAGACAGAAAAGGGCATACCCATCTACAACAGAAAAGGGCATACCATTACAATACCTGGGGGAGGGGGGTTTGACAGGAATAAAGGTGGTCTTAACAAATTGTAAGGTACAGGTAAAGTATGTTCAAAATCTTTGTTTCATTGGTATTTTACATCGCACTCAACAATTTCTCAGTTATATGGTGGCAGCCATTTTGTAACGGTGGTGGAGAGAACCTGTTTACAATGTACCCGGGAACTGACCATCGGCCTTTTGCAGTAAACTGGCAAACTTTCTCACAAAAACCAGCTCATATATCTTTGACAGTGGAACCAGTCTTGTGAGACCAATCTCATCAAAGACCACCTGTCTTATCAAACCACACTTGGAAAATCACTTTGTTAAGTAAACCTTTAAGTAAAACCATTATGAGAGACCACCCGTATGGTAAGACCAAATTTCGTATGAATTTTTACATTTCTGATGGATAAAATCAGACACTATTTTTATGCTACATTTGTACATAAGGCCTAGGGTATTCAAGATTTTTCAAAAATTTCCAGACACAAGTTCCAACATTGAACAACATTAGAAATATCTCTTTACTTCTGTATTTTTGTAGTCAAGCATTAAACTCTTTCGTACTTATTACTGTGATGTAATTGTTCTAAAAACTTGGATAAAGATGATCTCATAGAAAAGAAACCGCTCACAGTGGTCTAGTGGTAGAGTGTTCGACTCGCAAGTGGAGGGTACATAGTACCAGGTTTGATTCCGAGTACTGGGTCATACCAAGAAACAAAAACTGGTAGTGACTATTCCCTAGCCAAACACTCAGCATACAAAATGAAATCATGGGTCTTTGGAATTAGACTTAAAAACAAGGTCCCATGTCATGGCAGGCGTGGCACGTAAAAGAACCACCACTGCATTGGCATTAATCCATAGCACTGGTCAAAATGTTTAGCACTTCACCTAAAGCTGATGACATCTCAATATAAATGAAAAAATTCTTGACCAGGTGTAAAACAACAAACAAACAAAAAAATAAAAAATAAAATTCATTTTTTACCATATCCACTAAGGTACAAAACTCGTCCAGCTTGGTCAACATTTCTTCAATTGATTCATTGAACTTCTCTTGCTGCAAGAAAAAAATATCGGAAGTTAAATATGACATTTACCTTGTCCAATGTAATTCAGTCAGTGTTGTCTATAATTCAATACATGAGTAGTGCGGTCAATTAGAAATGAATTATCATTGAACTGGTGTTAAAGAAATAATCTATTACGGTGGTAACTGATGTGTAAATAAATATATAAATATATATATATATATATCATAGGCGTCGGAACCGGGGGGGCTAGGGGGGGCTTAGCCCCCCCACTTTTTTTGCAAAGATAGACATAGGTGTTGAAAATTGGGGCTTAGTCCCAGACGTTTCTGGCGTGTGTGTGTGTTTTAAGTTGGTTTAGCCTCCCCACTTTCAATTTGCTTCCGACGCCAATGTATATATAAATATATATTTATATATATATATACACACACACATGTCATGTATATATGCAGTGACATGCCAAAATTGATGTAACTTTTTAATTATTTTATATAAATTTACAATTTTTCAAGACATTAATAGATACTCATTTCTAAAACTCAAAATATCTAGCAGTTTCATTGTGTATTTGCACATTATGTTCAAGTTTTTGGTTTTGAAGATTCAGAAATCTTAACAGAAAACTGATTTTTTTTATGTCACCATTCCCTATAAAACACCTATTAAAAAGAGATATCAAAAGTTTGTATCTGGTAAAAATCAGTACTACATGTACCGTATATAACAAAGCAATGAAAATTATAACAAAACAAGCACATTAACTTCAAAACAGTAATGGTTAATTGTGGAAATTGTATTGGAATTCAATGGGAAATGACTATGTTATAATTTTGGGGAAAACAAAATGTTGTTTTATATGAAATATATATAGAAAACAAAATGTTGCATCAATTTTGGCACATCACTGTACATAATATACTGGTCAGGGACCAGTAGCCGGCTAGGACCAGTAGCCGGCTATGATGTGATTTTTTCTTTATTTTATACCATGACAATATAAATTTTTTTCTTCTGTTTGAGAAAAATATAATCATCATGATTTTTCTCACAAAACCATCTCTTTAGCCAAAATAATAAATGTCAGTCTGGTCCTAGCCGGTTCTGATCCCTCATGTATATATCTAGCCCTAAAAATTCCAATCAATTTTGGATTTGGCCAAAACATAGGCTGACAAATTAAAAATCCAGGGGGCAAATTTAAAATGAACATGAAGATATCGACCTCAACAACAGAAGCATGGAAATACATGTACATTGGAACCTCACTATTAAGACCACCCCTGACCTGGTTACAGTGTATTACGATATCCTTCTAGACTCAAAATGGTCTAAATTTGTGAGGTGTTACTTGGAACCTCGATATTAAGACCATCCTTTGACTGGCCAAAGTGGTCTGATTAGTAGGTTTACTGACTTCAATATTAAACCACCCTTCTGACTGACTCAAAGTGGTCTGATTAGTGGGTGTTACAGTGGAACCTTGATTTAAAACCCTTCTGACTGACTCAATGATTAGTGAGGTGTTACAGTCTTGAGACCACCCTTCTGAACTCAAAACAGAAGTTACAGTGGAACTTCAATATTAAGACCACCCTTCTGACTGACTCAAAGTGGTCTGATTAGTGAGGTGTTACAGTGGAACTTGATATTAAGACCACCTTTCTGACTGACTCAAAGTGGTCTGATTAGTGAGGTGTTACAGTGGAACCTTGATATTAAGACCACCCTTCTGACTGACTCAAAGTGGTCTGATTAGTGAGGTGTTACAGTGGAACCTTGATATTAAGACCATCCTTCTGACTGACTCAAAGTGGTCTGATTAGTGAGGTGTTACAGTGGAACTTCAATATTAAGACCACCCTTCTGACTGACTCAAAGTGGTCTGATTAGTGAGGTGTTACAGTGGAACTTCAATATTAAGACCACCCTTCTGACTGACTCAAAGTGGTCTGATTAGTGAGGTGTTACAGTGGAACCCTGTTATTAAGACCACCCTTCTGACTGACTCAAAGTGGTCTGATTAGTGAGGTGTTACAGTGGAACTTCAATATTAAGACCACCCTTCTGACTGACTCAAAGTGGTCTGATTAGTGAGGTGTTACAGTGGAACCTTGATATTAAGACCACCCTTCTGACTGACTCAAAGTGGTCTGATTAGTGAGGTGTTACAGTGAAACCCTGTTATGACTGACTCAAAGTTTCTGAGGTGTGTTACAGGGAACCTCGCTATTAAGACCACTTAACTGACTGACCAGTGGTTTTAATGAGGTGACAGGGAACCTCGCTCACCAAGTGGTCAAAGTGATTAGTGAGGTGGTCTTAGTGAGGTTCTGTTTGTATTAGATATTTTATCAAGAGACTGGATATTCGTGGTCTTAATTGTGAGGTGGTCTCCTAAGTGAGGTGGTCTTTAGACAAGGCTCCTCTGTACATGCTATCTATGCGACTTTGACCATTTAGGGCAAATTTAAAACAGGGATAACATGTTTCCTGTTGCAAAAAAGGCGAAAAAAACAGAAGCAAAACAAAACTATTTCCTTAACTCATTTACCCTTGTAGCCACATTTGAACTCATCCATTTCAAAGAATGGAATAATCCACTGTTAGAAAGCAGGAGTGTATGATTTAGATTTCAAATTTTATAATAATTTTACATGCATTTATATTAATTTGTTCACCCCTAAATTATAATGGTAGACTATACACATACTATCTTCTGATTTGGGTGAGTCTAAATGTGACCACAGGGGGAGATGAGTTAAGGGATACTTCACAACATCTAGAGTAGCTCAAACTTTTTGCCCTTCTATTTAAACTATATTTACTTTATAATTGATCAATAAGAATCATGTAAACCTGGCAGCTTACAATCTTGCGTGATTTTTTGTATTGATGTCTGGGCAATGGCAATGGAGTGCTTACGGTGTCTTTTAGCAATGCCAACATTTATGAAATAAATATTCCGGGAATGCCAACAAGTTGAATACATTGTAGGTGTTGGTTCAGTGATAAGAAGTGTTTTGATAGACACAGACTAACCATGTGAACAGTTCACTGCACTACCTTGACACCTGTACAGGGTCTGGCCACCCAGAGTCTGCCCCCTGGTAAAATTATTCACCCCATGGGAAATGTTTCAACAGACTGATGTCATGATGTCATTATCAAAGGGTGGATACATGTAATTTCCATGCAGGTGATGTCAACAAGCAGCCATCTGTCAATTCATCAAACTAAATATCAAGCATTATTATATAAACAATTTTATATTTTGATTCTTTTTTAACAGAAATAGAATTTCTCATCATTTATAAAAAAAAAATAAATTCAACATTTGATTATATCCAAGATGCTACCAATTGCGAAAACTATTTGAAAGAAAATATTTTGACCCCCATACCACCAAAGATATAAAGCTTTATACATATATATACATTAATATATATAAATGTATATGTATTTATATATTTATCTTAGTACACAAAAACTGTCAAAAAATACATATGATGCCTGGGGTCTGGAAAATGTTTTGAAACCACTTATTCAATGGACGAATGTTAAACAAAAAAGTGCTTGCCGAATGTGGAATATCATTCATCTAAATAATAATAATAATAATAATAATAATAATAATAATAATAACTAGAATTCGTTTTCACAACCCCAACTGTGGACATAAGGAAAATGACTCAGCACTTTTAACATGCATCAGAGTCCAGTCCATTAGTTAGCATGTAATTTTGGCTTTCCCATTGTCAATTTTCCCCATTTAAGTAGAAATATCCCCACAATCACCTGCATATGGTGTTGAAATTTTGAAATTGAGCTGTGACCTTCATTTTTGAACCGATGACCTTGAAAATTGCCACAGAAATTCTTCTGACCATTCCTTACAAATGTCTCATATATATACAGTAAAACCTGCTATAGCAGCCACCTCTATATAAGTATTACCTGTTTATAAAGGCCAGTTTTTTCAAGTCCCTTGACTGCATACTTTAACTAAATTGAACCTGTGTATAAGATTCACCTGCACATAAGGGTAAATATTTTCTGGTCCCTTGGGTGGCCCCTATATACAGGTTTCACTGTATGTGCATACAAAAATTTTTTGAGATATTTAATGAAGGAAAACAGTAGTGATTTCGTAATGTTTCATCCAGAATTTTGTCGTCTATCCGATTTGGCTTCATTTTACATGTTTTAATTTAGACCTGAATCAGCTACATTATATCAAATATTTCTTAATAAAAATTTACTTTCAGGAATTTTTTACATTAATGATCTAATAGATAATCAATTCTACTATCTATAACCAAAAAATTGTACATGTTCACTCATCCTTAACGGAGAAATTCAAAAAGGGCTTAAACAGTTTTAAGGGTCCTACACCCTTTTTTTTTGGTTGATCAACACCAAAATCTAATCAACGAAGAACAAACATATGATCTATCATTCTGTGAAGTTTTAATTAGAATCATTTCAGAAATGGAGCTGAAACCGTGTTGCACCCGACCAAATTTTTTTATGGATTTATCATCTTGGACCCTTTTATCTCGAAACATTTTAACTTTTTAGGAGCATGTTTTGTATCTATCACCATAACTGTCTTTTGAAAATACTTGATCAAAATATTATGTATGTTGAACAAAAAAAGGACAGTTTTTTTGTTAAAGGGCCAAAACTCGTTCAAGAGCAATGGACCCATTGACATCTGAAATGTCATGAAACTCTCAGAACACGTTTGAAACTTAGTGTGGCATATATTGTGTGAAAATGGTGAAAAATGAGCCCAAAATTGAATGGAGCAAAAAAAGGTCCTAACATGGACCTGGTCCAAAAAGTCATGTGATACATGTTTTCAACTAAAAATGTGCTCAGGATTCGGAATCTGAACTTTGTTTTTTGAAATTCGGCCTCGTTTCAGAATAATTTTTAGGGGTCAATTTTGACCACTTTGGCCCTTTATATCTTGGAACCTGTAAGAGATAGAGAAAAACGGAGACCACTTCACAGAATCAGCAAACGAAGAACTATCTAGATCTCAAAGCGCATCAAAATCTGTCTGATAGATTTCCTGATCTATAACATCCCAAAAAATTGAAAAAACTGACCTGGACCCTAAAGGGGTCAATGAACACGTACCACCAAGTCACCAGCTGGAGCCCGTAAATGCCAGAACTTGTACGCGTAAACATAATTGTGATCTGATGTACCAGTTTTTCTGAATTTTGTCCACACAAATGAAAATAATAATAATAATAATAATAATAATAATAATAATTATAATAAACAGGATGTTGTAAATATTTACTTTCTATCATGGTTCATCAAGAACAAAACTTTATTTCTTGTCAATTTCATCAAACACAGAAATCAATCTCTTTCATTCATTTTCTGTATATGACTTAACTGTAGTGTACTTTTGCCCAGGTGATTGCGTGTATTTACATATATGTAGACTTCTGTTTTCCTGGTGAAATTTTCCTTGCTTTGGGCATTCAACTTTCATTGGCAAATCACAAATCAAATGAAAGGTTTGCTGTTCTGCCCGACATTTTAACTTAAATATGAATAAATCATGTATATATCATTTTTGTTAAGGCTATATTGTAACCATCCTACAGTTTATAATTATATACAAATATCTATGTTCAGGTACATTTTTGTAGCTATAGGGTTCTCTGTTGAGTAAAATTTTGCCATTGCAATAGACTGAATTAGAGCTGTTATTGACAGATTTTTGTTATATTCTCACACACAAAAAAAATCTTTGTATGTAATTCCGAAAACAAAAAATGTCACCCACAACTGGATTTGAACTCCAGACCTCCTTGTCAAAAGTCCGAGACTGTTAACTGGCTGTTGTCACTAATGGGAATTATGTTGTTCAACAAAACAATCAATTGAATCTTTGTGTTTATGCATAAAAAATGCGTTATATAAATCAGATTACAGTATAATTCTTGCATATATACATTTCTTCCTCTAATTACAGATAAAAAACATAAAATAAATGTGTAAGCATAGTAAATATAAAGGGAGATAATCAAGATCATACAACAAGAATTACGTGCAATTCTATGTCTTGTATGTTCCTGCTTTGATTATAGGAAAAACAGCTGCTTTGTTTACAACATGGGCGCAGACATTTTGGACACCCAAAGTTGTGCGGAGGGTAAAATGAGCCCAGCGATCTGATTGGTCATTAAATGAAAAAATTAGTTTTGCCATTAAATAAGTGAAATTAAGGTGATAAAAAAGATACATGAATATTGGTAGTACTTTGGAAAATTATAGGGTTGACGGTTTGAAAATTTAAAGGGAGGGGGTCATATGAGAATAGATATTTTCCTTTGGTGCGGAATACTATGAGTCGTAAACAAGTGAAAATTTGAAGTAAAAATGCAACGGCAACCTATACTTTTGATTGCATATTTTGTTATCAAAAATATTGATCATTCAGCACAGAGTACTTATTTGACCCAGATTTAATAAACATGAGAGTGACAGTGACCTGAAGTTTTGTTAATTAGCATTGAGGCCTATGGGAAAATATTTGGTGGTGTCTGTCCTATAGAGAAATGCACATTTGACACATGTAGGCTGGATGAAGCCTTAAAATAAGTCATTTCTCTTATTTTTATCACCTAAGTTGCAATTAATTCACTTTTGCTCATACTTTTAAACAGATTTGAGGGTCTCTATGAAATGGAGCACCTGTTGGGGGTCCACAAGGTGCAAATTTAATAGGTGTGCTGCCTCTACACACATTATTATGCATTTGTTGCATATTGAGATCTCTTAATTTCATCTGTATGTTTTATACAACACCTAGAACTAATATTTTATCCTTTATTGGTCAAAATTTCATCTGTACTTGGAAAATTCAAGTATACCCCCCTCTCCTACAAACATGCACATGTTCTTATATTAAAAATCATATAGTTATGGTTATGCATAGTGACTAATTTTAGCAAAATATTTTGGAAATGATGTTTCTGTTGTAAATTTTAACTCATTTGAATTACAATCAGACCTTTTTGAGGTAAAGGCTGGTTGATTTTCTTCTTTTGAGGGCAAAATCTACATATTGGACCATGTCATTTGACTCGTGCAGTGTATTTTGTACCTTTAGTTATATATATGTACTGTATCTGAAGGGTAAGCACCATCTCGTTTTTAAGAAAATTGTATTAAACTGCATTTTAGTATTTAAGTCTCATCAGTAAAATATTTCATCATGCCATATACACTGAAAACAGTATAAAAATTAATTTAAATAACCCCCCCCCCCCCCCCCCCTTATGCTGATCTGTACACAAGAATTTCCACATTGTGGTTAGGTCATATTGTGTTAAATTTGGGTCATAGATAATTTGTAAATAAAAAAATTCTTAAGAAATAGGGTGTTTTAAGATTTTTTTCATAATCTATCAACATTTTAACCTGTAGAAGGAATATTTCAATTTCTTAAATCCAGGAAATAAGTGTCCAATAAGAGATTTTTATCTAATTATCATATTCAAGTACCTGTAAAGATAATTATAAAGTATCAATTATATTTTTTTCTGTATTAACTCATCTAATATTCATTCAAGTTGCATGTTTTCATAAGTTTTCTAAATTTTCAGTCATGCATTTTTTTTTGTTTGAATCACTTTTTTTCATCCCCCCCCCCCCCCCCCCCCCCCCCCCCCCTCCAGCAAATATCACAAATATCACTTAACACTCTCTTGGGGTCATACCAGACAAAAATTAACACCTGATATTGACTTTTATTGGTTTCAAAACTTAGTATAATTAAAATTAGATTTAGTTTTTCATCTGAAACAGAACTATAAATATATGTCACATCCTTTTAAAAGCAATTTGACTAGCATTTTGCACCATTTAAGTGTAAGTCATTTTTAAGTCAGACTCAGAGTTCTGGCCTCTGTATTTAATTAGTTACATTATGAGACTGTAATTAAGGGATGAAACAAAACATGGACATGTCTGAAAATGATTACATAACATATTTTATATAAATGAACACAATAAGTCTAGTGAAATGTGTTGTGTATAAGGGTATCCCCTCCCAGAAGTTTTACACTTTTATTAAGGGTGCACTTCATTCCTTGTCAATAAAAACAATTTGAAGATATCAAAAATGACATGGTTTACTTTTAAGTGAGCTTCAGAAATTCTTCTTTACTTCTGGTGACTAAATGGTTCCATGCTCATTAAGAAATGATCCAAATTTTAAGTTTTTGTGAAGAAAATGGTATATTTTGTCACTTTTTCCATTATTAAGGGGTACCGTCTACCCTTAATTGATATCATGATCGATATTGGTAAATAATGGTATGAAATCATTCAAAATAATGAAGTATATCTGTTACATACAATTCTGAATGAAAATCATGAAAGAAAAACAGACAACTTCTTCATATAATGTGTTTATTTGTTAATATCAATGAATGGGATCGAGAGGTTGGGGTGTGACACATTATAGACTGTGTTTCTCTTCAGGTTGGGTTCCCATCCTCATTATTAAGGGGGCTTGGTGTACAGTTAGTGAGATATCCAAAAAATGTAAAATGACCATTTTTGGCAATGTTTTGGATAAATCTATAGGAAAAACAGCTGCTTTGTTTACAACATGGACACCCAAAGTTGTGCGGAGGGTAAAATGAGCCCAGCGATCTGATTGGTCATTAAATGAAAAAATTAGTTTTGCCATTAATAAGTGAAATTAAGGTGATAAAAAAGATACATGAATATTGGTAGTACTTTGGAAATCATAGGGTTGACGGTTGAAAATTTAAAGGGAGGGGTCATATGAGAATAGATATTTTCCTTTGGTGCGGAATACTATGAGTCGTAAACAAGTGAAAATTTGAAGTAAAAATGCAACGGCAACCTATACTTTTGATTGCATATTTTGTTATCAAAAATATTGATCATTCAGCACAGGGTACTTATTTGACCCAGATTTAATAAACATGGGAGTGACAGTGACCTGAAGTTTTGTAAATTAGCATTGAGGCCTATGGGAAAATATTTGGTGGTGTCTGTCCATTAAATGTAGCAAAGTATACAAATGTACCTGTTACATGCCGTATAAATAAGTCTGGGATAGGGGATGTGCATGTATTTCAAATTATAACATAAGTAAAAATATATATATGTATTCCAGGGGTAGGTGCAAGATCTCTATATGCAATACTGAATGTGTCTCCCCATAACAATCAATAATATATATGGTTTAAGGGTGGGCTGTAAATGGTTTTTAAGTTATAAGTAAAAATATATATTCCATGGTGTGGGGCAGTACCCCCACATACATGACAGATGTACACCACTGAATGTAGTTCCCCATAACAATCAATAATATATATTGTTTAAGGGTGGAGCTATGAAAGGCTTTTAAGTTATAAGTAAAAATGCAAGTAAAAAATGTACATTTCTGGTGGTGGGGCAGGACCCCCACATACACTACTGAATGTGTTTCCCTATAACAATCAATAATATATACGGTTTAAGCTGGTAACCAAAACTTAATGTTGGAGCTAAATGCAAAGTTGGAAGCTGTCGCTGTCGGAAAACCAAAACCTATGTCTCGATTTCGCAACTTCGTCATGGTGAGACAAAAATGAATGAAAATGACAAAGTCTGAAAAGATATCAAAAACACATTAAAAATTTAATATCCAATTTCTATAAAGAACACAATTTTGAATCATACATCCATGTACATGTATACTTAAAGCACTCAGATAAAATCCATTGTCCAATACATGCAGTGGTTCTGGAGGACGAGATATTCAAAGAGGGGTTTCCCTCTAGGACCTATATCTGAGACTTTTTCCATTTTGATTCACAGGAACAGACCAGCGTGTGTCCGACCACTGGCGCCTGCTCTGAGTTGGGTTCCTTCCCATGACTCAACAGTATTCTTATTACAGACACTGCCAAAAACCTGAATTTACGACTTTGATTTTCGAAAGAATGATGGCACAAAACACTGATTAGAAACAAAAAATAATGAATTTTCAGAATATTCTGCCACTTGTCAGTCACATTTATGTTCAACTTCTGAAACATTGACAAAACCTGGCTGATACAAGTGTGTACTGTATAAATGGTAAGCACCCAATGTTAAGTGCCAAATTGAATATTTCCGGCATTATTCGGGGTCGTTTTGACTTGCACTCGTGTCATTGAGAGTGAAGCTTGAATGTTCAGCAAAGCGAACTCAAAGATAATGTGTACATAACATAGAAACATGACAGAACTGTGTCAGAAGTTATACACTATACAGCCTAAAAAATTATCCAGCAGTTAATCTTTTTAGGAGCGTGTTCGATTCACTGTTCAGGAAAATCCAGACAAGTGGAACACCAATCAAACGCTCTGGAACACTGTCCTGGACAGGTTCCGACTGTGCCATCCAAAAAGGTGGTGCAGCCGGAACAATGACGTTATAAACATGATGGTAGTAAGAAAGTTGGTGATGGCAGTTGCAGTATTGTACTTTATATAAATGCCCCTGCAGCATTTATTTCACAATTATCCAAGTGGTGTTGCAGCACAAATGTGTAAGAACAAAAGTTAATTACAATTCATCTTGGCAACTGAGCCATAAACTTACGGGAATTATGTAAATTTTATTTCCATCTTTGAAATAACTACTTCCTGCCCTGGTATATTTGATTAATATCTTCGATGATGATCACAATGTCTCATATCCGAGATGTGGGTTCGAATCTTGCTTGAGGCAATTAAAATTGAAATAAGATTTTTCTCCATCTCATGTGAGAATGTTGCCAGAAAAATGGGCCATTCTAATTTTTTTTATTTTAATGTCCACCCTCAAACCAAAAACCTATTCGACCTGTACTAATAGTAAAAAAATTCTGCTCACATCAGTAATTTACGTTTTCGGATCAAAACAATGAAAACATGTGAATGGGAAAGTGTGTCTATAAATAACATAACTCAAGTCACATTACATCTATCATCTTACTGTATCCAACGTCAATGTAAGCTCCAAGCTTCTCTGACGTACTTGTATTTTCACTAACATATGTATATTCGACTTCCGGTTTCAGAAATTTTTTAATTGTAGCAGCTTAAAGAAAATTTCAAGGGGTGTAATTTCCTGGCTTTGTTTAGTCTGCTTTTGAACATATTCAGTGATGGTGTCATGACAACTTTCTCTGGGAGGTTGTTCCAAATACCTACCACTCTGTTAATAAATGTGTTTTGGGTTAGATTTGTCCTGTGCCTACGCTTATAGAGTTTTCTGGGATGACCTGTAGTTTGATCGACTTGCAGTGTTAGATGTTTTTCTATGTTGATTTGATCTAGATTTTAGTCAAAATTTTATACACTTGAATGATGTCAGATTGAATTCTTCCATACTCTAGAGACGGCAAACCTATTAATTTTAATCTTTCTGAGTATGTTAGGATGTTAGGTGACTTATTAATCATATTCTTTTGGTTGCACGTCTTTGTACATTTTTAATGGCTAGTATATCTTTCTAAAGGTACGGTGACCAGACCACAGAGGCATATTCCAGGTGTTTTAAATATCAATGTCCATAAAAGTATATGTTATGAATATAATTTCTAAAATTTTATTAGCCTTATTTATGGATGTTTGTATATGCATACTAAATTTAGGTTGGTGTCAAAGGTTGGTGTCAAAGGTGGTGTCAAAGGTTGGTGTCAAAGGTGAGGTCAAAGGTGGTGTCAAAGGTTGGTGTCAAAGGTGACCACTAAATCTTTTTCTTGGTCATCTGTGTCTTTGATGACCAACTTTATATTAGGGTTTGCTCTACCTATAAACATATGTTTGCACTTTTGAGCATTTAGGGTCATAAGCCAATCTTTGGTCCAATTTACTACTTGATTTGTGTCATTTTCAATGAGTGTTTTGTGTGGTGTACAACTTAAACTCATCTGCAAACAATTTTATTATATTTTCGATCTCATTAAGCATGTCATTTACATATATACCAGAGTATCTAAAATTCACCGGTCTTACCTGAAAAACCGGTAAATTTTACAAAAGTCCGTTGAAATCTATCTGTGTAAATGCTGGGTAAAATCGGAGAATTTTATATGCCCCAGCATTTCCACAGAAATTAACTTGACCATTGCTCCAACAAAAAACACTATTTTTTGTAATGTACAGCTCAGATAGTGCACTGATTAAAGTGAATAAATTTTGAGATTATGACAGACACAAGTTGAGTATTTTCCCTAATGTGTGAACCACATGACTTTTCAAATGCATTTTTGGCAGCTGATCACATGACACCACTGTAATGGCGGAAATCGGCATCGAACTGGAACAGTGCTCTTACACCACAAAAAATCAATTGCAGATGCAAATTTTTGTTGTATTTCAGTTGATACATGATATTAAAACTTCTTCCTGTTTTATGATGCAGTAATATTTATTTTCAGGTACATTAACATGGTTAAAATGGGGACGAGATGAACACAAGTTTTCAACCCAAATTGTTATCAATTTTTGGTTTGATTTTGGCATGAAGTGTCATCTGCAAAAGTTTAAGTTATAGTCCAGTCATTTTACGGCAAAAATAGGCAAATACCTAAACTAATTGCAAAAGAAATTATTTCATGATTTTCACAAAGTTAGATGTGTATATTATGGTATGTCAAAAGTCTACCAGTATTGGTTGGGTGGAACATTACAAAATTTTGAATTTTTTAAAAGGACTGATAGCAGAAAATTATGGCTAAAAAAAGGGGGGTAGGGGTATTAAATTGATTCAATTTATCAGTTTACAGCAATATATATCAACATATTAAATATTCATAGATATAAATATTGCCAATATTTTATTTTATATCAGTATTTTAAAAATTTAAGAAATTGTTGACGTCATTATGACGTCATAATTACATGTGTGTCTCTTAAATACCGTCAGGATTCTATATTTCATTACACAGATCCTACTGGCAGCTGTCTTATCCTCTAGTTGCTGATTGGCTTATATCATACTCTCTGTTCTTGTTCAATTGTTATATGACCCTCAAAATCACTTTGTAGGTTAATATAAGAATCAAAAAACACTTAGATGTACATGGGTATTAATAAGACTTTACAGTATAGTAAAAATGACATCGTTATCATTGTACTTGTTTCACATCTCGCCGCTTTTTACTGAAGTAAAGTAGTCAGATAGGACAATCAAGTAATAAATAGATGACCATTTTTATATCATATCCCCATATCAACCCGAGACTCTCATATCGTGATTTATGAGGCCAAGAGTTAATATATTAGGATATTATATGAAAATGTCATG
Source organism: Atrina japonica (assembly GCA_030159075.1). Taxonomy (NCBI): domain Eukaryota; kingdom Metazoa; phylum Mollusca; class Bivalvia; order Pterioida; family Pinnidae; genus Atrina; species Atrina japonica. The sequence continues at coordinate 45,193 of BROG01000727.1, read as the reverse complement.
TTATAAGCTTTTTATCATACGCATGAGGCAAGAATATATATATATATATATATATATATATATATATATATATATATATATATATATATATATATATATATATATATATATATATATATAGTGGTATAGATAGGTCCAAAGTGGTATAGATGGGTCAAAAAAGTGGGAAGGAAGGGGGGCACAACCGTTCAAAATATTGACTTCTGCTTTGAAAGAAATCAAGTATTTAAAAAAATTGTGGCTGTGTGATAAAAGAAACTACATCAAAAAGTGGGGAGCACAAACATATGCAACCCCCCCCTTTCAAAAGTGGGGGGGAGCACAAGCCCTGTGGTCCTCTGCCTCCTGTCCTACACCCTTGTATATATACATATATATATATATATATATATACACACATATATATCCAAAATGCCCAAGACGTTAGTTTCTGTCAATGAGACTTCTACAGTTGAGCTTAAATTGAATTTTTTCGAGAAAAAAGTGGTAGGGCTATTATATGCCTAAGAGTTTCCACTGTAAATATAAATATCCAATTTGTTGTATTTGTAGTTTTGATTGGTACTTCTTCAGTTTACTTCTTCCTGTGCTTTTGTTTTTGTTTTTATATAAAACATCTCAGATACCAAAGTATAAATCTTTAGGATGTCCAGGATATAGATACAAATCTGGTAAAAATGGACAAACACGGACCTCTGGAAACCAAGAGGTGGGACCAAGTGACATGGAGGAGTAAGCATCCCCTGTCGACCGGTCACACCCGCCGTGAGTCCACAGTCAAGTACAAATGAAATGCGTGAGAAACGAATCCTCGTCACAATTGGTACAGACGTCTCAACAACCGCCAATGAAAAGGCAACTCAACATTTCACCTACTGAAACAGAGTAATCGCAAACAAGGCTATTATACCGACCGTAAAATATGCGAAACTTTGATATCAAACGCGGTTTTCGACATCCCTGTGTCAATAATTTGTCAGTGAGAAGTTTACATCTGTGTATGAAATGTTCATATGTTGAACACGTCCTGGCATTTCATCAACAATATTTCCTCTGTCATCATCCAGAATATTTCAACAGCCAATAAGACTATTTATTATGGTGTTTCCGTGAGAAACTTCAGCATGTAGCTACCAGACGACATTTTAGAGTGTAATGATTATACGACTGATATAAGGGATGGCTCATTCTGATGCGATATGGATAATAGTTATCAAATCCCCTGATATGGATTTGAAATCCAAATAACTCCCTACTGGTATGAATGACAAATTTTGATAATAAATTCATATTCATTAGGGGTGTATGATGAAACAGTTGTTGACTCTTGATATTGGTTGCCACCTTGATTTATCAACCCCAAAGAAAGTGATATTCACTGAGGCCATTGATAATTTAAGGTGTCACATATCATCAAAAGTCAATAGTTGTATAGTTATATCATATTTCAGTTGTTCGACAAAATCCACAAAATGTTGAAAACCAAAATTGTGCTTTCATATCGTAAAATTGACCTGTGCTATGGACAGATGCCAAGGGTTCTTTTATGTGCCATGTTCTCCATATTTTATGTGCCATGTCCTCCATGTCACAGGGCCTCGGGTTTATATCTCATTCGAGAGAGCCATTGTGGCTCAGTGGTAGAGTGCTCAATTCGCAACCAGAGGGTCACTGGTTTGAGCCTCTGCGGAGGCAGCTACCTTTTCTTGTCCTTCGGATGAGTGGTAAAATTCGGAAAAACTTTAAAAGAAAGGCAAATCAGAATTCCAAAGTCATATAAGATAAAATGAAAATGGAAAAAAAACAAAAAGCAAGTGCCTAAGTGATAAGATGCGGATAATGAACATCTTATAATACATTCTGTTGAGATATAAATGCTCTTGTTGGACTTAAGCCCCGTTCATGTGGACAACTTTTACTCCAGGAGTAAATTTGCATGATATGTAAATTTACCCACCTATGTAAAATCAAATTTGCTATGCGTTCATGTGGAAAAAATAGCATGTATGTAAATTTGTTATATGCACTAGTTTTACTAAACAGAAGCATCAAAGTAGATTTAATGGAGGTACGCCCTCCACTCCCCCTCCCCCGGACACCAAAGAATAAATGTATGAATAATAAAAATAAACTCTATATGAACTGCACAATATTTCTTTTCCACTTTTTTATTTTATTTTTTCAATAGTATGTATCTGGCGCAAAAAAGTGATTGCATTGCCATCAGTCCTCTGGAAGAAGACTACACCAACATGATATTACATGTAATATACTGGCTTCCTCAGCAATGACAAATATTATGTTTAGTAATCATGAAATGACATGGCGCATATAGCCAGGTATGCTCCTCTATTACAGAAGTGAATACCCAACATCAGTAAATTTGAAATGCGTCCATGCGCCACATTTGCATAGCATGCAAATTTGCACATGAGTAAATTTACTTTTGCACTACCTCAGAAGTCAGTGCAGATTTGCTCCACATGTAAATTTACTTATGTGAATTAATGTGTGCATGTGCCACATTTGTACACATGAGTAAATTTACTTATCTATGTATTTTCACACATGTGTGCAAATCTTGCAAACGGGGCTTAATATTAGATAAACTAATGTGCCAACCTGTGTCAGTCGGTAGCACACTTGACTCTTGATCATCAGGTCGTGAGTTCAAGTCTAGCCGGCGGCAGGTTGGTTTCCTGTCCTTCGGATGAGAGAATAAAAACCGAGGTCCTGTGTCACAGTAGGTGTCGGCACGTTAAATAACCCTCACTGCTCAATGGCCGTAAGTGCTGAGCATAGGCCAAAATTTGAAGCCCTTCACCGGCATTTGGTGACGTCTCCATAGGAGTGAAAGATTCTTGAGTGGGACGTTAAACAACAATAAACAAACAAAACAATAGATAAACTAAATGAAAATAAACATAAATAAGTAACATGAAATAAAAGAATTAATCTAACTTAATCATAACTAAACAAAATTGATTCACTGCATTTCGAATAGAAGACCTTTTTATGTATTCCATTCGTTAATCATGCGAAACATAACAGAGTGTGTATTGTGACTACACAGGGCATCCATACTTTTAAGATTTGAAGAAGCGTCTGCTTCAACTTTTTTTGTCAAAACGGGTATTAATCGACTTCGCTAATTGATATATTATATATTCAAATGTGATTATGTTTGCTGTTGCCCAGGCTTATAAAGTATGGGCCATAAACAATGACCTGCTGATTTATATCTATCTTTTTGTACTAAATGTAAACCTTGAAATCAACCTCATCGACAGCTCGACTCTCGAGTATCAAAACGCTGAAATAAAAAGTATTTAATCGATCAGTGACTTATCATTGTTTCAGGAAATTATTGAATATACCTTTAATCAATAAGATACATTAATTTAAAATATTTAATGTTAAGTCCGTGGTAGTTTGAAGTCTCTGTTTGCTTGTTTATAGAAATGACTGCGAATACGGGTTCGGGTTACTTGAGATTCTGTTGTCATAGTTAACTCCCTTTGTAACTACCGTGACCCATAAAGGTTATGCAATACTGCGACATTGTTACAATAGTTTACATTCAAAATTCAAACAGGTCCCCCACGTAGATTTTTGTAGACTTTTTATATGTTATTTATTGATGTTTATTCTACTTAGAACCGTAAAAATTATTTCTTTTCAATTAGTTTAAGTTCAAACTGTAAAATGACTGGACTATTATGTCATTTGAAATAAAATTCTCCTTTGTATAGACGAGGAAATGGTAAATTCGGGAAGCACTGTTCCCTTTCGAGCACTGGTCAAGTGAGTCTAATAAATAACACATAGATTCTATTTAAGTTTTAACACTAAGGAAACAGTCAGCCACTTAATATTTTATTTTAAACAATGAGTGAATAACTGGGACATTTACATAATATTAAACAATGAACATGTAAAACTATTGATGAATGCTTTTGCCCTCTGCATAGGTTTTACCTATGTCTTATTATTTTACTTAGGCCTATTATATGCATGATATATCAGTGTAGATGTTTCTTTTCCTTAAAACATGGGGGGGGGGGGTGTAATTTTTCTAGGTGGTCACTTTTTCACGGGATGACTAACAGAAATGTTGAAGCAGGTCATTTTTCTATGGCTACCTAGGTAAGATTTCTATCGTAGAAAAATGACACCAGGTAAGGTTTCTATCATAGGAAAGTGACCCCAGGGAAGATTTCTATGGCAGGTCAATTTTTCACATTTCACCGAAACAGTTCTCTCACATAGCCTGGGTTCCTGGCCCATTCTTACTTCTTGACCAAGTTATCAGCGCAAAACAGGACTGAAAATTATCATGTGACCAAGATACCGGATATAGAAATGCGCATTCCCATATTAGTAAACAGAGAAAATGGCGGTATCCATCTCAGTATTCAAACAAGTAATTACTACAGATTCTTGCAAATGTAGTAAACAATCTACTTGCTTATGTCTGTGGGATCTTTATTGTGTATTTCTACAACGATTGAGTGCAAAAAATGCATACATCATGTGTTTTATACGCTGTCAATTCTCATAACACATCGATTGAGTATGGGGGCACCATGATTGTTATGATTTGATGCTATCCCATGAAAAAGATAAATTATCGAAGTGATTGTATTCCATCTGGTTATACTGACAACGTTAGGATCAGTGAGCCAGGATACCAGGCTATTCTCTCACAGTGAATCGAGCATACCCCAAACCCCAGGAAGTGCTTATGTTCTAAATAGTCGACGTCACAATTAAACTGTGACGTCATATTGCCGGACAGGTGGGAGTGAAGTGCCTTTTCCAGCATTTATAAAACAACTTTACAAGGAGCTGCACTTGATTTCAAGGCAGCTTAGATACACTGATTTAGTGATTACACTTACAGGGGCGAAAGTCCGTTATGAACATAAATGCGAAAATATTCTTATGATTAACAAACCTCTTTCGTGGCATCTACTGAAAGATACTCAGAATAATCTGCTGCCAGATTTTGTACAATTTCCTGGCTTGTTAATGACGATTCCGTCTTATTTTCGTCCGGTTTATGTTGACTCGCTACCCGTATCTCTGTTTTGTCTTCCATCTTGTTTATCCTTTCTACCTCCATCGACAGAAGAGCAGTTTTCATTAGGCTTCGTCACTATCACATATGTAGCTAACGTTTGAAAACGTGTTGCATTGCTAACTGTTTGGAAATCCTAGCGAAACGGCATTTGTTACATCTACATGAAATAGTCAGGGAAATCCTACTGTGAAACCCCCGGGGGGGGGGGGGATTTGGGGGGGGGGGGGGGGCGCTAAAATCGGGGCAGAAAGTTCGGCCTATGTAACACTTAACAATTCAAAAATCAAAAACGTTTTGGAATATTATAGATTTTTGACCCAAAACCTAAAACTAAAATATGAAATATCTGAACTGTTTTGAAATTTTAGATATTTGACCAAAACCCTAAAATATCAAATATATGACTTTTTTAAATGGATATATATTTGACTTTTTGGATTTTTATGGATATATATTTGACTTTTTGGATTTTTAGACTGCACTCTTTCCCGTAAATCGGCCGCGAAAACAGAATTTTCAAAATACAAATTTGGCGTAGCTGGATCTCTGGAAACCACTGGAAGGGATTTTGACAAAACTTGACAGAAAGCAAGTGATCAAGGTCCTTTACCTTGTTTGTAGTTTTCAGTTTTCCAGATTGGCCCAGGGGTGAATCCAGGGCGGGACAAAATAGGTCCCAAAAGGTACCCTCTTTAAAAATGTTCTTCTCCGGAACCACCACAAGAATTGAAAAAAACGGAATGTTTCTGAGTGATCTACATGGATGTATGATTCATTCTGTATTTTTCATATAAATCGGATTATTAATTTTTGAGTGTTTTTGAGGTCTTTTCAGACTTTATTTTCTGAATTATCTCCCCTTGCATTTACTTTGATGCATTCATTTAATGTGTTTTACTTCTAATTAGGTGAAGAAATGTTTTTGTGCAAGTTTTGCCAAAATTTAATTTCTAAATTGGGGGGGGGGGTTAAAACTGCAAAAAGAGGGGTTGCATTTTTCACACTATCAGCTTTTGTCTCAAAATTACTTAAGGAATTTTATCGAAACTTGACAGGAAGCAAGTGCCCAAGTCCCTTTACCAAGTTTGTACTTCTCAGCCAGATTGGCCTAGGGATGGATCCGGGTGGGGTAGATTATGTCCCAAAAGGTACCCTCTTTAAGAATCTTCTCCAGAACCACTACATGAATTGAAAAACAGATTTTTTATTGAGTGATCTACAATGATGTATGATTCAAGTTTGTATGTTTCAAAGAAATCGGAATGTTAATTTTTGACCAGTTTTGTCATTTTCATTCATTTTTGCATGATTTTCTCAATTATCTTCCTTTGCATTCACTTTGATGCATTCATTTATTGTGCTTTACCTGTAATTAGGTGAAGAAATGTTTTTGTGCAAGTATTTTGCCAAAATTCAATTTCTAGATTTTTGTTTGAATTTCATAAAACAGCAATATTTGTTTCTTGGCCAGACTCAACCTATATGTACCTATTGATCTTGATCTTCTTTCCACATTTGTAGATGGTTCTCAGGTGAGCGACTGAGGCCCTCTTGGGCCTCTTGCTTTTTTTTTTTTTTTTTTTTTTTTTATTGCAGTGTAGAAGGAAGCAAATCAAAAGATGGATTTAAAAGGGGTAAGGTTTGAGGCTGGTGACATTAATTAAACTTGAATTAAAATTTAAACTTAAATTAAAACTGTTTGTGCAATGCATACCTCATCAATAGCAGAATGATGATTTCAAATTGGAGTGGTGTTTATCTTAATTAAAGTCAACATTTTTAGAAAAAAAAGTTTTACATCTATTTTATCAACTTGAGGTGCACATATTTCTAAGTGTTGGATTAATTGTGAGGCAATATTTCATTAGTGGTATTGTTTTACGCATCTTTCAGAATATATATTTTTAAAGTTTAGAATCCCTTTTTTCTGCATCCAGACGCCAAAATACGCATAGCAATCCGCTAATAATCCACTTTAATTATCCTTCTCAAAAGAAGGTAGGATCAGCAAAAATGTTACTAAAATCGGGACAGAATTTTGGCCTAGCATCCTCCAGACATTGCGGGAAAGGCTAAAAGGAGTAATCACTATGGAATTTATGAACAACTTTTGGAGAAACTTCAGAGAGAGATATTACTGCATTTTTATTAATTAACCCTGCTATGTTTCAAGAGTTAGTCGAAAGACTTATCCTAGACTCCGAAAAAAAAGTCGGACTCATAGTTTCGCAAACCTTTGCCTGTCGGACTCAAAATATCCATCACTCTGCGACGCTTGGCCAGCGGTGACAATTATCACTCCTTAATATAATATTTTAGAGTTGCACACGCCACATTTCAGAAGTGATCCCAGAAGTATGCTGAAGAGGTAATTGATACTCCAACTACGGAAGAAGCATGGCTTCAGGTGGCCAACCAGTTAAGTGCAAAGTGGCACTTTCATCACGTGCTTGGAGCGTTAGACGGAAAAAAGTGTCTTCATGGAAGAGGATCCAGTTACTTTGACTTTAAGGGCTATGACTCGATCGTTTTGATGGCCTGGTTGATGCCGACTATAGGTTTAGGTGGGTAAAATGTGGTTCCCCTGGTTCTTGTTCTGATGCCGAGATCTGGAAGCAATGCGACTTGCATTAAACATATTTTGTATGAAAATATCAACATTCCAGCTGCTGATCCCCTTCCTGGAGATGACAATGATACAAGTTACTTTATTACAGGAGATGACACCTTTATGATGAAGAACTGGTAAATTAAACCATTTTCCAGGGAATCACGACACATGTTAATAGAACGAGTGAAATATATTCAATTATCGATTGTCAAGGGCGCGACGGGTAGTGGAAAATGCCTTTGGCATTTTGGCGAACCGATTCCAGTGTCTACTAAGTACCCACTAAGAAACCACAAAATGTCGAATCGATAATTCTTGCTTGTGTTTACATACACAGTTTGATGAGACAAAGATACCCTGGGGATCAAAATGCTTTTTATTTTATTTATTATTATTTTTTTTTTTTGGTAAAGAAGACGAAAATCATATATTAATACCAGGATCTTGGAGAAACGAAGCTAATTTGGATAATATCGAGGAAATTAGGAGGGGTAATTACGATAGCAAAAGTGCCAGACAATTTCCATGGCAAGATGACATTGTTTAATAGGGATTGTTTCAGTTGATATGGTTTCATTTGAACATTTTTGTATGTTGACAAAGTACTCCTAGATCAGAATTAAACATCCCTGTTATTCAAATCTATTTCTGTTCTTATACATCAGAAATTCATGAAACTTTTTTATATCACTCTTTCCGAAAGATTTGTATAAACAGGATTTTTTGTAATATTATTATTTTATATGAGTTAATATCAGAAACTCTAACTTTTGCAAGGAAAAAACACAAAAAATAGATGTCTTTGGAATATTTGTTTTAATAGCCTGATTCTAGAACTATTGTCTGTTTCTCAAAATTTTTATGTATATGGTAACCATGACAACTTAAAAAGGGGAACCAATTTTTGAAAATTAAAATGAATTTGAAAATGAAATATTTGAAAATTTATGATCAAAATCAAATAAATTTTCAATTAAAATTTATATGGGTCAATGATCCTGAAAATCATTTTTTTTTCATTGCCGTTTGATTCATCTTAAAGTTTTGTCATTTGTGTAAGAAAAATCCATAATGATTTATTCAATGTAGGTCAACTTGGCAGTTATTAATCATATTGATTTTTAAGTTTAATGAATTTCAGAAATAATGTAAATTTGAACCGGTAACACGAAGGAAACTTCATTAAAACACGAAAAACAGTAAACAATTTATTTCTTGCTCGCTATATAGGACCTTTGTCTGTATTGCTCCATTACAGTAATAAGAAAAATAAAGAAGTAAATTCCATCCTGTTACCGCCCACTTAAATGGAATTTTACTATTTTCTGTTCAGTTGGTTACTCATGAATTCTTTGCTGTTACCACAAGTCAAAATTCAACTTTTCCCCGCTGTTACCAAAAGTCAAAATTCAACTTTTTCCTATCTTAAATGTCTTCTTTAATATTAAGCTTTTAACAAACATGATGATATCTTAATTCCAAATAAATTGTTTGGCAGATCAGGGGTGTGTTACAGCAGCATAACGCCCTCTAATATTGTTCGTTTTACCATGTAATTTTTTCTGTTACCAATTAAATGCGTTTTTATATCTTTTCTGGAAATTAAGAAAATAAAACGACACATTTTACGCCATTATTTGTTATTTTCCGTGTATTTTAAAAAGAATCAATTAGGTGCATTAATATTGAAATATAAAAAAATTCAGATACCAAAGTATAAATCTATAGGATGTCCAGGATATGAATACAAATCTGGTAAACATGGACATACTCGGACCTCTGGAAACCAAGAGGTCACACCCGCCGTGAGTCCACAGTCAAATCCAAATGAAACACGTGAGGAACGAATCCTCGTCACAATTGGTACAGACGTCTTAACAACCGCCGACGAAAAGGAAACTTAACATTTCACTTAGTGAAACAGAGTAATCGCAAACAAGACTGTTATACCGACCGTAAAATTTGCGGAATGTTTACATCAAACGCGGTTTTCGATATCCCTGTGTCAATAATTTGTCAGTGAGTAGTTTACGTCTGTATATATTTTCAATCCTGTCATCAATTATGGCAATAACAATACAACTAACATAACCAATTATGTGCCCTATGGCATATGTGTAATTTTTTGGTAAGAAATTACTGTATGCATCATGACTACAGTAGTCATATATATATATATATATATATATATATATATATATATATATATATATATATATATATATATTATATATATATATGACATGGCTTTCTAACTGGTAACATGAAGGAAAGTAACAGAAAAGAATTACTCGGTACTTTTTTTTCATTTATTTTTGTGTAGTGTATGTGTATCTCCTATGGTACATTATAATCACTAAATACTTACGAAACACACTTAGCAGTATTACTTTCACATATAAAAACATTCCCAAAAAGTAACAGGAAGGAACCACAAAAAGTACCCTACTTATCTATAAATTCTTACATTGGATGTGCTCAGATTTTTAAATATGACCACCCCTCAAACTTTTCATGGGATGTTTTGGATTCAAGAAATGATGCTGATCAAATGCATTTTGAGTAAAAAAATCTAGGTCTTTCAGGTATCTCAGAGTGTGAAATACTGTACCCTAAGGACAAACATGTAAGAGCCTGTCTATGAGAAAACCGGAAGCAAGGTTGACCAATCTTCATGAAATTTTGTTTGTAGGTTAACCTGACCACATCTATTGTAAATACATAATTTTTTTCGGTCTGATTTATATATCTTGGCATCTTTTTTTAATGTGGTTTTATATGGAATATATGGAGAAAAATAAAAATTATACTCACTTTTGTCACTGTACTGTATAGTGATATACATCGCAAATAAAACAATCATGCACGTATAGGCAACCAGTTGGGGAATTTATTCCCAACTTCCCTACTCGCATTGTATGCCAAAAGCAGAGACATATACTGGCATACACAAAAGTATGTCAATTTATACCATTTCCCCTTAGCTTTCTATGTAAAATCATTTTTTAATTAAATGCCCGACTCTGAAATATTTAATGAAATCAGCCTGTAAACTTTTGCATACACATACAAATCATTAATGTCTTTTTTCAATATGTATGTCTGACATACAGAATTAAATTTTCTGTTAAAGTTCCTGAATCTTAAAAACAAAAACTTTGAACAATGAAACTGTTAAATATTTTTAGTTTTATGGTATAAGATTTAACAAAATGAATTGTCAGGCATGTTTGGAAATTTGCAGATTTATATACATGAACATGTAATTGTTTATTAGAAGAACTAGGGTTTAATACGAATTTTGGTTATCCTACATACACATGTAGCTCACTTTCAAAAAACGAGATCCTTCAAAATCACGTGTCCGTATTACGCTCCTTTGATGTACCTACAGCCGATACTGATTTTGAGCTACCATATTTATATTGGACACCTAAACTTCATAAAACCCCATATAAACAGAGGTACATAGCAGGATCCAGCAAGTGTTCTACCAAACCTTTATCTTTACTCCTTACCAAGACACTGACAGCCGTTAAGGAGAAGCTTCAGCAATTCTGTACAGTTGCTTATTTCAGAAGCGGTTTAAATCAGGTGTGGATACTTAAACATTCTAAACAACTTTTAGAAAATTTGAAGTCCAACAATTTTTATCAAATTCACAGTATCACAAAAGTACATAGCGTACATCGTTCTTATCATTACGTAATGTAGATTAATGTTACATGTAACAAACTATTTACAAAGTTCATAGCATTCATAGTTCATATCTGTAAAACATTGGATAAAGTTATCTACTTGTGATGTGATACACGTAGTCACAGCCATATCGGCTATTTCGAGGAATATAACGTACACGTGGTCACAGTCATGTCGGCTATTTCGGGAATATAACGTACTCGTGGTCACAGTCATGTCGGCTATTTCGGGAATATAACGTACACGTGGTCACAGTCATGTCGGCTATTTCGGGAATATAATGGTACACGTGGTCACAGTCATATCGGCTATTTCGGGAATATAACGTACACGTGGTCACAGCCATGTCGGCTATTTCGGGAATATAACGTACTCGTGGTCACAGTCATGTCGGCTATTTCGGGAATATAACGTACTCTGGCATTATTATATATAGTGAGGACTTTTAAGACATGATATTCACTTTCAATATTCTGAATCCCATCAAGTAAACGAAATGACATAGTCTAAGGTCTCTCAATACATTGATATATCGACCTTTCTCCATAAACAAATTTCTCGAATTCACAGTATCAAAACTTATGACTTCTCTACTCTTTAGACTACTATTCCACATAAAAAATTGAAAGAAAGACTTTTCAGCATCATAGACAACTGCTTTTTCACTAAAGGTAGTACCCGAGAATTTAAATATCTAGTGATTGGCTATCAGGATACTTATTTCGTCAAACACCACTCTGATTCCACACATAAATATACTGAAGTTGATATAAAAAAACATGCTGGAATTTCTTATAGACAATATATTTGTAATGTTCGGAGACGTGGTCTTTCAACAAACTGTCGGCATTCCTATGGGAACCAATTGTGCTCCTTTATTGGCCGACCTGTTCCTTTATTCATACTAAGCAGACTTCATTCAGAAACTGCTGAATCAAAAGAAGAAAAAAGTTAGCGGTGTCCTTTAATTTGACATTTAGATATATCGACGACGTTTTGTCAATTAATAATGACAATTTTCATACATATGTCAATGCGATATATCCCAGCGAACTAGAAATTAAAGATACAACAGAATCAAGCACACACGCTTCATACTTAGACATTTTACTTAATATAAACACAGACGGGAAATTAGCAACGAAGCTATACGATAAACGCGACGATATCGGCTTTCCCATCGTAAATTTTCCACATTTAAGTAGTAATATTCCTCAGTCACCCGCATATGGAGTTTATATTTCACAAATGATCCGATATGCCAGGGCGTGTACAACATATGAAGATTTCATATACAGAAGTAAACTACTCACTGACAAATTATTGACACAGGGATATCGAAAACCGCGTTTAATGTCAACGTTCCGCAAATTTTATGGTCGGTATAATAGTCTTGTTTGCGACTGCTCTGTTTCACTAAGTGAAATGTTGAGTTGCCTTTTCGTTGGCGGTTGTTGAGACGTCTGTACCAATTGTGACGAGGATACACTCCTCACGTGTTTCATTGGACTTGACTGTGGACTCACGGCGGGTGTGACCGGTCGACAGGGGATGCTTACTCCTCCATGGCATCTGACCCCATCTCTTGGTTTCCAGAGGTCCGTGTTTGTCCATTTTTACCGGATTTGTATCTATGTCCTGGACATTCTATTGATTTATACTTTGGTATCTGGAATTTTTTATAATAAAGTTTAAATCACTAGGACGTCCAGGACAATAAGTACAAAACTGGTAATAAAATGGTGGCAAACACGGACCTCTTTTGAAATCAAGAGATGGGATCAGGTGCCATGGGGGAATAAGCATCCCCTGTCGACCGGTCACACCTGCCGTGAGTCCACTGTCAAGTTAAAATGAAATACGCGATGGAACGAATCCTCGTTATAATCGGTACAGACGTCTCAAGTTATGGTTAGAGATACGAAAATTTTCAAAAACCAATTAAAAGTACAGTAAAAACTCAGTTTTCCTATAAATTGAATACTGTTGTCGTTTGCTAACTTTTAAATTGAAAATCTATAGAATGATTTCAATGCATATATAAATGAGAAAGTTTCAGATATTACTTTAAAAAACAGGATGTAATTCTTGGAAATGACAAGTATTTAGACATAATTAATCTACAGATGATTTTAACGAAAGTCTTATATATCAGAGTAGAATGAAAAAGAAAATTTCAAGATTTTTCACTTTTTTGATTTATGAAAATTTACCAGAAAACAGAGAAATGTATCTTTTAAAATAACAACAAAATTCATAAATTTGATACTAGATGGCAAAATTTTGTAACAAAATTACCGAACATATAAAAAAAAACATCATTTGAATCATACTGTGACCAACCATGAACACGAGCGAGTGAATGTGTGAGAAAATGTCCATTTCATTATAACTTTAAAAACCTGCTACTAAACTGTATTTGATGCAACCAATGGCAACCAATGCTTTTGTAATATTACCATTGAATTCGCAATGTCAAAATACCCGTGTATACCAATTTTCAACCAAATCGGAAAATCACTCATTTTTAGCAATCAGTGGCCATTGAATTCGTTATACCAAAAAACCCTAATAACTATTTTTTCAGCAAAATCCGACAATATCAAAATTTGACCAATCACCAACAGGCTTCCATTTTGTTACCATGGTAACCGACACCTCCGTAACATCTATATATGAATTCGTAATACGAAATGCACTTTGATACCCCTAAAACCTATTTTTCATGAAAATCTATCACCAAAATACCTTTGTGTACCAATTTTCAGCAAAATCTGACAATATTAAAATAATTGTAGGTCAAGAGTTATCTCTCCAGTGTATCCATGAACCTTAAATTGTAAAGAATTGGTTAAGTAATACAGTAGATTAGAAATTTGTTTGTTCAATCCTTGTGGATGCAATGTATTTAATTTTTTATTCAAAACGATTTAGTCTTTGAGCGACCAATAACCCCTGTTTCCCCCTGGGGAATTTTGAAGGTTATGGTTTTCTGAAAGCTTATAAAAATTGCTACAAAATGAGCCATGTTAGCACTTTAGCCATTGGGGTGTTTAGGAGTTTTGGGGTAAAAACACAGAAAATTAAACAAAAATCGCTGAAAATTGGAAAACCTCAATTAATCCTTCATTTATGGTTTCTGTTTGCAACAAAATTGATGGTATGGTAGATATCTTATATGACAAATATTGTTCCATTTAACAACCATTATTTATCAAATTTGGTGTTTTGGGGTAAAAAATCAATTTTTAAACAGAAATCTGTGAAAAAGCATTTAACGACTTCTAACATAACCCTGGTTGTATTTTTTTTATAAACTTGTGGCAAAAAATACCCTCAAAATACCCTTTATGGAAAACTAGGGTTAATAGTGGTATAAATCTGATATTTTTTTACATATTTCTACTTAAAATTTGGATTTAGGCCCCCAAACATCTGACACACACTGATTGTTTAATATACCAATACTCATCAATTAAAATATCTACTATATCATCATTTCTTGTATTGCAAAAGAGACCATTTTCCAATTTTCAACGACTTTTGTTAATGTTTCACCCCAATACGCCTTAACCACTATGGCTAGAGTGCTAACATGTCTCATACGGTCGGTATAATAGTCTTGTTTGCGATTACTCTCTTTCACTAAGTGAAATGTTGAGTTGTCTTTTCGTTGGCGGTTGTTGACACGTCTGTACCAATTGTGACGAGGATTCGTTCCTCACGGCGGGTGTGGCCGGTCGACAGGGTATGCTTACTCCTCAATGGCACCTGATCCCACCTCTTGGTTTCCAGAGTCC
>BROG01000727.1:0-25000 GCA_030159075.1 Atrina japonica | reverse complement strand
TATGGAATAAGTAACTGTACAGTATTGCTGAAATTTCTCCATAACGGCTTGGTAAGGAGTTTAGATAAATGTTTGCTGGAAAATTTGCTGGATCCGTCTATGCATCTCAGGGCCCAGGATCATAAAACTATTCTCAGACATTTTTTACTCAACTTCAACATTTTAGCTCTTGGTTTGTTATTAAATAATTATCTATAGATTATGGTAAGAATTATGTTCCAACATCGAAGTTAAGTGAATCGGGGCATAAATTGGGACATATGTCATGGACGAGATTTACACTGCCCCTTGACAATCTCACCTCAGTTGAGAAAATTCTAAAGTCGTTTTATGGTCCGCAAGTTTTCACTTTTTACTCATATGAGTAAATTCTTAACTTTTAAGAATAAAATTTGTCTCAGAATTTCCTTGTTTGTGTAGACCTCGGGTCCTGTTTGTTTGTTTGTGAGGGTTTTGTGAAGTTTAAGTATCCAATATAGAAATGGCAAAATATTAAATTGCCGTGGCTGACTTCAGTAGAACTTCCATATCATATATGGCAAAAGTTCCCGATTCATTTCCTATAGCGGGTTATTACTAAGACCTTTTAAATAAAACTTTATTACATATTTATATTCACTTTTCCCAATCAGAGGGCCCCTGGCACCGCTGGTTGGGAATATATACGGAGGCCCTCTGCATAGGTATTACCTCCACTTTATGTCATAATATTAAATAAATTTATTTTTAAAAATGACTGTTTCTTCCCTATGTACTCAGCATAAGATGTGAAAGTCTCGCGGGTGAGATTTAGAACCGAGATTCCGTGTCGTAAGAGTCATTGACATGAACACGGCGCATCATAACCCTATTGCGATACCCGGATGAAAAGTTCAGCTTTGTCGATTGTTACATTTATTCTGACGTTCATACACGTTTTTCCACAATCATTCGATATTACTTTCGTGGCTTAAAGTTAAAACGATGAAAATAATTTATATCAAGTCAAAAAGGGTCTCAGCTTAGTGAGAATAAAAACTCAGATTTTGCGAGCAAAGCTCTCCAGAAATACGAACATCCAGATTTGCATGGCATATCAGCAATGCTAAACTGAGGGGATTCCCCTTTTCGACAGCGTTGTCATGCGCCGTATTCCATTGACATAGGTGCATAACATAAATCAGATTCTGTGGCAATTCAACCATAGCTGGTGTTGTCTAGATATGAGTTCTTAGCAGGGCGTAAATTATACATACAATAAATAATAAAGACATCATTGTATGATTCCTTTAAACATATGCTGTAAAAACAACAATTTTGCTTTATTTTTAAGAATATACATGTGTATATGGAGTGTTAACGTCATGAACTTCTAAAATTTCCGGTAACTAAAACAATAAACGTAATTTTACACGTTTTTTCTTATGTTTGAAAATGTCATCAGTCAGACAAATTAGTCAAGAATTTCGGTCCATCATCTGCCTGTTCCTTATCGAGAAGCACAATGTTCGTCTTTATTCTCGCATACTCCGCCTTCGGCATCCCATCTACAGAAATCCAAGGTATCGCATGACTCTACGTCCAAATTACTGACGCATTGTCTGCATTCAGACCGATATGTTTCAATTTCGTCAGTCGGCACTTCACACTCTCCTGGGTCCCTCTGATACCGGAACTCACAGACATAGTTCAAGATACTATTTCGTAGTTCTTGCTTTCTCCTAGCACATGCAGCGTCACAGAAAGATAATTGTACGGTGGGACCAACTGTAAAAATAACACACCAATGACTACTTATGATAGCACAATTATACTCTAAAAGATGTATTGTAAAACCTTTCAGTTAATATTGAGGGCGCTAACCATTGACCCAATAATATATTTTAGTATACTATTTTTACTTTTTCACAGAAATATTTATCTAAATTCTTTTCTTTCTTATCGGAGAGAGAAGCACTCTGAGATACGATGAAATTAATCCATAATTTTCATTTCACTATAAAAATACGAAATCTTTATTCCCATTGATATTTCCTGCATTCTGTTTCAATAGATCATTTTCGAGTTCTTACGAAGGCCGTTTTTGGATCTGGATTTTTCATGCTCCGATTCAGCTTTGGTATGCGTAAGGATGTATGTATCTTTCCGTCGATCAAGAAATATATCTGAAGGTTAGATTATTGACACTAGTCCATTTATGTCAAAAACAAATTGCGGTTAACGTCTGAAATCTACACCAGAAATTAAATATTGTGACATTTTGATGTATTGTATGGAATCCAGCATTTTATTTCTTGATCGACGCAAAGACACACACCGGAAATTGCTAAGCATAACAAAGTTGAAGCGGCGCAAGAAAAAAAAAAAAGGATCCAAAACTGGATTACATAAGAACGCGAAAATGATCTATTGGTTTGTGGTTGCAGATTGAATGTTTTGATTGTCCGCAAATTCAGTTTTTTCTTAAAACATTAAAACAATCTGTAACAAATTTTTCTAGATGAAACTTTAACTACAATAAGTAGTATACGTATATAATAATAATACGACTTTTTTGACAGCCTATACTTGAAATTCACACACACTATTTAAACCACAGGCAACTATACAGTACCAAAAGAAAATATAGAAAAAAGTGCAAAAGGAAAAATATTTTAATTTACCTAAATTTACCTGTGTAACCATTCAAGTTTAAGTGATAAAGCGACGTGGTGACAGTATAACAACATGTATTGTTCATAAAATGTTGGAATTGCATGAATCCGATTTTTTTACAAATATGTCGGAATAGGAGGATGACAATGACATACCAGTACTCGTCTAGTTGTGTCAATGTTCCAGTAGTTGAATATGAATGTGATAACAAGTTGCAAAGTATTTTCAATGAAAATAAAATATTCATTTTTTATTTGGGAAATTCATTATTGTTTATTTCTGATCAGTTTTGGAGTCAGCATATGATAACATTCTTTATTTAGAAGATCAAAGTTGTAAATCAGGTTTTTTAGCAGTGACTGTAACCTTGAATGTTGAATCATTGAAAGGATCCAACTCAACTTAAAAACTAAGTCGGCATTTAATATGATTGACTTTACTTGCATTTAGTGTGGGTAGTGCGCTATTAATATAAACAGATTCCTAAATTAGATTGATTTTGAATAAATGATCGACTAAGTCGGAGTTAAAAATGTTATAAATAAAATAAAGATTTTAATATTTTAGTAGAGACTTTTTATCATCGATATATTTTTATCGCTATCTACTGCCATGTTCAAAACAACACATTATTATAATTTTATATGTAACAAACTCAAGATTATTTTGCTATGGTGAACATAAATACATACCCAGCATAGCGAATCCAGCGGCAGCAAGAAAACCAGTAATTAAGTCACTACTGAAATAGACTTCACTTTGAGCTTCTATGTTGGTCAACAATGTCACCATTCCCAAAAGGACTAATACCATAGATATACGCATTTTCCCTCTGATCTGTGCAGACTGTTTTTCTCCTTCTTGAAAGAATGAACTCGATTTATATAGCGAACTGTCAATTAGGGGAACGTGTCCAACTATAAAAGTGTGATGTAAAATATATGTTAGTAATCATAGATGAAAACAACAAAAAATCATGAGAAGTGTAAGTAACAATAAAACTATTTAAACAGTAATCACAATTTTAAATGAACTTTGTTAAAATTTTAATATAATTTTCTTTTTACGTATAGTTTGATATGTTCCATGACGTAATTGTGACGTTGCCTATATCTATACGACACAGGGTTGTCCCTAAGCGATTTCTATTTATCATTTTCTTTATGCAACCCGCAGGTTTATTTTCTGACTAACTACTTTCTACCTTATGTTGGCAGTTCTGATAGTTTATAACAACATATCTAGTGTTAATAATAATAATAATAATAATAATAATAGACGAGGTGACAATGTACTTCGATCTATTAACAAACAGGGGTTTCCGCGGTCGAGTAGTCATTGCACTTTGAACCATAATGCCTCTCACTTCTCGAGCCCCGCTGGAACCTAAGCTGATTTTTGTGAGAAAGTTTGCCAGTTTTCTTGTGGAAAGCCGATGGTCTCTTCCCGGGTACATTGTAACCGAGTTCTCTCCCCCACCAATAACAAGAGGCCCATGGGCCACATCGCTCACCTGAACTGTGTTGGTATCTCACAAACATGGGAATCTCAAATTTACAAATTACTTTAACACTCCTTGGGAGTGGAAGAGATATAAAAATGAATGAAAATGACACGGCTGGGAAAGATGTCAAAAAACGTATCAAAAATTAATTTTCCAATTTATTCCAAAAACAGGAAATTGAATCATGCATCAATAAAAATCACTCAGATGCAATTAGTTTTATAATTCATGCAGCAGTTCTGGAGAAGATTATGAAAGAGGGGTACCCTCTGAGACCTATTATTCAATAGGTAAAAAACGCGCCAAAAATTTATCATCCAATTTCTACGAAATTAACAAACTTTAATTATACATCTATGTAGATCACACAGATACAATTACTTTTTCAATCCATGCAGCAGTTCTGAAGGAGATATATTTTTAAAGAGTGGTACCCCCGGAGGCCTTGAACAAACATGGTAGAGGACTTCGAGTACTTGCTTCCTTATAAAGTTTTATCAAAACCCATTCAGCGGTTTTGGATGAGAAGCCGAAAATATGAAAAGTTACGGGCAGACGGACGGGCGGAGAGACGGACAGACAGACGACGGACAAAAGGCGATCAGAAAAGCTCAGGTTCAAGTGAGCTAAAAACTGGTCACCATCATGTAACTGAAAAGTGTTGAGAGTGGCGTGAAACAATATTCAAAATTAAAAGAAAAATCAAATCAAACCACCTCACTAATCAAACACCCTCACTAATCAGATCACTTCACTGATCAGACCATCTCACTAAGCAGACCACCTCACTAATCAAACCTCCTCACTAATCAGACAATCTCACTAATCAGACCACCTCACTAATCACAAAACCTCACTAATAAGACCACCTCACCAATCAAACCACCTCACTAATCAGAGAACCTCACTAATCAGACCAACTCACTAATCAGAGAACCTCACTAATCAAACCCTCACTAATCATACTTCACTAATCAGACCAAATTACTAATCAGACAACCGCACTAATCAAACCAGCTCACTAATCAGACCAAATTACTAATCAGACAACCGCACTAATCAAACCATCTCACTAATCAGACCAACTCACTAATCAGACAACCGCACTAATCAGACCAACTCACTTATCAGACCACCTCATTAATCAGATCAACTCACTAATCAGACAACCTCACTAATCAGACCACCTCACTAATCAAACCACCTCACTGATCAAATCATCTCACTAATCAAACCGCCTCATTAATCAGACCACTTTGAGCCAGTCAGTCAGGTGGTCATAATAGCGAGATTCAACTATAGATAAATAAATTATCAAACTAAATTTCTCCTTCTGACAAATAGATAATTTATTCTCAAAAACCACTTATTATTGGTAGAGAGAATAAATACCATATAACATACAAATAAACTTCGCCTAAAGACACACCTTGCATTTCAGACCATACATTTTTGATAAATATTTAGCAAGTAAAGACCCCCACTTAAGAGACCAACTCAATAATCAGACCACTTTGAGTCAGTCAGTAAGGTGGTCTTAATAGCAAGGTTCCACTACATGACAAATAAGCATTACTATACCAGAAGCTGGGATCATCTGGATCGTAAATCCTCTATCGTTGTTTACGGTTTTGAGTGTACCTTGTGTGGTTTAATTTATGTTGGAGAGACAAAGAGGCCTTTAAATAAATGGGTATCTGGTCATCGTTTTGAGGTTAAAAATGGGGATAACCAGATACTCTATCGGTATTTCAACTCCCCTCATCATTTCATTTTGTCTATGAGAGTGCGTATAATTGAAAAGATATACCACATGACAAACAATCCCACCTTGAGTACCCCCTTCCGTAGACAACGTGAAGAATACTGGATTCGACAGCTTGGCACTGCATACCCCTATGGATGTAATGAATATATCAAAAGTGTAGGTCATTTATCAAGTCCACAGTGTAGCAATGTCCATGTGATGGAACTTTTTAAGTAAGTCACCTGAGCCAAAGGCTCAGGATGACCTACTGCGATCGTCTTTTGTCTGTCGTCATCCGTCGTTAACCTTTACACATTTTCGACTTCTTCTCAAAAACCAATGGGCCAATTTTAACCAAACTTGGTATATAGCATCCCCGTGTGAAGCCGCATAAAGTTTGCGAAAGAAAAGGGGTTAGCACCCATAGGGGCCCCAAAAGGGGCCAAAAAGGACCAAAACTTGGTACATCTTTAAAAATCTTCTCATGAACCAATGATCAGATGAGTTTCAAATTTTGTTTGCATGATTGTTAAGTCAATATCTACAGAGTTTGTGAACGGAAATGAAATCTTCCATAAATGAGCCACTAGGGGGCGCTTCAGTAATGCAGGGTACAATTGTATAACAAATTGTTTAATAACTCAAAACTGATCGACTTTTTGTATACAAAGACATATGAGAAAGTTGTTTGGAATTATCAAAGGATCATTTTTACAAAATTTCAAGGTCATGGGGTCAAAGGTCAAGGTCACAGACACCTAAGTAAATTGAAAATACGTTTTTTTAGTGTAAAACTTTCAACATTATTGACTATTCCTCCAGAACCATTGAATTGAATTTGAATTAAACTTGACAGGATGTGTAACCACGTAAAGCTGCATTAAGTTTAGAGACGAAAAGGGGCTAGCAAACATGGCTGTCATGGATAAAAATATAATGAATGAGTCAGCAGCTTTTTTTATTTGATACATGTATCTAAAAAAATTATTAAAGCTAGGAAAAAACCGTTACCTTAAAATGAGCGGTTTGCAAAAATCTACCAAAAGTTTGTTTTGGTGGAAATTGTTGGATCGACCCTTTTGGGAGTTATTTCCCCTTTTAAGTGGATTTTTCATGTTTTTGAATGTTTTTTTTACATTATCTTGAAAAGAATAATAGCTAGAGTAAAAGTGAAAGAAGCAAAAATGTTCAGCATGCAAAGATCTATAAAAAAGTCAATAGGCCCGAAATCGTCAGATCGACCCTTATGGGAGTTATTTCCCCATTTTTGTAGATTTCTCATGTTTTGGACAGTTTTGTCCTGTTATCTTGAAAAGTACATTGTATAAAAGATAGAGAGAAAGTGAAATAAGCAAAAATGTTCAGCATGCAAAGATCTTAAAAAAAGCTCAAAGTGATGAAATTGCCGGCTCGACCCTTATGGGAGTTATTTCCTTCCTTTTTTTGTAAATTTCTTATGTCCACTTTTAAAGGAGGAGATCCTTCAATATCACGTGTCCGTATTACGTTCTTTTGATGTACCTACAACCGATACTGATTTTGAGCTACCATATTTATATTGGATACCTAATCATCACAAAACACCATATAAACAGAGGCACATACATGTAGCAGGATCCAGCAAACCGTCAAGGAGAAACTTCAGCAAAACTGTACATTTGCTTATTCCAGAAGCGGTGTAAATCAGATGTGGATACTTAAACATCCTTAACAACTTTTAGAAAATTTGAAGGCACACATTTTTTTCTCACATTCAGAGTATCGAAACATACGACTTAACAAATTTAAAAGAGAGACTATTTAGCATCATAGACAACGGTTTTTTTTTTACTAAAGGTGGTACCCGAAAATTGAAATATTTAGTGATTGGTTATCATGATACTTATTTTGTTCAACACCACTCTGATTCTACACATAAATACACTGAAGTTGATATATAAAGATGCTGGATTTTCTGATCGACAATATATATTTTTAATGTTCGGAGACGTGGTCTTTCAACAAACTGTCGGCATTCCAATGGGAACCAATTTTGCTCCTTAATTGGCTGACCTGTTCCTTTATTCATAAGAAGCAGACTTCATTCAGAACGATGGCGTTGTTGAGGCGTCTGTACCAATTTTGACGAGGATTCGTTCCTCACGTATTTCATTTTGATTTGACTGTGGACTAACGGCTGGTGTAACCGGTCGACAGGGGATGCTTACTCCTCTATGGCACCTGAGCCTACCTCTTGATTTCAAGAGGTCCGTGTTGGTCCATTTTTACCAGATTTGTATCTATAACCTTGACATCCTAAAGATTTATACTCTGGTATCTGAGATTTTTTTATATGAAATATATAGATATATGAATTACGAAATATAATAATTATAGAATTATGTATATGTAATACCTGTACACGATGCAGCATAAATATCAAGTTTTAAAATTTACTTGAAATCTCAAAACCAAACAAAATCGTATAGAGAATAACATACATATCTACATTTACTTTGAGAAAGTTCATGATAATACCTGTATACATGCACATGTACATGAATTTTGCTAATCAGAAATAATTATATAGTATTCAAATATGGAATGAAGAAAAGAAGTTTCATTTATGGGAAGGCATTCTTTTTCATTAATATACGTGATTAATTTTGGTAATTTTCCTGGAGCTTTTATATCTTCAGACTAAAAACGAGTGCGTGGTCGTTGGCAATAATATTTACTGAATTTGTTTTTTCTTTCCTGTAATTTTTCTATACAATTATCAAGGTAATATTGTTTGCTCATAACTAAATAAAAATATGGTGAACATTGGACAAAAACGGAACTCTGGTAATCCAGAAGTGAGATCATTATTATATTTATTGATACTATTTTCAAGCGACCCTATTTATATAACAGAGAGAGCGAGAGAGAGAGAGAGAGAGAGAGAGAGAGAGAGAGAGAGAGAGGGAGAGTGTTATGATAAATTAGTGACCGTGGAGGACTAACGATCTTATTCATATAATTAATTTATCTATAGTCTCTCCCTGTGCATGCGTATGCGTGTGATACAATATGTAAAGAATGGTACAAATCTATGGGGCGCCGTTTTACTTTTTAATACCATTCAGTGATATCACTCTTTCGAATTGGTGATACCACCTATTCGAATATGTGATATCACTCATTCGAATATGTGATATCACTTATTTGAATAGGTAATATCACTTTTAAAACTTCTTATTCAAAATGAATGAGTGATATCACCTATTTGAATAAGTGATATCACTTATTCGAATGAGTGATATCACCTATTCGTTTTGTAAAGTGATATCACTATTCGAATAGGTGATATCACTTATGAATCAATGCCAGTGAATGATCCCTACAAAAAAAAATAAATATATTCCTTGGTCTAACAAAAAGTTGTGCTATCTTGGGAAGTATAATTTTTTATTTATTTTATGCGGAACTCGGACCCTGGCTGAATCGGCGGCTCTCCAGCCTGGGTTTTTGTATATTTTGGATTTAATGTCTATGACTATGCTTTGTTTTGTTTTAATTTCTTTCCAATTGTTTGCTCTACATATAGGTAAAGACATTTTCCCTTTTCAGCATGTATTGATATGAATCGTCTTTTTCGATTTGTTCTTCAATATATATAGGCCTATAGTCTGTCCCAAGTGATTTTTGTCTGTTGAGTTTGGCTGATTAAAGTAAAATGGTTGATACTACCACTTAAATTCTATACATACTTCATTAATTATCCATGTCCATGACAAATAAAAATTAATCCGTTTTGTACTAGATATTCGCACATAAAATTATCCCGTGGTATTTTTACGTATGTAATGGCGAAGTTTCAGAGCGGAAGTAAAAGAAAGGGAGCGTTTATTGGTCATACTGATTAAGCCTGGCTCACTGATTTGTTAATACACAATCACCGATTCCTTACGACAATAATATATACTGGAAGTTATTCTCCTTCATATAACTATTGTCAAGAGAGGCGCGAGAGTATTAATGATTACTCACGTGATCCAATATTTTGACATCACATAGATAACCCAGAGATTCCCGTAGGAAGAGTATTCACAAAAATTGAAGCGACCAAACAAAGAAAAAACTATGTAGAAAAGATATAGGTTTAACTTTTTTGATCAGTCTTTTTTAATTATATCAGTTAAATATTTTTATTTTGACGATTGGTTGCTATATAAATTCATTTTGAAATTCATGAAATTATATGGGACAAACTATAGTGATATTCACTGCGGATCTACAAATTGGGAGCATTAGGTTTTTACTGTTTGCAAATTTGAATAAGTGATATCACCAATTTGAATAAGTGATATCATTTATAAAAACGAATAAGTGATATCACCTATATAAATAGGTGATATAAGTGATATCACTTGCACATCTAATTCGTCGTCTTATAATGGACTTGAGTTTTGATTATTGATTGGTACTTCTTCAATTTTACTTATAAAAACGTATAAAGTGATATTACCTATTCGAATAAGTGATATCACCTATTTGAATGTGATATAACTTATTCGAAAAGGTGATATCATTTTTTCGTTTTTATAAGTGAAACCAAATTGAATAGGTGATATCACTAATCCAAATAGGTAATATCACTTATTCGGTATTCCAATTGGTGATATCACCCATTCGAATAGGTGATATCATTAAATGGTATTAAAAAGTAAACCGGCGCCCCATACAAATCAAGGTACTGAAAGTGCAGATCTGAACTTATTAATGTGTGTATAGCATATTCTTGCAGACACAAAGAAAAACGTTTGTGCCTATTACATGTTTTATTTTCGAACTTACAAAACTGCAATTAACCATTTTACATTATTTTTGTTGGTATACAGCTGTCAGGATTTATAAAATTCATACATTTGACCTCTAAATTCCCAGTGCAGAGGTTAAGGGGGCATTACTTGTATTTACCAAAAAAAGGTATTTCGATTTTTTTCACTTTTATTACTTATATTTGATGTACAATATCAAATAATAGCTAAACACAGGCATAAAAAATCTAATATTCCTATACATTTTGTGAAAATGATGTCAGGTCCAGTGTGATATGCATCAATCAATTGCGAGCGAATAATTTTTTTAATTAAATTTTTTCTCAAGAAATTTTACAAAATATACAGGAAATAAAAAATAAAGATTAAGCTTGTATATATCTTTGTTTGTTATTGTATATCAATCAAATTAGTTAAAAAGAAAAGAATTTTTTGAAACAAAACTTTGAATAATTATAACGTTTATGTTGGCCAGAGCAAAAATTATTGAAGTTTCTGTCTGTAAACACGAGAGCATGATGCGTTTTGAAAAAAAAAGCAGAACGGAATGTAACTAATTACTAACAATAGTTTCTCAGGAAATATTTTGTTTCATGTTTATTTCCGTTTGACTATCGGAATTCCATAGTACCTCACAAACATTATCGGTTATCACGTGGTACATGAATCATTCCCATTATCTGCGTGTTTTATAGATATTTTAACAGAGAGAGAGAGAGAGAGAGAGAGAGAGAGAGAGAGAGAGAGAGAGAGAGAACGAACAATCTGGCCTTCAGATATAACTGCATTATAGATTTATGCCTTCCTCAAGAAGTCATCTCCATTTATGGTTTCCCTGCATTGATAAGGTACTGCACTTCTATTTATAATTTTGATAATATTTATCATTATTATTTTTATCATAATTATCATTAAAATCAATATTATTATCATTCCTATCATTAAAATCATCATTACTTTTATTATTATTATTCTAATTATTATTGTCATAACAATTGTCTCTATTATAATTATCATTAAAATTGTTCCTCTTCTTACTTGTCCATCAAAATGAACCACATGTAATTCATTAAATAAAGACAACGAAAGGGTCGTTGAAACATTTTATTTTATATTTGTTCACACCTATTCATTATCCAGTTAGTAGAAAAGACACTTTCGTATCAACGTTACTAAAATGGAAGACTAATATACGAATATACTGTTGGCATGATACATTGCATTTGAATGGGTTTTTTTTTATAGTCAAGTTGTTGTAGAGCAGTGCTCAACTATGTTCAGACACATGACGTCTTCCCAACGACAAACAACTTTGTCATTACAGTCTTTCGCGTTATCGACATTTGCACAAAACACGCAGTCGGATACATAATCCGGTTCCTCGCTTTCACTGACATCGCATTCCGAAGGATCAGGCTGAAAGCGATTCCTGCAAATCCATTTCAGAAGTCTCTCTTTCTCTTCATCTGCATCTGGGCACCTTCTTTTTCCGCAACGTGTAATATCTACCTCGAGTCCGGCTGAAATAATAATAATAATAATAAGAAGAAGAAGAAGAAGAAGAAGAGGGAGGAGGAGGAAGAGGAGGAGGAGGTATAATTGTAACGCCCAGTCGTTACAGGATGTCCCCAAAATAATTAAGCAGTTTTCCCTTTGTGGGTAGTTTCAAAATGCGACATCAGAATTTCCACCAATCAGAAGCCTCGGTTTGCCATGTACGGCAACTAAACTCATACGATTGAAATTGCAATTCCTTGTTTCCTTTAAATTCCAAATTTCATCAAAATCAGAATTTTTTTATATTTCGACCGATCAGAAGCCTTGGTTTGTTATAAACAGCAACGGAACTCATTCAATTGCAATCGCTATTCTTTGAAATCAATAAAATCCAATTTTTATCAAACTCAGGCAACGTTGAAATTTCGACCAATCAAAAGCCTCAATTTGGCAAAGACGGCAACAAAACCCATACGATTGAAATCTCTATCCCTTGATATCTGTAAATTCCAAAGTTTATCAAAATCGGACAATTTTTAAATTTCGTCCAATCAGAGCCTCGGTTTGTCATAGACAGCAACGAAACTCATACAACTGAAATTGCAATCCTTTGAAACCTGTAAATTCCAAATTTCATCAAAATCAGATAATGTGTTGAAATTTCGACCAACCAGAAGCCTCAGTTTTATGGGAAGCCGTTTTAATATTTAATACCTATTAGTGATATCCCTCTTTCGAATAGGTGTTATCACTTATTTGAATAGGTGATATCACTCATTCGAATAGGCGATATCACTAATGCGAACTGGTGATATCACTTTTATAAATTCTTAAGTAATATCACTTACACGAATGAGTGATATCACCTATTCGAATGAAAGATATCACCTATTCAAATGAATGAGTAATATCACCTACTCTAATAAATTATATCACTTACTCGACTTAGTGATATCATCTATTCGTTTTGTAAAGTGATATCACTAATTCGTATAAGTGATATCACTTTTTCGAATAGGTTATATCTCTCTTTCAAAAAGGAGATATCACTTTATACGTGATTATAGTTATACCACCTATTCGTATAAGTGATATCACTCCTTCGAATAGGTGATATCACTCTTTCAAATATATAAATATTTCAAATATAACTTATTCGTTTTTATAGGTGATATCACTTATTCGTATAAGTGATATCACTCCTTCGAATAGGTGATATCACTCTTTCAAATAGGAGATATCACTTATTCGAATAAGTGATATCACGTATTCGAAAGAGGGATATCACTAACTGGTATTAAAAAGTCAAACGGCGCCCCATACGGTTTTTCATAGACGGCAACGAAACTCATACGATTGAAATCGCAATCCTTTCATACCAATAAATTCAAATTTCATAAAAATTAGACAATTTTGAAATTTCGACCAATCAGAAGCCTTGGATTGTCAAAGACGCCATTTTTTCATGACGTCACATACATTTTGTTCAACTTCAAGCAAAATGCAAAAGATGGAAGAGTAATAAGTGTGACCTCTGGCCTTCATGTTTTAAACCTTTTAACAGCCCTCTCAATTCTTAATGTTCATATTAACGTTTAAATGCTGGACCAGTCAGGAACCACTTTTCGGTTATGTGACTTTTACTCGGAAAATAGACATTCAGTTACAATACAACTGACCCTCAGTAATATCCATGTGAAGTTTGGTAAGGGTCGGTCAAGCGGTTATAAAGTTCTTTACGTTTAAGTGTTGGACCAATCAGGAGCCTCCATTCAGTCATATGACTTTTTTTGGAAAACGAAAGATCAGGTACTCTACGTCTCACCCTCAGTAAAATCCCTGTGAAGTTTGGTAAAAATTGGTACAGCAGTTATGGAGCAAAGGAGAAAAGAAGCGGAAGAAGAATAATTAAGAACAAGAAGAAAAATAAGAAGAAGAAACGCACACAGTTTGGGGAAAATAATAATAATAATAATAATAATAATAATAATAATAATAATAATGATAATCATCATATTTATAATATTAATAATAATAATAATAATAATAATAATTACAACTGAATCTCGCTATTACGACCACCTAAATGACTAGCTCAAAGTGTCTGATTAGTGAGGTGGTCTCTTAAGTGAGGTTCTGTACTTATTAGATATTCATCAATGTACTGAAAACTTGCGGTCTAAAATGTTAGGTGGTCTACTAAACGAGGTGGTATTAAGGCATGGTTCCAATGTATTATTATTAGTAGTAATAGTAGTAGTAGTAGTAGTAGTACTACTACTACTACTACTAGTAGTAGTAATAATAATAATAATAATAAATTAATTAATTAAACTACTGGCTGTAGATCAGTTCTCAAATATGGAAAAAGCACCTTTATATCATTCAAAATTACCTCAACCACTCTTCTTACTCTATATGCTACTTATTTCAAAGATCCAGAAACAAGACAAAAACTGTCTAAAATAATCTGAGAGTTCAAGATGTCTTGTTACGTCACGATTCGACATAATAGAGTGCGGTTTCATAGAGGAAAGTAGGGCATCATTATATTTCGGATTAGCAGTTTATCGCCTCTATGACCAGAGATATAAATATCATGAAGTAATAAGATTAGATTACAGGAAAGTGATGACACTTTGCATATTTACAAGAGGGATAATTTAACTAAAATTAATTCCTCGCAGATGAAGTGAAATAAGAACCGAATATCGTCAATGAAAATATTACCTAACCTGAATCGACCTTGCCCTACTTTCAGATGACGTCACGTAGTCTAAGTACAAACTATTGTGACGAAACTGAACGGAATCTGATAACTCGAAATTGTTCTATTGTTTTGATATGTGTCAGTGAAGAAGGCAAAACGCATCCGTCAATGCTTTATTGAAAATGTTAGAAAACATACCGTTACGTAGAAGAAGCGCACCAACAGCTGCTAACCCTAGTGCCATAACATCGCCTGAATTGTAGTTGTTCAAGGAATTTGCTGTGTGTACAATCAACACGATTCCCGCAAAAACTAGAAAAGTTCTAATCCTCATCTTCCTATATAAACTAGATGTTTAAGTGTTTCTAGCCAGGTAGCAAAAATAATCTGAAATCGCGCCCTTATATGATACAACACTGTCAAGGGAATGTGTCAAAATGATTTCAAATTAACATATAATCCCCAAGTGACCCCTGTAACAGATTGATTCATTGGAAAGTTATAAAAATAGAAACACGTTAAACATAACAAAACAAATCTTACAATATATGTAAGAATATACATTTGTATCTTGACATATAAATTACTTTTTCTTAAAATTATTCCTGAGAAAACCCTAAGCGTATACGTCACTCCTAAACGCTGATTGATATTCAGAACTCTAGTTGATTTTGTCCCTCAGCATTTAGCTAGTAGTTGTACTGAATGCAGATCATCATTAATGATTTACATTTAGCTACTTTTATCGGCGATAAATACATACGACCACCTCTAGTAATTTTTCTGTTTTATTTAACATTACACTAACAAATACGTTAGTGTTGTGTTTTAAAATCTTAACGTTTTATTTTAACTCTTTGACCCCTATAGACACATATGGACTCGCCTATTTTAAAGAATGGTAAAGTCAATTGTCAGAATTCAGGAATCTAAACTAAAATAATTTTAAAATGCAATTTTAACTTGTTGGCTTTTGAATAATGACAGTAGACTATATCATCAATTTATTTAGTTGAGTCTAAATGTGACAATGATGGCGGCTTTGAAATACATGTACGCCCGATTTCTTCTTTCGGTGAAAGATATTTGTTAAATGCTTTCAAAAGGAATTAATTTGTAGTACTGCTATAAAATCTACTCCTTAACTTGATCGTTGAATTGGGCATTGTAATTCATTTGGTAGAGTTTGGTGTTCAATTTTCATCACCTACCCGCACTTACCCATACCCCTTCATGCCTAGAGGGAATTTAACCCTTTCAACCCTACAAACCATAATAGACTGGTCTGAAACATTAGAAAAGAGCATACAACTCAGATATTCAGGGGTGAAAGGGTTAAAAGGCTCTCGGTTATCCGCCAGGTTGTACAAGTGTTGTAGCAATGTAAAAGCCATTGGAAATAGAAACCACGCAAGAGTGTCACATATAGGCTACACATACTAGACACTACTCGCTGACTGAGAGGACATGCTGCTCGTGTAACAATATCTAAACCATCCCGTCATTTCACACCTATACTTCAAAAGCAAAATGATAGACAGATAGATAGATAGATAGATAGATAGATAATAGATAGATAGACAAATAGTTAAACATATCGATAGTGAGCTAAACCGACAGAGATAGACGTAAATATAAAAAATCCTACAGGTGTACTCTTTCATTATGTTGTTTGCATCACGTCAACCATTCTGTGCCTGACTCTAGAAATCTAGAAGTGAAATCAGGTGTCATGAACGATTTCACCGTCAAATTGAAATAAAATATATGAGGAATATATTTTGTCAAAATTGCTTGAGAAACCCAGTTAGGTAATTATTCTCTTGCAAATATTATAAACATAATACCAAAGTTGTTATAATGCTAAAAAATTAGACTTCATCAGTTGAGCTACAATTTGAAAAGTATGTGTATTTTCTAAAGATAAAAGGCCAAATAATATCTCTTAAAGTATAGCCGAAATCCGTCTAAGAGTAACCACTGTAAAAAAAATGACTATCTTAGCTTTAGAAGATTTTCGACTTTAAATGGTGTTAACAGTGCCAAATATTAATTTAGTATAAGATGAACAGCTGGTACCGAAATACCAGAATCAAAGGGCATTAACTGTGTTTTTTCCCTCATACCCCACCATTTTTACTACTTAGATTGATATACAATGACAAAAGAAAAAGAGAAGTAATTGTAACATGCGTATTAAGAAACTTAAACTGCACTATTTGTCTCCCCAAGCTTTGGATTGAATGTCGTCATATAAAAATATCGGATACCTACGGTGGCTGATTTGTACCATTTTGTTGTTTCGACCTTTTGCACCGAAAAGACGACATTTAGATTTATTATTTGGTCTTGTATGATACCACTTTCGCTTTAGAAAATACATATAGATTTTAAATTGGAGCTCAACTGATGAAGTCTAATTGACAGAAACCATCATCTTGAGCATTATAACTTGGTATTATGTTTATAATATTTATAACCACTGGGTCGTTGCCACTGCTGGTGGACCGTTTGAGTCCCCGAGGGTATACATAAACCTAGTATCTGATATTTCGGTACCAGCTGATAATCTTATACTAAAGTAATATTTGGCACTGATAACGCCATTTAAATTCCAAAGTTTTCTAAAGCTAAGATAGTCATCATTTTACAGTGGTTACTCTTAGACGGATTTCGGCTATACTTTTAGATTTATTATTTGGCCTTGTATGATACCACTTTCTTTTTAGAAATACATATATACATTTTAAACTGGAGCTCAACTGATGAAGTCTAATTGACAGAAACGATATCGTCTTGAGCATTATAACTTTGGTAGTATGTTTATAATATTTATAACCACTAGGTCGTTGCCACTGCTGATGGACCGTTTGAGTCTCCGAGTGTATACATAAACCTAGTACCTGGTATTCTTTATTGTCGACCTTTCGTTGTTTCACTCTGAAAGGACGATATTTTATTTCTCCTAATTGGCGACCTTTCTTATTTCTCCTAATTGGCGACCTTTCTTTTTTTTCGCCCGAAAAGACGAAACAATGGGAATTGTTTTACGAAAGGACGACAACGTTGGTCGCTAATAAGAGACCCTGAAATCTTCTCATTTCGCATAAAAAATGTCGACCTTCCGTTGTTTCGCCCCGAATGGACGAGATTTAGAATTTCTTAATTGTCAACCTTTCGTTGTTTTGCCCCGAAAAGTCGTGATTTAAATTTTCTTAATTCGCGATCTTTCGTTGTTACGAGATTTAGATCGATATCTTACTATTATTATTATTCAATTGAAATAACACATAACGCAACTCAGAAGGATACTAAGATAGGCCACACTACAGCTGAGACAGTAAACAGCATCTGAATGTAGATAGCAACGAAAATGCTATATTGAATATTTCTAAAGATTACAATTATTCCGGTACAGACATTATAAATAAGTTAAAAGTTCTATCTTTAACTTAATTTGGGGCAAAAAAAAAGTCGTATCAAACGCAATACCATGATTTGGAATTTTGGATGGTTGCATTGATGTTGTTGATTTTGAATAAAAATTACAAGGTATAAAATCTTCTTCTTGGGTCGGCAGAATTTCAAGGAAGACGTCGTTAACATTTATTGTAGATAATATGGTAGAATATTTGTTAAAACTGTCTGAAAGAAACTTTGTGCACTGTACTATAATGTCTTGCTTACCAAAATTCAATAGTGAAATTTTTTGTTGTTTTAATATTTACAAAAAACCATAAATGATGCTAATTTACAAACGATGACTGTTCTGAACAGAAACGTCTTTTCCTTAAACTTAAATTTACAAATAAAGGCATAGACGCTTTAAACATTGGCAATGTTCTAAATCATAAAAAGTTCAGTTCTGTATTCCACCATATTTTAAACTGAAGACCACGCCTTGCATTTCATATAGTTATACACCTAGCATCGCATCCAAGCTTTTCAATTACAAACAGGTTTTGCAGTGCCTAGACATCAACCATCTTCTACACAACACTGTCACATGTTCATGTGCTTCATCCCCTTTGAAATACAATACTATCGGGCATGTTATTACCGGCGACGTTTCTATTGTTGAAAATGAAAGCCTCAAAAATTTTAAGGGGCCCTAAATACCGGGAAGCCCGTCCCTTTAATTGGCGTCAGAATTTCAGTTTAGTTATGGATTCTGTGGAAGATTATGCCAGACGATGGGCCAAACATGAAGACGTAGAACCAGACACTTTGTCTGAATGGCTGAAAGCCATACGATGGTTGATAAAATCTCGTATTCGAAAACTTAAAGGGACTATGAAAACACGTTATCCCTCTGTATTTAATGATCCAAAAGTAGTAACTGAACTGGATAGATTACATGACCAATATGTACTGGTACCAGCAGACAAAAACTCAAATAATATAGTTTTTATTTGTAAGGCACATTACTTTAATTGTTTATTAGAAGAACTTGAGTTTAATACGAATTCTGGAAATCCTACATACACACGTAGCTCACTTTCGAAGGATGAGATCCTTCAAAATCACGTGTCCGTATTACGCTCATTTGATATACCTACAACGGATACCGATTTCGAGCTACCACATTTATACTGGATACCTAAACTTCATAAAACCCCATATAAGCAAAAATACATAGCTGGATCCAGCAAATGTTCTACCAAGCCTTTATCTTTACTCCTTACCAAGATATTGACAGCCGTTAAGGAGTAACTTCAACAATACTGTACAGTTGCTTATTCCAGAAGCGGTTTAAATCAGATGTGGATACTTAAAAATTCTAAACAGCTTTTAGAAAATTTGAAGGCGCACAATTTTTCTCAAAATCACAGTATCAAAACTTATGACTTCTCTACTCTTTACACAACTATTCCACATAAAAAATTAAAAGAAAGACTTTTCAGCATCATAAACAACTGTTTTTTCCACTAAAGGTGGTACCCGAAAATTTAAATATCTAGTGATTGGCTATCAGGATACTTATTTCGTCAAACACCAACCTGATTCTACACATAAATACACTGAGGTTGATATAAAAAACATGCTGGAATTTCTAATAGACAAAATATTTGTAATGTTCGGAGACGTGGTCTTTCAACAAACTGTCGGCATTCCTATGGGAACCAACTGTGCTCCTTTATTGGCCGACCTGTTCCTTTATTCATACGAAGCAGGCTTCACTCAGAAACTGAGTCAAAAGAAGAAAAAGTTAGCACTGTCCTTTAATTTGACATTTAGATATATCGACGACGTTTTGTCAATTAATAATGACAATTTTCATACATATGTCAATGCGATATATCCCAGCGAACTGGAAATTAAAGATACAACAGAATCAAGCACACACGCTTCATACTTAGACATTTTACTTAATATAGACACAGACGGGAAATTGGCAAATAAGCTATACGACAAACGCGACGATTTCGGCCTTCCCATCGTAAATGTTCCACATTTAAGTAGTAATATCCCTCAGTCACCCGCATATGGAGTTTATATTTCACAAATGATCCGATATGCTAGGGCGTGTACAACATATGAAGATTTCATATACAGAGGTAAACTACTCACTGACAAATTATTGACACAGGGATATCGAAAACCGCGTTTTATGTCAACGTTCCGCAAATTTTACGGTCGGTATAATAGTCTTGTTTGCAATTACTCTGTTTCACTAAGTGAAATGTTGAGTTGCCTTTTCGTTGGCGGTTGTTGAGACGTCTGTACCAATTGTGACGAGGGTTCACTCCTCACGTATTTCATTGTACTTGACTGTGGACTCACGGAGGGTGTGACCGGTTGACAGGGGATGCTTACTCCTCCATGGCACCTGATCCCACCTCTTGGTTTCCAGAGGTCCGTGTTTGTCCATTTTTAGCGGATTTGTATCTATGTCATGGACATTCTATTGGTTTATACTTTGGTATCCGAGATTTTTCTCCTCAGAGAGTGAGGGCAGAGATGGGTACTGAAAATGGTCACATACAAGAAATGCAAAAATTCCTACGGCGTAACCATGACGATGAGCTGTCAGGGAATAAAAGTTTTGTTCATGGCTAGAGTACGCACAACCAACGAATTGAGTGCTTTTGGGGAATTGTACGCAAGGAAGTCGGGCAGCTCTACTTATTGTGACTTGTACAAATTTACGATGACTTTTACCGATGCTGGTTCTCCAGAGTATCGACTTCATGGTATCATGTGGGATATTTCATACAACAGATTATTCAAAGCTGTCAGGACTAATGAACATAAAGAAACGAGTAATCGCTTGTTTCTCAAGGTCAAATTTGCTAATAAGGGCATTGACGCTTTGAATATAAGCAATATTTTGAACCAAAAATCCGTCCAAAGTAAGATCCCTCTATACGTCCAATACAAAGATTCACCATGTATTTTCTATAGCTATACGCGTTCAGTTGCCTCTAAGATCTTTAATTACAATGAAAATCTGCAGCAACTCAATTTACCCAGCCTTTCCCAGAACATCCCCCTTGTACCTGTTCTACATCTGAATTCATGTACTTTCCATGTGGCCATGTTGTGACAGGTGATCTCAACATTGTGCGCAACAGAAAACTGAGAGATATTTTATGTAAAGGCCCAAAATATAGGGAACCTGTCTCGTTTACATGGCGCCAAAACTTATTATGGACGCTTGTGAAGAGTACGCCATACGCTGGGCTAAGAAAGATGATTGTCGAATCTGATACTCTTTCGGAGTGGATTAAGTCGATCAGCAATGTTCTTAAATGAAGAATTGGACGACTTAAACATTGTGTCAACACAAAACACAATTCAATTTTTCGTGACCATGATGTTGTCAGAGAACTTTCCCGTCTCCATGAAAATTTTATCATCGTTCCTGCTTACAGAGCATCTAACAACTTCACATTTGTCTGCAGGCGATACTACTTCAGCATCCTTCAAGAGGAACTTGGACTAAACACACTTCCTGGAAATCCTACATACTCTCTAAGGTAAAATTGAAGAAGTACCAATCAATAATCAAAACTCAAGTCCATTATAACACAACGAATTAGATGTGCAAATGGTCTCAACATGAAGAACAATTACGAATCCCAAACGGGATAAGACCAGGTGTCCGGAAGGAGTCAGCGTCTTCTGCTGGCATGCCACACCCGTCGCAAATGTTCCATGAAAACCTAGTTCGATGAGCGGGTCAAATTCAGTAAAAAGGTCAAGTTTGGTGATGAGGTCAAGTTCGGTGAAAAGCATGATTGGTGAAACGGAGTTACTGTCTGTGGCCGTGATCCAGCATACTATCTAATATCTCTGAGAGGGGGACTTCATAATGTAAACAAGATCCCCGTATCGACCATAAAACTTCTTAAACGACGACTCCAAGCGTTCAACAACGTAACCTTGTGTAAGTAATTTATTGGCTAGTGGTTTAGCTTTCAGAATAAAACATTCATAAGAAGAGCATGCCCTGACATAACGTATAAGATGTGAAATGAAAACACCATAGGCAGGAGAAGATGGAATATTACTACTTAGAAACGGGAAGTTTGTGATATGGAAATTTAAATCGTCTCGTTTGTCATATAGGGAAGTGAGAAGTTGACCGCCTTTTCCAATCGACAGGAGTAAATCTAGGTAAGAATCAGATGTGCTGCTCTCTGTCGTCTCATTGATCTCTAGCTCAACAAGATAAATCGGTACCCATTGGAATGCCGACAATCTGGTGGAAAAATTTTCCCGCAAAAACCACGAAGATGTTGTCTACTAGAAACCCCAGCATCTTGATAATATAATCTTCAGTGTTCTTGTTATTGGAATCAGAGTGTTCCTTGACAAAATAAGGTTCTTCATGACCTAACACCAAATATTTATATCTGCGATTTCCATTTTTGTATGCAAAAAGTTTTGTATGATAGATATTAATCGAATTTAACATGCCAATTAAGAATGAAACAAATACATAAACTTGGCTCACACTTAACAAAAATTTTGGTTCAGTACAGTTAACATTATATTTGATGTAATATCATCATCGAACTAACATGCTAAAATTGGCGCAAGCCATCGAAAGATATTCAGATGGTTGGTATTTTCCCTACTCTGTGAAATTTGTTTTGTAGAACTAAACATGTCAATTAAAAATCAAACAAGTACATAAACTTTTAAACAGTCGTGAACTACTTGGTTCATACTTAACACAATTTTGTTTAGTGCAGATAACATTATTTTTGGCGTAATATCATCATAGAACTACAATGCAAACATTGGCGCCCACCATCAAATTATATTGGAATGTTTGGTATTTATCCTAATTTTTGAAGTTTGATTTCATATCACAATTAAAATTTAGCAGGCAAATTTAACGATCAAGAAGATCTGAAAAGTTTACGGACTGACGGACGGCAGAGGTAGGGTAATTTGATTAGATGGTGACTAAAAATATAGCATTCACAATAAACATCAAAAATTGTAAAAGGTCAACGAACCAACAATAATGCCATGGTTATCAGATAATAACCATAAACCGTACATTGGATTCTAAAACAGAAAAGAATTCCGACCTGAACTGCAGGAACTTTTCATAACATTTCGATAGCTCTAGAACACAAGAACATGTATGGGCCACTGGTCGCCTCGCCAATCAGGTCACGTTCACGAATTCTACGTTGATTTCCGTACTCACGAGAAGGTCTGAACCAGTGCAAAACCTGACAAACTTCTTGAGATTTTCTCCAGTTAGTTCCCTGACGAACCTTTGCAAATGATTTTATATCGTTTGTTCATCCTGTGACATAGCCTTTGGAATCGGAACTTCTTGTAAACATTCCGTGATATTGGAAACAATTTCGAATACAGAGCCGTTAGATGATTCTCACTCAGATTCATTTTTTGGAGTTGAGGCAGAAAACAATAGACGACGAACATCGGGGTCTGGATTATCTCTTTGTGGGCTATTTCTTGTAATATCTTCAAAATATTAGTTGCAGAAGCAATTGTTTTCATTTCGTGGCATGCCAGAATTTCCAGTATCTCGTCCATATCCACGGCCTCGAAATCTGACATGGATAATTTAAGCGTCTTGACTTCCACTTCCGGAATAATGCCGAAGAAAGCTTCAAGAATATCAGTAGTTACTTTGCCATACAGGCACTGTTGAAGGAATGGAAGTGACAGCTGCACCGGAAAATATCCATTCGTTTTCCATCCAAATACAATGATGTTCGCCACAGATCCCCACTCTGATTCTGTGAAGTCATGGCGAAGACAAGGAACCTTAAAGTGGGTGCCTAATGTGCATGAATCATAGAAAGAAGCCTAGAAATCAGTGAGAACATCTCCATCCCCTGCTATTTCAAGTTTGCCATTAGGCATCACCATTTGAATGCTCACTATATCTGTTGTAGGATTAATGGTTTTGAAAGCAGTTATCATTTCCATGAGTAAATTTACTCTGTGCAGCTTCAAGGTGATCTCCTTCACAGGAACCTCTCTCGTGAAACCATATTCATCCGGTAGAAAATCTAAGGGAAAAGAATACATGGATTAGCAAAACCGACTAATAGTAATTCACATATATATAGACAATTAATTATTGCCTATGAAGTCAATGGTGTGAAATGAAGACCCAATACCTTGCAGTCGAGGTGACTTGATCTGACAGAGGTCGGAGGCCGAGGTCAGGTCAGATCACCGAGGCTACCATGCAGAAGAATCTTCATTTCACATCATTGATTGAATAAAGGCAGTAATTAATTGTTTTTTTATACCGACATTAAATTGACAGAAAAAAACCACTTAAAAACTTAAAAATCATAGTTTTTCCGTGATCATGATTTTCGTTTGGATGTGATTTCATCGAATGACAAACCTTTCGCATCACAATATTACAGAAACACACTCTCATCGAATTAGAACTGTCACAATTTTCTATGCTAGTAGCTCGTTACTTATAATAAATATAGCATCTGTAACGAGTTTCCATTTTGCACTTATGATATGAGTTTTCGAATTTTCCGTTTTGAGAGCCTTTGACGAGCAAAAATGGAAAATTCAAAACGACTATCATAAATGTAACGAGGTATAATTGAAACAGCCAACTGTTTCGAAAAAGTCTCCCAAAC